>OZ023153.1:1128036-1493056 GCA_963675895.2 Styela plicata | reverse complement strand
GGAAATATCAACAAATCAAGTAGATTTTCTTTTGTCAAGCATGAGCCACAGGTGGCCAATGCATATGTCGAGCGAATTATCGGTGGGCCATACTTGGCTTGAGGCGTATTTGAATATGTATTCATTTTATATCGATGATTGACGCAATTTCCTCTGGGAGGTGATGTAATTTCCTTTCTTTTGGAGTCATATTTCTGATTCTAAATTTATTTTGTTAAGCACATGCCGCAGATAGGCCACTGCTGTGAGCGTAATATCATCCACATTATGTTGCTTCGATCTAGTTGTCTTTTGTTAATGCATGATCGGATCTCAACCTTATATTTTGTTCAAACATTGAATATCTTTCCTAGTGAAAGAGGCACAACAAAATCGCCTACCGTTTTTTTAACATTGGAATTATGCAATTACTGCAACTGACAAGTAAATTTACTGTACTTTTGTTGCAGTGTTTAACAAACATGCCTAAGAGAGCTGGTAGTCTCGACGGAACGTGTACAATCCTATAAAGGGGCCTAAAAAATGAAAGTTATTTGCAACGGAACTTTCTCGCAGAAGGCGCAATAAAAAATTTCGGCCTTTTCCGAATCCGAATCGGGTATATATATAAATCGATTCGGATCCTGAATACAAAATCGGCAGACCTGTTTAGCCACCGTTGTATGTGACATTTTTCTATTTATTATCAGTTGGACTGAGCAATTCGATTCGGTGATTCGAAGCACTATTATTTCGAATCAATCGTGAAACGTTCATAGGAAGAAAAACCTTTTAAGTGAACTAGGATTTTCGTTTTTAACGACGAAAAGCAATCGATTTTGGTCAAATTTGACCAAAATCGATTATATTTCGTCGTTAAAATATGAAAATTGTTGTTTCTCTTAGTGTGAATTGAAAATGCACTACAAACTATAGATTTTCACAATGGAAACAAGTTATAACAGTAAAAATGGGATATTTGTTGTATGCAAAGGATTAATGATTCGATACGGTTCGAAAAAATCATTAGGATCAGATTCGAATTCCAAATGATTCGGTTTTGCACACCCCTATTATCAATCACTGTCATTCTCAATTCCCAAGCGATACACGTCATATTCTATTTTAAATTTTTTTTGTAATTTTTTATGAATTTCCTGAATTGGTGATTTTCACCCAAAATAGTGAAAGCGGATTATAGAGTGAAATTATTCGAGTGCCATTTTCACATCTATTTTAGGACAAATGAGGTCTCCGGTTTTGCATCTTTTAAAAAAGTAGAAGCCTGCACAGAGCCTAATTGTTACAATTTGGTTGTGAAAGCGAGTGTCTTGTCTTTATTGGAGCTTGATGAGTTAGGCCAAGCTACTTTTCTGATCGTGCTGGTCTAAGGGGACTTATGGGACGGGTTTAGAATTATTTTGACGAAAAAATGCGAAAAATTTCGAGATTCAAATTTCTGCGCGCAACGTTTGGAGAAGTTGGAAACCTTTTCAGTTTAAGTTCGTTACACTCCTCTCAAAAACTCGAAAATTAAGAATAGAAAATAATGTTTCTGCGCGCAGTTTTGCAATTATGACCTTTTTGAAAATAAAAGTCAACTAAAGCGAGGTCACAAGATGAGTTTCCATGAGTTCAACCAGAGACTAGTTTCCTGGATACCAGATGTTACGGTATCCGTTCATCTCTAGGTTTAGTATACACTGTGAAAAAATGCATAAAATTAATCGTTCACTCACAGTAATTGTATTTAATTTCAGAATTTGAAACCCCCGCGTAGACAGGGTTTATCCCAAATCGACTGCACCTTTTTCCATCAACATAATTAATCGTACAAGCCGATTTTTTTATGCTTTTCATTTTTTTGCTATGGCCTGTCTGTGAACCTACCAATGGGCTTATAGCCAACAATCGTTAGACACAGACCATTGTAGTGACTGTGTATCTGTGCTATGTTACGGCTACCCTCGAAGTGCCTCGCTGAAGGGCACGCCCGGCCAAGCATTGAAACCATCGGTCATTAGGATGATACGATCAGGTGTAACTTTTAATATTAGCCACATGTCAGAGTGAATCATTATCAATATATTGGAAAGTTGTGGACCTTCCGGTTCGCCCGAGCCCAATTTGCTACGCCCTGAGTTGAGAGGTTGACGTGAACTAACAAGCTGAGCTTGCCGGGACTCGAAACCGAGACGGTCAACTTGCGACGCCAGCATAATAACCACTGGTCATTTTAATTCTATTTTGATATCCAAAGGTAAAGTTACTGTCAAAGGACATTGATTTTACTGCATTTTGTCACAGTGTGAGAAAGTTGTTACATAGGCCGATGTACAGTTTATCCGTGGCCCATGATTGGTGAACAGACTTATGTATGGTTGAACATGTTTTGTCAAGTATGAGTCACAGAAGGATCGCGCTGCCTAAGCGCGGTCCATCTGTGGCTCATACTTGACAAAATACCATTCCAATAGGGATGCGTGAAGGTTATTTAAGGCGAGCTTGAAAAAAGGTCATAGACAAAGTCCGCTACTTCTGTAAAGATATAAGCTGATTAGTTTCGTAAGCACAGACATATGATAGTGATGAAAAATAGGAAGGCGGATACGATATTTTGATACTCGACAAAATTAGCGGAATATCAGGAGGGCCAACAATTTTTCAAGAATATACTTAGTAAAAGTTCCAAATCTGTTTTTTTTATACTCATCTATGATAAAGTGCAGTGAATGGTATCCGCCCTGGGCTATGATAAAGTGCAGGGACTCGTATCCGCCTTGGTCTATCATAAAGTGCGGTGAATGGTTCCCGCCGTGGGCTATGATAAAGTGCAGTGACTGGTATCAGCCCTGGGCTATGATAAATGGCAGTGAATGGTATCCGCTATGGGCTATGATAAAGTGCAGTGACTGGTATCAGCCCTGGGCTATGATAAAGTGCAGTAACTGGTATCAGCCCTGGGCTGTAATAAAGTGAAGGGACTCGTATCCGCCTTTGGTTATGATAAAGTGCAGTGACTGGTATCCGCCCCGGGCGATAGTAAAAGCATCTACCACTTCACTCGCCAGTAAAAAAAACAAATATGGAAAATTTGAGAAAGGCCCATTGTGCAATCTCGTTATATTACGAATTATCTTATGAATGTAACGTGCCTTTGTGTTGTTTAAACCAACAATTAGAAAACAAATTTTCAAAGTGAGTCATTGATGAATTGCGCCGTTGTTTTGCAAGAAAAATAAAAAAACAACAAATTTCAGTCGAATAAATCATTCGATATTGATACGTCATAACATAGGAAAATGAGTTCACGTCAAAGTTTGAATTTTTTCGCAATCTTTGTTTTAATGCGGATTTGAATGGACAGTGTCGGCCGTGGTTGCCAAATCTTGGAGGGGGACATAAAAATCAGAATTTAATATTTCCTGCGTCAAATCTGGCGCGCTGGAGTCACGCCAAAATATCCGGTTTCTTTGTTGAGAAAATACACCATTTTTGGGGGAAAAACAATTTGACTCTATAAACGATAAAACTTCATGTCATCATGCGCCCAGGGTACGTGAAAATCCTGCTTATTCCGAGGAGGTTGTTGTTAAAATTCCATGTGCATGTAACATTAGCATGCATCCCCTTCCGGGCCCTTGGATCAGGCAATGACTTCTCCGTCCTTTTCCTTCTCCAAAATTAAATACAAAAGTGGGCACGATGGCCTAGTGGTTGAACAGGTTGGAATCGCAGGTTAAAGATCTCGGGTTCAAGCACCGGCGAGTCCGCTCCCTTATTCATGCCCTCCAGTCAACCCAGGGTGTACTAAGGTGGGTAGGCTAAGCTGAACAGACAGAGATCATATATCTCCAGTGATTGTAACCCTGTCCGTCTTCTTTCATCCCCTTCCAGACTCTTTGGATCAGACAATGACTCCCCCGTTCTTCTCCTACTCCAAAATTAAATACAAAAAAATATAGAAACTCTTGTGAACCCGTGTGCGCTCGTGCATTTCGCAAAACGAATTGCTTAAGATGATGAGGAGATTGCATTCGAAATATGTCGATATCGATAAAATTTATTTGCAAAGCACATATGCGTGTCAGCACAATATCTTTCGTAACATGCATTACACATAAAAGTACATAAAATCAATTGATTGAGCCATAATTTGAAACAATTTTTTCAGCTCCCTTTTAAAGGTTCTAACTACGTCACTGTTTACGATAGTATCTCTCAGGGGAAAGTGTGTTATTTATACTACGTATTTGAAGGGGCCATTTTCGCACACCTCCGGCGCGCATAGGATTTTACTCTTATTTAGTTATTTCATTACATGAAATCCTCTTTCTAAATTTTTTCGCGTCTTCTGCATGGTTTTTGGCGTGCTTTATAGTGATCAACGATAATAACGCTATTTTATAAGGAAAAAATTTGGCTCAGGCACCCGTTATTACGTCATAGTTTAAACTCATTTTGCTCCCCAGTGAGGACTCATGCTGGAGAAAAAATACTTCCCATCCCCCAAAAAACAAGAATCATGCGCATATCTGTTTATGTAGTGAACGTGGCTGAAGTAGATTCCAGAAAGCCTATATTGCGCGATTGATTACGTCTATGAGCATGTCAATATTTCAACACTATATAATATTACGTAACAAAATGCCGACTCATATATCACGTTCCAATTGTTAGGTCATAATCCCTTTCAGAAAAATTGTGGTGTCAAATCATGAGACAATGAGCTGAGGCGTACTCCAGCAGTTGCTCATGCTTGATAAAGTGAACTCTTTACTTGAGTTTTATAATTTTTGACGCAATAGCGCTGAGGTTTAATAATATATATTTTGTTATTCGCAACTTCTATAAAACAGCGCATCTCACTGAAACAGTTTTATTGCGTACAAGGTTTTCTGCTTAGGATTAGGTTTTTAATGAAAGGTTGCAAAACTGCATACAAGCAAGAATCAAAAGGAATGATCTAGCGACCATTCATGCGACAACGTATTTTATGAAATGCAATACCCGCAATTGTGCGAAAAGTGGACACCATTCTGGTGAGCATACTGCCCCCCCACTTTTTAAAGCTCTAGGTCAGGGTCCTCTCGCCCTCACCCCTCTGGTTCCGCCGCCAATGAGTGGTATCTGCTCTGGGCGATTGAAAACCATTTCGCTTTCTTTTTATCGCCTTTTATGACAAGTGGGGATTTATCATTTAAGGCCCATATTATCAGGGCGCAAAATGTAGGATGCATTTCGTGGATACAAGTGTTTCTGAAATCTTCCCGGGACTTTTTTTTAAAAATATTCCACGAATCTGGACAAGTTTTCTCTTATTCTCAACAATGGAAACTTCTACTTTATCTCTTTCGTCAATTTTCTCACCTGAAGCGCGCTTTATGAAGAGTTTTTACCTCTAAACCAACGTTATTACTTCATTGTTGTATAATCAATTCTTTGCAGCAAATTTTTCAAGTTTATTTTTAAAGAACTTTTACTCGGTTTCCAAAAAATTGATTTATCCAATTTAACCTTTACAAACTTATCTTGACCCAAGTTTCACTCGGTACTCGCGAAGTAAAAATAGGCGAATTGACTCTATTTTCAACTGCAGGTTGTCAAAATTATTCTTGGTTTAAAAAACTATAGTATACCTGGCAAATGAAATTAAGTAAAATACATTTTTGGCTTAAAATACCTTTTGAAATGAACCATTCGGTAATTCGAATACTCTAATCTATTTAAATATAAAATATCTGGCTGGATGAATCGGAAAGATCCCGCCGTCATGTTTTTGCTGGTGTGGATTATAAGATCGAAACGAATGAAATTGTCGAAACTTCTTTTGCTAAGCATGTGTCACCGATGGATCGCGTCGATTAGACGCGGTCCATCTGTGGCACGTGCTTGACAAAATCAAACTTCTGATCGGGTAGCGTCGATGAGACGTGGTCCAATCATGACTCATGCTTGACATAATAACGTTTCCGATCATTTTAAACATCCACAGCTATGTCCGCACAAGCGCCTTCTATCGCGGTCTGGCTGCAACTGAAGCAAGGAAGCCTTCGCAATTATTCTTCTAATCGTAAACTTTTTCTCTAGTCTCTCTCGTTTGACTTTATATTCACAAGAAATGGACGTATAAGGCTCAGGAGTCGATGCATGCAGGGAGTTCAGCAGTCGGCAACTTTTAAGGAAGTTTGCTGGTTAAAAAATCAGGTTTTAGTGTTAAGGCGTATTCAAAATTGGTATTTAAGGAGGGTAGTGCAGAAATGTAAAATTATTACTAAAGATTGGTCGCTCGATTTATGGTGTATATTGAGCAGTGCAGGGGGCAGAAGTAATTGGGTAGGGGATAAGTTAAGATAAGTTCAGAGGCGCTGAAGTGGATAGTGCGGAGGGGGTCCGCTCTTCACAAACACTGAATAACTAACTGATTTCAATGTGTTAACAAATCAAAATCTTCGTACATACGAAGTGATCTATATTTAACCCTGATGTCGGGTTACCCTTTTTTATCTCTATTTCGGAATAAAGATATTCTTTTGTGCTGCATGTAACTGTATTTGTGTTTTTTTATGTCGATTTATAGTATTTTCAATTCGTCGGACCCCCGCTGTACCGACGCTACCACTACTGGGTACAACTACTGAGTGTTTGCCAATCGTCGCTATCGACATGATCCATCCACTGATACGCGGTGTTACTGCGTGCAGTGAGAGGCGACAAAAAGAAAACAAATAAGTGGTAAATGGTTCTACCACCGCCCGGAGCAGATACCATCCACCGTACATTCGCATAGCAGTTGCATTCTGTTTGGAACGCTTCAAGATCAAAATGCGGTGGATCTTGTCGCATAATGAGCGGTGGTTAGTTGGTTCATTATAGACGCTACTTCCGGCCTTGCAGAGAGTTTAATTTATTTTAAGATTAAACCTCCTCATTACCCCCGAAACCTGATAAGTGATAACCTTGGATATGTTTCTGTCTCATTCGCTGTGTGAAAAAGAGAACGAGACATTCTCACGATCAGATACAGTCATTTGAGGCTTTGTTACGATTACTTTTGCTATACAATGGAGCTAGGCTTTTAAAATATGGGCTAAAATCGCCGCACTTTAGTAGTAATTTTATTGTGCGAAACTATGAAATCGAGTTTTTTTATCAATTCCCAATAATCAGCATATACTTTACTTTGAAACACTTTTCCATACCTTGGTGGGGATCGTCTATAGACATTCAAAACGTTGGCAAAATAAAAAAAATATCGTGTGTCCATCATCGGTTGACCAATTATGATCACCAGCAATATCCCTGGTGACAACCACTCAATCGTAAGAAATTTCTTTGTCTTGACTATTTGTTATTCATTCTATGTGATTCACCAGAAAGCAATTGTATTTTCCTTTTTGGTTTTGTTTTTCATGTTTTTAAAATCCTCGCAGTAGTTACTGTGAATCACAGGGGTGATTTAACACTGTTTATTGTAAATGGACATAATTATCATATTTGTCAGCATATTTGTCAAGTATGATTCACGTCTAAAGTAGTAAATAGGATACGTAATTGATATACACATTTGTTTTTTGCTTTGATTTCATCCTACAAAGGCGGATTTCCGAAAGAAAATGTAATTCGGCGCGCATTGTTTATTTTGATAATGCCCCCCCCCCCCCCCACACACACACACACACAAACCCTGCAATGAATGAAACCTTGAATTGAAATTGGTCAATTCTGTCAAAAAGACGATGTACATGACACTGGTATGTCGGACAAACGCCCGCGGGTTTTGAAGCGCCTTTTTACGGCACGTATCAATTTTTACCGGGTATGATATTTTACCCTTTTATTAGCAGGCCGCATATTTGTGAATCCAACTAGAAAATTTCAGGTAATATTAATCTTTTTTATTCTAATTTTAACGATGCGTAGTCAAAAATAACTTCGTGCCGAAGGCGCGTGCGAATTTTTGAATAATTTAGCATATATTCTCAAATATTAGGGGAGCAAGTGGGCGCTGAGGTTAGCCACAACCAGTTATATCCGGTTCGATGGTCGACAGTCTTTGGGACCACTTGAATACAATTTACGAACAAAGTTACGACAAAATAAACAGACATACTTGGATGTCTCAATACTATGAAATATACAAAGTAAGTTGTAGCACATAGGCGCCGTAGGCAAGCAATTTTTTTTGTTATTAGCTCTGAAAAATCGGAATTACCGACCTGCACGTCTGCAAGCCGTTACTTGTATTTGAAAAATATCATTGTTCCGATAAAGCGGGGGTAGGTAGCGAAAAGGGGGGATGTACCAAAGGAATCAATCCCCATTTAATAGGAATTTATGTGTTCATTGAATAACAGCGTCCTGATGCGATAGGTTGCCCAGGCTACGACCTTTATCATTCAGTATCGTTCACCAACAAGAAAACAAGACAATATAACATATAAATATAGAAGACACTAAAAATATTCTCGGTACAGACAACATCTGGTCAATCGATGACTGCGGTTCAGATCACTGACCTAGAAAGAAAGACAGATAACCCTTCAAAATAATGCAGTCGCATTATTACATTTTGTCGTTCGCAATCTGAACGTTTTTTGTGACCGCGGGTGTGCTTCGGCAGTCGCTGCTTTCTTCATTGGGTTCATCGTGCTTAGCCTAGACCTATGTCACTGGAGAATGGAGATATGTAAATATGAGATATGTAAAATTATTGAAAATATTAACAATAAACAATTATCGTGTGCAGTTTTCTTGGATTTAGCCAAGGCTTTCGATACTGTTAACCATGAAATACTCTTGGATAAAATGTCACATTATGGCATAAGGGGTACACCTCTTAAACTATTTCAATCATATTTAAGCCAGCGTCAGCAATACATCGAGAGCAATGATGTTTCCTCTAATCTTGAATATATAGCCTGTGGTGTGCCACAGGGCAGTACACTTGGCCCATTGCTGTTCCTTATATATATAAATGATTTACCGTCTCTATCTTCTCTAGATTCAACTTTATTTGCTGATGACACAGCCCTTTTAGATTCTGCATTTAACATCACTGAATTGCAATTATCGATGAATAAACAAATTGATAAAATTGATCAATGGTTAAAATCGAACAAACTGTCTTTGAACCACTCAAAAACCAAGTTCATGTTGTTTGGATCTAGGCAACAGATTGATGGCTTTGATATCCATCTAAAACGTGGACAAATAAAAATAGAAAGGACTAAATCCATAAAATATCTTGGTGTATTAATAGATGAAAATTTATCGTGGAAGTGTCATGTTGATCATATTTCAAGCAAATTGTCACAGTCTCTGGGTATTCTTTATAAACTTAGACATATTGTTGATTTTCATACTCTTAAAATGCTCTATTATAGTCTGATTTACTCTCGATTGAAATATGGGATACTCGCATGGGGTTGTGCGAATGAAACAACTCTTTATCCTTTGAATATACTGCACAACAAAATTCTCAGATGTTTATTATCTGTAGAATCAAAACGCCTTTGCATTAATTCTCTTTACCTTCAGAGTAATTTGCTTAAATTGAATGATATTTATCTATGTGAAGTTGCGAAATTTATGTTTAGATTTGAAAACAATCTACTACCGCCAGTTTTTCATAATTATTTCCTTAAACTTTCAGATGTTCATACTCATTCCACACGTAGTGTGGCAAGAAGAGTTTATTTTACACCTCAATGCACTTCATTAATTTCAAAAAGATCTTTGAAATTTGAGGGCATTGAGGTGTGGGAAAAAATTCCACATGATTTTGAAGGATAGCTCTCCTGCTACATTTAATCGACTTTTAAAAAAAAACATATTCTTGATGGCTATGAGCAATGATGAAAATTTTAGGTTAGTGTATACCTATAATATGAATTTTATTATGTGGTAGGAGAATTGGAATCAAACCGTTTTAGTCGTGAATCCTGACTTGATTTCATATTTTTTATATTGGCTTATTAATGCACAAACTTATGGTTTCAACTGCAATTACATGCCTATATTAACTATGTATGTTATTGTGTGTGGGCATGTATAGCTAAGTTACCTATGTTATCAATTTGAGCTGATAGTCTCTGTTTGGTATAGCTAAATCCTAGCTGCTTAGTTGCAGCTAGGAATGTCATCCAAATTATTAGTACTCTAAATATACGACTATGAAAAGCTTTTCCTCTTTGACTTTTGGCTGAACCACCAGTACTACTTATTTGATACATTAATAAACTGACCAAAAATGCAATAAAATAAACGGTAAACTAAATTGAATTTAATATTTTTTTTTTTCAAATATCTCCACAGTATTTCAATATTACAGTATCAATATTTCCACAGTAGCAGCATTGTATTCTTGCATTTTTGAAATAATTATTGTATGAAAAATTTATATGCAACGCTGAATCCGATTAAATTTGTTTTAGTGTCAATATTCTTCTTATCGAAGAAAAAAAGAATCACTTTAAAAAAAGCAATCTTCTTCTGTCCATCAGCAATTCGTACAGTTTGATACTCGATTCCTAAAAAATAAAAAAAAAAAAGCATGATTGACATACTTATTTCAGTTCGGCTCTGTACTTGAATCATTATCCTTTTTTGTTTTGAATTACTGTTATTTATTTACAGAATAAGTTACTTCCGTCCATTGCACCGACTTTTTTTTCCAACTCCATTTATTTCTAACTCCCGTTCCTCTCGAATTATATTTAATCAATCTACCTTGAGCACTCTGGTTTCACAGCTCGAAAACCCACAAAGGGTTCTCTGTGATGCCCTCCACATGTGATGTTTAGTAAATTATTGCTTGTTAACTATATTTTTTTCTGCCGTTTATTTTTCACATGCTGGTTAAATAAATAAATAAAAAATGTATCGGAATTTGTATTTGTGCTTCAGCGTTTCAGTATCTTTTCTTTGGTCATAAGTGTGGGTCTAGTGAAGTTTAGTACCATATTCTCGAATGTCGTCGAAATAAAAACTGGCAGAATGTTCTCATCCTAACTAAAGGGCGCCAATGCTGCAAGCATCTTGCATTTTCTCCCCGGATGAGTCGCTTGCGACATATGAAATTTTTTTGATAATCGGATATATACAGTATGGGGGTCTAGTGAAGTTTAGTACCATATTCCCGAATGTCATTAAAATAAAAACTGGCAGAATATTCTCATCCTAACTAGGGAGCGCCAATGCTGCAAGTATCTGGCATTGTCTCCCGCGTTGGGATGAGTCGCTTGCAACATGGGAAATTATTATGATAATCGGATGTATGGTACTAAACTTCATGAGACCCCAGTATGGTACTAAACTTCATAAAATCCATGAGTGTAGATGCAACTAAGCATATGAAAGTCACATGTAACGTTACCGGTACCATTATCTGCCTGTCAGGTGTTACTGTATAGTAACTGCCCAGTTAGCTCAACCGGTACGGTACGGTAAAAGCTTTTGGAATATGTTCGAGCGACGCATCTCTGATCGTCATGACGCAGGTGCAAACTCTGTGAGGGAGGATGATTATGTGCAAGAGGTCTGCTGGACGCCTCGTCGGTGCACGTTGGTTCACGTAAGCACTGTTTACGGCTTTCTCCACCAACCAGGTCCATGCACAGGAAAAATGAGAAATACGATAATCCAAAAACCTTCACCCCGATTCGGAACTGGTATCTGCATGAGAGGTCGTGGTTTGCCATATTATGGTTAAGCTGTATTCTCGGTTTTTCTCTCCCACAGGATAAAATTGATGTCTTATCCTATCCTAGGCAGTAGGTACCCGTACCATGTTTCCGAATGTCGTCAAACATTAAAACTGGCTTAACCGATGCTGCAACCGTATGGTATTCTCTCCTGGATTAGGATGAGTCGCTCCCAACATTGGACAGTTTAAAATTTGTATGCTAATTGGAAATATGATACTAAACTTCATGAGACACTTTGTAACAGTGTGTAATACTCTAAGCCTGACTTTGCAGTTGCTTGAACAGATAATTCAACTTACAAACAGGTAGTTTGATTCACTTCGTCCCACTAAAATATATTCATATATTCCTTGACAATTCAATATGTCTGACTGTGACAGCAAAATAATCTTGCACCACTAGCTTTTTTGTTGTTGTCTGAAGACCTCCCCGAGGCGTAAAATCCAATCAAAATGTTTTTTGATTGTTCTCTATAACTAATAATCACGAATTATGTTCTGATGTATTATCCTTTGCAGCATTAGAAATATTTACCTTACTTTACTATTACTGACCTGCAGATCTATTGGGGATGCAGGGACGCAAATGTTGCTTCTGGGAAGAAAAAACACAATTTGTTGGATAACATAAAGTTGCATGTTTTCTCTACAAGGTACATGCATACTGACAACCGATATATAATAACTTATATCCAATGACACTTTGATTCAAAATCTATACAAACTTTTATACATAAACATTGTACATCGTTGTTTATTAAGTTGTCTAGTTCACTTTTTTCATTTTTTTGCTTGGACGTAACATTGTATGTAAAAATCCAGCAGACCATTGAAGAAAACGGACTTGGAAGTTATCTGCTCATATCAGCCGTCAAAGTATAATTTCAGACTTTATTATTTTTGCCCTATCTATGTTTTTTAAACCCGATACTTCAAGCAATTTATATATACAGACTTTTCTGAAACTTGATTGCTATTTATCACTTTTTATCATCAAAAAAACGGACTCGAATAGAAAATTTTCAAGATGGCGACCGGTTTCGATGGCAAGTTAGTGCCAGAGAAAACAGAATTCGAACATACTCTTGCGTGCTGTGATATTATTCATGAGGAAGTGCCCTGTGACAATAGGAGAGGTATTTCCACGAATAGCAATCTAATTGAAAAAGTTCCAAGAGTTGAAGAAAAAATGGCTGTAGCGTTCAACAGTCTGGAAAAATCTAGCGGCGAAATCGGCTTAGTAATCCCTCCGAAATTCCCGACTCACGAAGATCAAATGCCAAAGCCCGATGTCACAATCAATCTGGTTCGTCCTAAAGCTTTCTTAACTCCGGAGGATGAAACAAATAGATCAAAATTATCTGGATTTCCTCCGAGTCCGGATTTAAATCGCCCTCTCATCTATCCTGGTCCAAAAAACGCAATATTTGCACTTCAAAAAGCTAAGAAGAAGGGTGACTCGACAAATCAAAACGGTGGAAACATTCCAGTGCTTGCAGACAAAGCGGTTGCAATCAATGAAAATATCGCTCGATCAGGGAAAGGTTTGACTAATAATGAAGTCCATGAGCAAAAAGTCTCTAAAGAAGGTGAAAAACGTAATTATGCCAACATTTGCTTACATGACCTTGCTAACAAAGTGATAAGCAATGAAGAAAGTGGTCTACCGAAACAAATTTTGAGTTGTGAAGAAACCCATGCCGATACAAATGAAAATATTCTTGTGACCGATACAGATATCGACACTTGTCAAGAATTTATTACCAAAATTTTACCTGCTGACAACCGTGCATACAATGGAGATCATGTTGAAACATCAGAGAAATACCATGAAGATGTCAAAAGTAATAGTGATCCAGATCAAATGCAAGAAGGCAATTCTTTCCAAAACATGGATGAAAAGATATTCGATATTCATGCACAGCTTAGTGGATTTGATCGCTCAACTGTCGTTACACAGAAACACTGTGATCTTGAGGAACATCTCAAGGAACCACTTGATGGCACTAGTTCAAAGATTAAAACCAGGAATAAACCCATTTACTCATTTCCTGTTTCAAAGAAGAAAAGATTCTCGCTGCATAACACGTACATAATGCTGATATACGCCGTCCTACTTATGGCCATTAATCCCATACTATATGTCCAAAACATGGAGAAAACGTTCGTCAATCCCGTGAATGGTAACTTGTCCGTTTACTCAGTCGTGAAAGGTCGCAAGAAAACACGAATAAAAAAAGTATCTAAAGCAACTGGCAAACAACTGCCTGGATCACTAGAAAATGGAAACCACGTCTCTGAGGGAGATGGAGTTATAGAGGAATGCTGTCACACTATACATGAACCTGGTCATGTTGAATTAATGCAACCACCATCAAGGAAAGGAAGGTATACATATCTGACATATTTTCTGCGTGTCATAGTAGTTTTTACCTTTGCCCAGGGCAGACATCACTAGCTGAACTTTATCATGGTGGTTCAGTTCGGAATATCTTCTGTTTAAAATGTATTTGCTGATACTACCTCTTAGGGATAGGATATAGGAAGCCGTAACCATCGCTTACGTGAACCACCGTGCACCGACGAGGCGTCCAGTAGACATCTTGCATATAATCATCATCCCTTACGGGATTCGAACCTGTGTCATGACGATAGGAGATGCGTAGCTCGAATCGTATTTCCAGCGCTTTACCGATTGAGCTCACCGGGCATCAAGTGGCTCTTCTCTGTTTGTTGGTTCTTCCGGCCTTCCTAGTCGCTGCTTTCTGAATGAGTCATTATTCGGATAAGAACATATCCACCCACCAGGTCCATGTAGTGGATAAACGAGAAATATGTTGAGCCAAAACTTCCATCCTCCCCAATTCGGCAAAACAGACGTCTGCAGTCTGCACGAGAGGTTGTGATATGCCGTAATGGCTTCGGAATCATAGTGTCTGGTCGGGGTTTGACATAATGGCCAAGCTAAATAATCAGCTTTACTCTCCCACAGGATGAAAATGAAATCCTGTCCTTATACAACATAAATTTTTCTATTATAAAATAACCACATGTTTCTTTTTCTCCAGTCAAAATCGGCAATACAAATTTCAACCTCAAGATGTGGAGTGTGATGGAAAGATATCGGACATAGCTAGCGATCCGCCTGGTCAACAAAGTATCTATATTCCGCCAGGTAGGTAATAGCGGACACAATGGCTTTGTGGTTATCATGTTGTCACCACAGGTTGAAGAAGATCGATGGTTCTAGTCCTGGCTTGTCCTGTTAGTTATTAATCCATGCCCACCACTCATATTAAGGTGTAATAAACGTAGTCTTTGTCAGATTGGATAGAATAGGATATCGTTTTTATCCTGCGTGAGAGGAAAGCAGAGAATACTGCTTAACCATATGGCGAACCACTACCTCTCATGCAGATACCAGTTCTGAATCGGGATGAAGGTTTTTTTTTGATTCTCGTATTTCTCATTTTCCCTGTGGATGGACCTGGTTGGTGGAGGAAGCCGTAAGCAGCGCTTACGTGAACCACTGTGCACCAGCAAGGTGTCCAGGAGACCTCTTGCATTTTATCATCTTCCCCCACGGGATTCGAACCTGCGTGGGGAGGATCAGAGATGCGTGACTCGAAGCTTATTCGCAACGCTATACCGATCATAGCAGTATGGATGATTTTTGAACCTTTTTCTCCAATTTCATAGCCACTGGACACTCGAGAAAGAGACTTTTTGATCTTCTAGCAAGATATATCATTTAATATTGCATATTTGCAGAATTTTGTGTCTGAACTCGAGCTGGGCGGCATATCGGTACAACGGTAAATACCGGTATTGAGTTTTCCAAAAACCGTTTTTTGTTAATCTGCGCAATGTCGGTTTGCTGTGATACCGGTATTTCATGACATACCGCCACAAATAGTTACAAGTTGGTGCATTATCGCGTGGAGTAATGACAAACAAACAGATCTTTAGCTCACTCACATCTGCTGATAAGCCTAAATTGAACTTTTGCAATGTCACGAAACAGCAACCCGCTCACATTTAGTGGTATGCATCTTAAAACAACGCTATAGCATGCTTTTTGATAGCAGAAAGTGGCTTGACATACCGCTAATACTGTCATTTTGGTGGCGGTATGCCGGTACAAAATATACCTAATGCCGCCCAGCTCTAATCTGAACAGCAGATTATCCGCCATTCTGCCTTTTAGAGACCGATGCATATTTAAAATTCCCAAGTGTCATGGATGGTCGTTCTATAAACATATAAAATTTTTTCTTTCAGGGGACCCACGTAAAGAAGCATATCGGTTATCAACCTTCGAGAATTTTCCAACAAGTCCTGCTGAACCAAGCCTGCTAGCTAGACATGGGTTCTTCTACACAGGTTGAATATTAATGAGATTAAATTCACTATTAAATCGTTGCATTTCTATAGCCACTCTTTGGAGTGGATAACCCTTACCTAGGCCATGTGTTATAGACGGACAAGTTAGAGGTGTTGGAAAGATGATCTTTCTGGTTCGACTCAGCCTGCCCAAGTTATTACACCCTGGGTTGAGTTGTTTGTATGGATACCGAGCCGAACTCGCAGGGTATCGAATTTGAGATCGTCAACTTGCAATGTCGACAGGATCACCTCTATCTTTTCATTTGGATCCAAATTTCCATGTTTTTAGCAAACAAGTACAAGTCACGGAACAGGCCGTTATTCTTTCCTGTGTGGCTTGCTGTTTTGCTTGGTGCAAACGCGAACAATAGGAACGAAGTAATAGTCCCAACATGTCTGTGTATCTTAATAAAGGGCGATAAAGTGGTAAACAGTTTTATCATCGCCCAGGGCAGATACCACTCACTGCACTTTGCCATGATGGTTTGGTTCTGTATGGGATGTTTTCCGTTTAGAATGCAGTTGTGGGTGGTATATCTTCTAGGTGCTCTTTGTCATTTGTGTGGCCGTTACTTCGCTCCTTTCAGAGTTTCGACCTTCTTTCGACTTTGTTTGGAGTGAACTATAAAAATATTTTTCTTTTTCTCCAGGTTTCTACGATCGTGTGAAATGCTTCTCATGCGCAAGGACCGTGCAAGAGTGGAGGAGGACGGACGACGCCAGGGATAGAAAGTGGCATAAGTAAGTGTTCGAATTAAAATTAGGGCTGAGCCCTGGGTAGCAGAAATATGTTTTTCTTTGGTATATTCATGTCATTCTCTTCAAATAGACACAAACCTTCAAAACTATGATCTGAAACATTTTTTTATAGTTTTGTTGTCACTGCTAAACAGTTGAAAAGAGATATTTTAATCATCCAGCAGAAGAGTTGAGATATTGCCAATACCCTAAATTTTCTTCTGATGGAACTATTTTCTTCGGGTGTCTGAATACCAAGGCAACTATCATTCTGCCAGTCTGGCTGGGCCTAAACAAACTCTGGCAAATTAATATAATGATTTCTCTCGTCAGAACAGTCGTGTATTCGATTTTACTTCATAAAATTTGACATAAACCATGACTTTGCTCTGCAAAATATGGTCAAATATCAGCCATTTTGTTCATCTGAAATGGTCAGACTCTATTCCACATAGTGAATTTGGTAAATATTATGATTTCACTACAAAATGATTCGACTTGAAAATAAACGACAAAATGAGTTAGTTCTGATCAGATTTCGAGAATACCTGGCTATTTGGATAAGACATCCATAATTCTAAATGGAACTTTCAAACACTGTGAATCTAATTGCTCAACCGGTGATGCGCAGACGATATTTTATATTATCAAAATATATATATTATATTATCAAAATATCGTTTGCACATCACCGGTTGAGCAATTAGATTCACTATGAGATTCACTCATTTCTTCTTATCCAAATTTCAGAATACTGGTAACTGATCATAATTATACACTCGTTTCAAACCTTTTCCGATTTATTCGAACAGACAAAAAGGATTCAAAATCAGATGCATGTCAGATTTTACCTATGGAATCAGAAAAATTCTACTAAAGCATAGTTTGTTAAGTATGAGCCACAGATGAACCGCGCCGTTGAGGTTCGAAATTTTTTAAACCTTCTCGTGCAGCTTTATTGTTGCAGAAAGGTCGAGATGAAACATTGTAATTGTTTTATAAGGGACAAGTCATGAAATATTGCCCATTTACTAAATTTTTTTCTGATGAACCCCATTTTCTTTAAAAAGACAAAAAAGGGTTCAAAATCATCAACACTGCTATATAGCAGTGTTGATGATTTTGAACCATTTTCTACATTTTGTTGCTACCAGACAGTCAGAGAAAGAGACTATTCATCTAGCAAGGGATTTATTATCAAATATTGCCCATTTGTTGTATTTTCTTCTGATCGTAGCCATTTGATTCGGGCGTCTTGAGTAGCTGACATTTGCCCTCATTTTAATATCTCATTTTAATCATTCACTGTTTGGAGATTTCTCATCTCCAACAAAATTGTTTTTAAAGATAGAGTCAAATTTACATTCTTTAAAAATGCCACACAAGGTAATTGTATCATAAATTTTGTATAAAATAAATAAATTGTTCTTCGTAAATTCTATATCCACCAGACTGTGATATATAAAAATTTAGTGAGCTGCCTTTCATCGGCAAACAGACCTCCCATGATGTTGTTTTTACATTAGAAAATTACTCAATAGAACAAAATTTGAAATCCTGTTTGTTTATTTGTCCTGTAAAACCATATAATTTATATGTCGTGCAGTGAACTGTGCGTTGTTCCTTATGTACATCTGATCTGTTTGGGACCATTGACCCAAGGATGCTTGAATGAGATACTGTAGTATTGTAGTCTATGGTAGTAGTGGTATTGAAGCCAAAAAACAACATGATTTATTTGTAAGCTTTCATAAAATCATAGTGTAATGGTGATTTGAAACAAAAAATAGTGCAGAACTCTTGGTCGGGTATAGTGGTATTTGGACCTTCGTCTATGCTTTTTTGATAATTGGATCGATTCGTATGCTAAAAGCAAGGATTCTATTGGAAGCAAATAACTACTATACGAGAGGTTCAAGAGTCTCTCTACCTACATAAACAATGTGTGTGGAAGGCACATAGCTTAGATGTTATTATTCATCTTTTTCTAAATTATATCTCGTTTTAGTCTAAATTCTATGCTGAAAACCAAAATATGCTCCCAGTCTAACATTATACATTGAATCTCTAATATCTTCCAGATCAAGTTATTTCCGGAATCAAAAAAATTCCACTAAAACGTTGTTTGTAAAGTATGGGCCACAGATAACGATGTGGCCCATCTATGGCCCATACTTGACAAAATTAAATTTTTCGACTAAGTTAGGAATTACATCTTGTTGTGTGTCCCAAACCTTATGTTGATCCATTCTTCTCCGTTAAACTATTTAAATTATAGCTTCATGGTGGTCTCTGTCGACTGTGTGCAATGAGGCTCAAATAATTTTATTTTCAATGTTGGAATTTTTCGGTTTTTTGTCAGGGTGGCTAGATCCTGTTTTTCCCTTGGTTTCCTGTAAAATCGAGATGACATTTTAATTATTTTATAAGGGACAAAGTGGTTAAACATGTTGGCATCGTAGGTTGAAGATCTCGAGTTAAAGTCCCGGCGAGTCCGGCTTGTTAAATTGTGCCCACCACTCTACCCAGGTTGTGACAACTTGGGTAGGCTAGGCCGAACAGGAAAAGATCTTATCTTTCCAGCAATTCTAACCTTGCTCATCTATAAGCAGGGTGATCTACTCCATGAAGTTGCTAAGAAAAAAAAATGCTCATTCGCTAAATTTTATTCTGATGAAACCCATTTTCTTAGGGCATCTGTTTAGCAAAGTACCTGACATTCTGCCAGTCTGGCTCAGCAGGTGGTCTGAAAACATTGCTCAACTCAATGCAACTCGGATTTATTCAATCTCCCATTAAAATTTCTTTACATAACTTCACCCCCTGCGGATATATATTATATATATATATATATTGAAGATATGTATTTGATCTTTTATAGAAATTCAATTTGTCAATTATCAGTCACAGATGGACCGCGCCTTGATGGCGCGATCCATCAGTGACTCATACCTGACAAAACATGATCAGTAAATATATTTCCTTCTGGTATGTGTCCAATAAGGAATTGATGTTTTGATTAAACGAATGTACATGTTAATCTGCTGGAATTCACAAAGCAAATAAAGTGAAATTCGGTAATCAAACTGAACAACCAAAAAGATTATGACTATTCTGTGCAATTCGGTCAGTGATTCGAAGCACAAATTATTCGAATCAGTCATGAATTGTTCATACGAAAAAACTTTGATTTTCATTTTTAACGACGTAATGCAGTCAATTTTGGTTCATGTCCATTTGTCCAAAATCGATTATATTTCGTCATTAAAATTAATATGAAAATTGTTGCTCTTGGTGTTAATTGACAATACACTACAAACTATAAATTTTATTATTTTCGCAATGGGGGGCAAGTTACAATAGTAAAATGGGGTATTTGTTATTTACAAAGAATTGATTAGTGATTCGATCCTATTCGAAAAGATTATTCAAATCAGATTCTAATTTCAAGTGATTCGGTTTTGCCCAGCCCTATGCATGACGATTCCATAGCAGTATTGATGGTTTTGAAGCTTTCTGTACAGTTTGGTAGCTACCAGACTCTCATAAACGACGTTTTAATCTTTTAGTAGTAGACGTAGTTTATTACGTTTCGTCGAGGTGTCTGAGTAACTGGTATGTCTGGTGGAGTAAGTCGTAACACCGCTTAGGTGAACCACCGTGTCTCGACGAAGCGTCCAGCAGACCTCTTGCATGTAATCATCCATATCTCCGACTTTTTTCGGGGTGATCCACTCTATAACCAACAGTAAAGAAATACTGTCCTTCTTTTTACAGTCCAAACTGTGCCTTCGCTAAAGGACTACAAACTGACAACGTCCCGATCGCTGGGAGTTTCGCGGCTTTTCTGAGCAACAACCCAAACAGTCTAGGAAGTTCATCATCGCAACCCATGGATGTGACTGAACGGCAACAATTACAACAACCGACGACATTAAATACTGTGAGATACCCGGGCAATTTGCAGGGCGCTGCTTCTTCAAGCTCTGGTATGTCTGTAAATAAATATATATATATATATAAGCAGATTCTTGTTTTTCTTTGTGCATTCGTGCGTCGTTTTATTCAGATATACAAAAAAAGCTTCAAAACCATCAACACTGCTATTTCATAGCAGTTTTGATGATTTTGAACCTTTTTGTCTAGTTTGGTTGCCACCAGACACTCTGGCAAGAAAACACTATCTTCTGTTATAAATTATTGCATTTGCCTAATTTTCTTCTGATGGTTCCCATTTTCTTTGGGTATCTTAGTTGCAAAGTAACTGACATTCTTGGAGTTTTCATCAGTGGGGACATAGTTGTGGAATTTTATATTTGCATTCAGTGTTGACGGTTTTAAAGCTTTTTTTGTCCAACCGAAAAAAAATGACTTTGACATTTTGGACACCCGTAGAAAAACATCGCCTGGCATGGAATTTCTGGGGAATTCCTTGGTTTTTCAGAATATTGCACCATTGTAGTATAAATTATTCATGATGTCACATTTGCGGCTCCCATCAGAAATTTTATTTTTTCAAGCATGATCCACAGATGGGCCATGCTTAAGCAGCGCGATCCATCTGTGGCTCATGCTTCTGACTAGAGAACCAGAAATTCCGAGAACAGTGCGTCATCGTAATATATATTATTAAATTATTCATTCGATACAATTCTCTCAGTGTTCTGGAACCATCAGGTTCAAAAAAGTATATGCATTTCTTTAAAATATACATCGATTTTAGTGTCTTGAACGATTTTCTGAGAAATATCAATAGTCCCAGTGTATTCCCTGCGTGTTGTAAGAGTCTACTAAAACGAAGCAAAGAAGTGGTAGATGGTTTTAACATCGCCCAGGGTAGATACCACTCATTGCTCTTTGCCATGATGGTTCAGTTACATTTTCAATGTTTTCTATTTAGAGTGCAGTTACTGGTACTACAACTTTTAGTAGCTCCTTGCTATTATTAAGTAGTCGTTAGTTGGTACCTTTTAGACACTGCGTCCGGCATTGCTCAGAGTTAATTTTAAATGAAAAATTTTTGGGGAATTTTATATTTTTTAAACTTTGCGCCATCGCAACCTAAATTATTTATGGTATGTCGCCAGTAGACTTGTAAAAAGAAAGTTCTGTTTTTATTGAATCAATCGACTCTATTCAATCCGTGGTTTTACGCAGACATCCTTTGGCTCTACAAAGACTCTTTACTTATAAATCAAAGTACAATTTTCCTTCCATTCAAATATTTCTACATCAAGCATGGCCTGGGTTGGCAGAAGATGAGCAGCTTTGCTACTCAGACACACTAAGAAAATAGGTTAAATCAGAATGAAAATTAAGCAAATTGGCCGATATGTAGTGTTATATTTGTGGCTGGTAGGGACTAAACTTTACAAAAAGATTCAAGATTATGAAATAGCAGTGTTGATGACTTTGAAGCTTTTTGGCAACCCCAGAAAAACAAGGCTCTGTCACTCTAGCATTCCTGACAAAAATGTGCGCTGGTTCATACACAATGTAACAAAACAAACTTCTTCTGTGACAAAGTTATCTCAGTTATTTATAAAAACTCCCTTCATAGAGATTAAAGTTGCTAAAACTACAATAGTTCTGTTATGTTTCAATCAATTGACACTTCGACAAGAGGTTCAAGAGTGTTTCCAGACGCATGCGCAATGTTTCAGTTAAAACCTGTTTGGACCTGTTCCATCTAGTATCTCTCATTCATCGATTTCCACAATTGTGAGAAATTAACAGCGAAATTCTCCGTACTGGATTTGCGATGTTGCATCAGAGTTTTGCAACAGTACCATATTGTTCTGATGCGTTCATTTTTTCTATAGCCACTTCTTAGAGTGGATCACCCTGTCCAAGGCCCTGTACTAGCGGCCACTTATAGACGAACAGGGTTACAATTACTGGGAAGATATGATCTTTTCCTGTTCGGCTTGGCCTACCCAAGTTATTACAACCTGGGTTGGATGGTGGGCATGGATAAGAGCCGTACTCGCCGGGACTCGAACCCAATTTCTCTCAAAAATAAATATGGTATTAAAAAATAGTAACGTACCGGTACAACGAAGTAAAACTAGAAAGTCTTGCTCCGCATCTACACAAATTTGTTTTAAAAACTGTCTGTGAAAGTTTTGACTTTGAATAAGAGATGGAACGTTACAGAAATAAGTTTGTGTAAAGTAATACTTTGAACCTCCATATATCTATATTACCACCAGAAATATAGATTTTAAATTTCTTCATTTTTCTTCCAGGCGGGACCTATCAATTTGGTCCAGGAACATCCCTTAACATTGGAGGTCAAACAGCAACAGCAGTCAACCCCATACCCCCCTCATCTCAGTACCCCGCAACCCCCGCTCCCCAACAACAAGAATGGAGAATGGCAAACGTGATATCGTCAGATCATAGGAGGATGCTGACAAACTTGTTTTTAGTTAGAGAATTAGATAGGTGAGTTCTTATTTTTTCATTTCAAGCAAGGCTGAGAACTAGAGCCTGACCGATATTGCTTTTTGCAACCGATATCGATACCTATATTTTGGCATTTTTAATCACGGATAACCGATATGTTATCTCGCGCGAAACTCGTTGAAAATTCTACTGAAGAAATGCGATAAACCGAAAAACATAATGAAAGAACATGTCTATTGCATTAGGCAAATGAACATATGGCATTTTGATGTGTAATTTCTTGATGTGTACTAAGTAATTTCTGCGGAGGGAGGATCGAATAAGATTCCATATCACGCAAATAACATCTGTTGATGATTTCTCAAAAAGCAAAAAATATTGTGGCAATTTCTACCATTTGAACAAGAAAACGCATCATTTTAAAAGAATTATACATGCCTGTATATGTATTTAAGCTGGTCGATATTATCGGCCACTTTGTGATCTGCCGATATATCGGTGAGCAGCAAAATTTGGTCGGTCGGGCTCTACTGAAAGCAGCACTTTCAGAGGATCCAAGTAACCGCCACTCAAACAGCAAAAAGCCACTGCAAGATTCTCTTTCTTCATTGAAATTCACTCTGAGAAAGGCCGGAAGCTGTACCTGAAATAAACCAACTAACGGTCACTTAATAGCAAAGAGCTACTAAAACATGTCGTACCAGCAATTAGGGCTGGGCGACATAGCGGTAGGACGGTAAAAACTGGCATCTTGCTTTCTAAAATACATACTGTTCCATTAATCACAATACTGGTGTGCCGAGAAGCCGATATTTACGGCAAACCGCTTAAAACCGTGGTTGATAATTGGTACAATTCGCCGCCTCTAGCGCGCTTCTTAAGCTGCGCTTTGTAACGTAACAACAACCGCATAATGTGACTGCCTCGGCCTAAAGTGAATATAGTTATATTGTCTTTACCTCGGCCTGTCGGCGATGGCGTGAAATAGGGATGTGGGAAGTGGAAGCGCAATATCTCGTTTGGCGCAATGATTATCGAAGTTCGCTGTTACCTGCCGAGTTTATTTAGAAGTCTATTCTCACTTAAGATGCTCAGCGTGCTTTTTTAAGTAGGACGTAATGTACCAAAATCCTTATTGGACAAAAAAAAGAAGTAATATACCGGCAATACCTGTATTATGAGGGTGGTATACCGGTGCAAAAATGACCACATGCCACCCAGTTTACCAGCAACTGCACTCTAAGAGAAAAACATCCCATACAGAACTGAACCACCAAGGTTCACCCTGGGCCATGATGAAATCATCTTCCACTTCTCTTCCATTTTAGAAATACACTGGGACTATTCAAAGCTTGTTGAAGATCTTATTTATCATCTCATTTATCTTGTAAGCTAGTTCCTTTTAAGTCCTGCTAAGGCCTTACTCGGAGCAAACTTCTATAAAAAAACGGCAGAAAATATTTGCGAATCACTGATCTAAATTGCATTTAATTGATTCCTTCGGCCTCGTTTAAAGAAAATTTTGAGAAAAAAAATGAGGTCTCAATTAGGATTTTTTTCAGATTTGAAAAAACAACTTCGTTTTATTTTACAGACTGGCTTCATTTTGTCGATGGTCAATGGCACGTCCCAACGTATCCCCTGTGGCCCTGGCTAAGGCGGGGTTTTTCTACTTAGGGGATATGGACAGGACCCAATGCTTCTCCTGCGGGGGAGTACTGAGGAACTGGACAGTGGAGGACGACGCCTTTGTGAGTACAATTTTATAGTTGGTGATAATTATAGAAGTGATAGCACTTAATGTGTCTGGTAGGAACAGAACAAAACAGATAGGATAGGATATCATTTTTATCCTGCGGGAGAGGAAAGCCGAGAATACAGCTTAACAATATGAGGAACTACGACCTCTCGTGCAGATACCAGTTCCGAATCGGGTGAAAGGTTTTGGATTATCACATTTCTCATTTTTCCTGTGCATGGACCTGGTAGATAGAGGAAGCTGTAAGCAGCGCTTACGTGAACTACCATGCACCGGCGAGGCGTTCAGCAGATCTCTCGCATATAATCATCATCCCCCACGGGATTTGAACCTGCGTCACGACGATCGGAGATGCGAAGATAGAATCGTTAGAACAAGAAAGTCGTCATTTTGAAAGAAAAATTTCAAATTTCAAAATATTTTTTTCCAGCAAGAACATCGTAGCCATTTCCCAGATTGTCGATTCATTTTAGGACTGGATGAAAGGAACGTACCAATACCTGAACAGGAGGAAACTGATGAAGTAAAGAATGAAAAGTATCCGTGCAGGTAAAGAAGAGTATGGGGTACATCGTGACTAGGGCTGGGCAATTCGATTCAGTAATTCGAATCTATCATTTGTGAATCTGTCATAGAAATAAAAACTTGCTGAATGAAGTGAAATTTTTTATTTTCAACAACAAAATGCAATCAATTTTGGTCAAATTTGACCAAAATGGATTGTATTTTGTCATTAAAATTTTTGCTCATTGACTGGGGCGTTATTGAAAATACATCACTTTTAAGTCAGTTCATCCTGTAATTTTTATTCGTAAATTTGAATTTCTTATATATCATAATGGAGACGCAATCCATGAGCAAGGCCGGAAGCAGCGCATAAAAGGAACCAACTAACGCCCTCTTAATCGCAAAGAGCTACTAAAAGACATAGTACCGGCAACTACACTCTAAGCGGAAAACCTCCCGAATGCAACCGAACCACTGTGGTAAAGTGCAATGAGTGAAATCATCTCCCACTTCTTTCTACCCTGTAGTCGCCTCTCACAACGCTCAGGAAATACATCAGGACTATTCTAAAGCCTGTACCTACAGGGCCTGAGAAATATTCACAAAAATATAGAAATTTCATGTGTGATGCTCAGAGCTGGGCGTTATATCGGTAGGACAGTAAATACCAGTATCTAGTTTACCAAAATATCGTATCGAGTTAATCTTCGAAATGTCGGTTGCCATTATACGGGTATTTCGTGACATACCGCCTATAATGGTGATAAGTTTATGCATTGTCGTGTCAAGTAACGACAAAAAACGGGTCTTTAGCTCACTCCCACCTGCTAATATGCCTCAACTTTTGTATGTAATGTTATATAACAACAACCCGCCCGCATTTAGAGGTATGCATCTGATTTTTTTAGTTAGGTCGCGCCTTGCGTGTCTCTTTAAAACGACATAATAACATGGGTTTTGATAGCTAAAATGGCTTAGCACACCGGCGTTTTGGCGGCGATATGCCGGTATAAAATATACCTAAGGCCGCCCAGGTCTAGTTCTGCTCACTGTTCAAATTGAATATAAAATCAGACAGTCTGGGACAGAATTTCATTTTTATCTTGCGGGAGCGGAAAGCTGAGAATGTGACTTCTCGTGCAGAAACCAGTTCCAAGTCTGGGATTAGATTTTTGCCTATAAGTATGCAGATTTTTCCTGTGCATGGTTAGTGGAGGAAGTCGTAGCCATTGGTTATGTCAACCTCAGTGCGCTGGCGAGGTGTTTGGTAATCCTCTCAAATATATTCATCCTGGACAGGAACCCAGGATGTTAGTGATGCGTAGCTCGAAGCATATTACCAAACCTCTTTACCGACTAATGTAACAAGGCATAAAAGATTCATTTTGGAGTACCTCTTGCAGCTTGAGCTACTTTACTTAGGGAGAATTCAAAGATAAAAATTCTTGTTTTCAACAGGTTCCCATCCAACCCCCACATGAGAGCTGGTCGTGTGGACACATTCGATCGAAGATGGCCAAGAGGCAGAGTTGAAGCAACCCCAGAGCAGATAGCAGAGGCTGGATTCTTCTTTCTAGGTGAGTAAATTACCAAGCGGATTCCTTAATTTCTCATTCCTGCATTTCATGTAACTCTTTGCACACTAGTGGTTTAAAGGAGACCTCTATTTATAATATGTCTCCTGAAGGCTTGCCTCGAGGGAATTTTGTTATAAAAGAATAGTTGGAATGAGTACATCCTAAAACTCTTTAACGAGTATTCATTGGAGGGCAAGTCTGGTGCCAGCAGCCTCGGTGATACCAGCTATAAAAAAAAATACCTGTAGGGGCAGAACAGGGATCGTAACTTTACTACAAAATATATTTAAATATCAGCTATTTTGATTCGATTGATATATTCAATTTAAAAATTGAACTCCAATATTTAACTAGAGAGGTTCAAATTCTTGCTTCACACTTACACAAATTTTATTTCTGTAATGTTTCGTCTGACCAAAATCAGACTTCTTCAGACAAGCATTTTAAAATTTAAAAATGGGAAAAAGGCCCAATCGATTAAGCACTATCGTAATGCCTGGAAGGCTGATGGTTTGATGCTTTGCCTCGTCCCCACTGAGCGTGCCCTTCAGCAAGGCACTTCACGTGTAGCTGTAACATAGAACAGATACACAGTCACTACAATGGTTCGTGCCTAACGGTTGTTGGGTATAAGCCCCCCGGTAGGTTTACGGACAGACCATAGCTAATAATAAAAATCCAATATTTAACATAGAATTTGCTTTTATCTTTTCAGGTGAAAGAGATAGAGTCAAATGCTGGTACTGCAATGGGGGCTTGCAGGTAAGCAACCACCGAACAATTCCGTTTTCATTCACATTATTTAGTGCTGTCTAGTGTCCAAAATATTCGAATCGTTCTGTGATTCGCGAATTCACAACTTATCCTGATCGATTTTTCCAACTGTTCATATTCAGCAGATTTTTTACAATTTTAATACATTTGCAGAAAGAATATACAAATATATTTCACAATTTTCTGGAAAGAGGTATTGATATTTTCTTGTTAGACTATGATTGGAATATTCGATCTGCAAAAAAGATTCGATTGGATCTTGATATTGAAGAACTATTCAATTTCAGTCTTTCCTAATGTTATTCTTGAATCAGCGATAAAAAAGTACAAATATATGGCAGAGTTAAACCAGCGTTAAACCGGCCCTGTAGGTGCGGGGTTTAGAATAGTCCTGACGTATTTCTTGTGTGTTGTAAGAGGCGACTGAAAGGAATCAAAGAAGTGGTAGATGGTTTTACCATTTCTCAGGGCAGATGCCACTCACTGCACTTTACCATGGTGGTTCAGTTCCGTTTGGGATGCTTTTCGTTTAGAGTGCAGTTGCTCACATCTTTTATTAGCTCTTTGCTTTTAAGTGGCCGTTTGTTGGTTCCTTTCAGGCACTGCTTCCGGCCTTGCTCAGAGTGAATTTTTTAAAAAAAAAAAGTGCGCCTTGAGCCAAAAACAAACCATACAGAACAGAACCACTATAGTAGAGTACACTGAGTGTCATCTGCCCTGGGTGATGATACAAGAATCTTCTTCGTTCTTCGACTTTTTTGAAGAATTTTTAGAATTGCTTTTCGGACTATTTTGAAGAATTTTTTCGTTATATTTGGAACCCTTATGAGATTCAAGTGTTACATAACTACTTCACATCTTCTGAAGTCCAATCCAAATTTGCCAAGTAAACATACCCAATTGGTTAAATGTTGTCAATTCTAAGTCAATCTAAGTGATCTAGAATTTTTAATCTTTTGTTAATGAATTATCATGAACTATCACTCGTTTTCTTCTGATGGCACCCGTTTTGTTGGGTGTCTTGAGTAGCAGAGTGGATGACATTCTGACAGCCTTTTTAACTGCTGTGTCAATAGATAAGTTCTTGTACTTTTATAGGCCTAGTTTATTTCAACACCCCTGTAAACACAAAAGGTGAATTTTTTTTATTCAAAAGTTCTCTCAAAGCAAGGGAGGAAGCAAAGCCTAAAAGGAACTAACTAACGGCCACTTAATCGCAAAGAGCTACTACAAGATGTAGTATCAGCAACTGCACTCTAAGCAGAAAACATTTCAAACTGATCTGATATTTTAAAGTGTAGTGAGTGCTATCTACCCAGGGGGATGGTGGAACCGTCTACCACTTCTTTGTTTCCTTTCAGTCGCCTGAAAAATAATTAGGACTATTCTGAAGCCTGTACTTATATATATAGTTTATTAAAAACGTGCGAGAGAATAAGTTTTGAATGAATGAAGATTAATGACGGCGAGGTACGTTTGCTCGCTTCTTCAAGCACCCAAAACCTGATATGAGTAGATGAGTGCTTGAGTAGTCTATACTAACAGTCACTCGAATGACATAAGAGTTACTATAAGATTGAGTGCCAGCAACTACACTCTAATCATTCCAGAACATACAGAACTGAACCACTATGATAAAGTGCAGTGAGTGGTAATTGCGATCCATCAATGAACCCATACTTAAAAAAATTGCTTCGGAAAACTTTTTCGATTGGGTTGTTAGTGAAATGGTACAGAATAAATAAGAACTCACACACTTACTTTTCACTATAGAACTGGGAATACGATGATGTGCCCTGGGTGGAACATGCCAAATGGTTCCCGACCTGTCAATTCTTGCTCAAGGCTAAAGGAATACAATTTGTGTATCGTCATCTAAGAACAGCTCCACATTTCCCGCGTCCAGTCATCGCTCGACAAGATGGGGGCAGGATCGGGCCTCGGGCTGTCGATATTCCACCACCGATTGGCAGTAGAGTGCAAGCACCAAGCCCCCCACCTGAAATTGTGGACCCACAGGTACGTACGTAGACAATGAATTTGAGTATATCATAGAAAGATGCTCGGACCTATTTGCCGATCTTTAGTCGCCAAATATGTGTTGGAAATCAAAATGTTCATGGTCTTTTTCTTCAAATGAGCAGAAACGCTTCAAAAATCATCAACACTGCTATTTCATAGCAGTGTTGATGATTTTGAACATTTTTCTTCAGCTTGGTTTCTATCAGATACTCATAAAAAATTTAAATTTTCTAGTCATTGATGTATTATCGTGAAATATTGCCCATTTGTGCTGAATTTTCTTCTATTGAAACTCATTTTCTTCGGGTGTCAGAGTAGCTGATATTCTGCCATTTTGGGTCAGATTCTGACACTTGAAAATGTCATAAAACTGCAACAGAAGAAGTTCACCTCAGCAAGGCCAGATGCAGCATCTCAAAGTAAACTGGTTCGAGCTCCGGCGAGTCCGGCTCGATTATTCATGCCCACCACTCAACCCAGGGTGTAATAACTTGGGTAGGCTAAGCCGAACAGGAAAAGATGATATCTTTCCAGTAATTGTAACCCTGTCCGTCTATAAGTGGCCGCTGTTACAGGGCCTTGGACAGGGTGATCTACTTTAAGAAGTGGCTTAAAAAAAAAAAAAAAACTTTATGGGCTAATTCAAAATATGATATCAGCAACTGCACTCTCTAATAGAGTGCAAGCGCTAATCCCTCCTCCTGAGATTGTGGATTCACAGTTAAGTGAATGGTTGGAGTTGAACTGCTTGTAGTCATGAATGTTTTTGTTAAAATTTGAGCCCAGACGCAGCGAATATATAAGGATCCAATGAACAGCCATTCCTGGAAATGCATTCGTAGTATCTGCCCTGGACAGTGATAGAACAATCTACCACTTAATCCCAGAGTAACTGAGTCACAGCGAGATGCTGTGCTATCAAAAATACATTGTGAAGCTTTATCTTTATCGGCTCGCACCTTGCATATATAGGAATGAGCTTTTGGCTGGGCGTTGTTTTCATGACTCAAAAATTCCAAAACTTTAAAACAATGATTTTGCCCGAAAATTTTTTTTCTCTGGCTACCAGTGCCCGTTTAGCTCAGTCTTGTAAAGCGTTGGGAATACGCTTCGAGCTACGCATCTCTGATCGTCATTACGCAGGATCGAATCCCGTCAGGGATGTTGATTATATGCGAGAGGTCTACTGGCTGCCACGCCGGAGGTTGTGGTTCACCATATGGTTAAGCTGTATTCTCGGCTTTCCTCCCCCTGCAGGATAAAAATGATATCCTATCCTATTTGAGCAGTTTTCACCTGAGTTTAGAACTGTCAGTAGTACTGATTTATCTGAATCTATTCTACAGGAAGAAATGCGTAAGAGAAAGGAAAAAGTCGACAGAATTATGGAAAATTCCGACAATGTCCAAACTGTGATAGCTATGGGATACGAGGCTGATACTGTGAGTCGATGTAACTTTTTTCAGTAGATATTTGAACACTGTAATTTCCAGCTTATTTCTTACCCTGCAAAGTGTTAGTGAGCTTGAGCGTATGAGGTGAGGCATGATGTTGACACTGGAAGTTAAAGTTCTTGTGTACGATTCCTGGCATGTTTGGTTCGTTAATCCACGCCCACCATTCAACTAAGGTTGTTAAAACTTGGGTAGGCGAAGTCCAACCGGAAAGATATATCTTTTTCCAACTCTAACCCTGTCCTTCTATGAGTGGCCGTTGGAACAGGGCTCTGCTCCATGGGACACATGCCAGATAGTGTAAGTCGATTTAACTTTTTCAGAAATTTTGAAACTTCCATTTTCCAGCCCATTCCGTACAGTAAAACTGTTGATTTCTCTGTGAAGCAATGCTACACAGGAAACAGTTTTGGCTAATTTCTCCTAAGTATATTTTTAATAAGCTATTTGACCATATTTGGCTAGCTTTTCGTCTTTGATAAAAGTCTAAATGGCTTCTAAAAATCCCACTATTTTCGAATTTGTCTATCTTTCAGCCAAAGCATGTTTTTGGGAAACAATGAGTACAAATTGCGGGGTAAATTTGCCGTATTTCCGTGTATTTATTTTGTTTTATAGTCGCTCTTTAAAGTGGATCACCCTGTACCAGCGGGCATTTATAGAATGACAGGGTTAGTGTTGCTGGAAAGTTATTACACCCTAGGTTGAGTGGTAGGCATAGCTTAGTGAGTTACCAGCAACTGCACTCTAAAACTGAACCATCATGGTAAAGTGTAATGAGTGGTATCTGCCCTGTGCGATGGTAAAAACCATCTACCACTTCTTAAAAAGAAAACTAAGACTCTTCCACCCTAATGTGATCAATCAATTATTCAGGTTCGTATCGTACTTGAAGAGGCCGCAGAAACTTCTCAACATGAAGAGATTTTTGACGGAATGATGTCCCTGCTTGAAGAGGTCATGAAGAAAGAGGAAGAAATTAAGTAAGTTGATCATTGTGTGGCCAAAAGCAACTGCACCCTAAGTGGACCCAGTGTATAGAATCAAGAATGAGCAATTATAATATTCTCTTAAATATTTCTTGTGCGACATTATAGCAATTCTCACGATCACACAATGATATGACATGAATTTTTAGTATTACAGTTTCCTGTTAAATATGTCTCGCGTCACAGGCTTGCACAAAATATATATGAATATATATATATAATTATATATACAAAAAATATATTATTGAAATTATATATTTTTGTGGAAAAAGAAGTCTGCTGAATATCTATAATCATCATATTCTTATGTCATTGTCTATAATCATCGAATATGCTGTTATGTGAAAACTGTCTATGTCTAACGTAAGATTTCGTAGGGACACGTCTAACAGTCAACCTTCTTCTAGAATTAGGAGTCAGAATAGGAAAAGAAAGAGAAATAGTGGCGTAAAGTCAGTAGCCATTCACAGCACACCAAAAGTGCTACGATTACTTTATCAGGGGTGAAAATAAGGAATCCTCACGAGAGTATGTGATTTTCAACATACGAGTAGTTCTGAAATAAATACTGAATTATTTTGTAAAAGTTTTTATTTTCACTACTACATATGTTATTGAAGAGCTTCGTCATAAGTTTAGTGAATCAAACATTTATAAAAGAAATTAATAAACATGCAGATATTCTCATTTATGAAATATTTGTTGTTTACAAGAGTATTTGAAGACTCTCGTGAAGGTATCGTGCGAGTAAGGACGAGATTATACTCTATTTTCTTGTATTTTCGTGTCATTTGTAACCCTGGTTTATCAAACTTTGTTGCCTGGTGATCGCCTGGGTCAAAGAATTCAGAATATGACAAAACCAATGCAAGGAACTTGTCTTACCTGTGCGTTTATCCTTTCTTTTAGCGGTGGCCTCCCTTTTTCATTTCTGTCGCTGTGCAACTTCTTTTATGCTTTATATATTACCTGTATTAAGAATGAGCCATCGCTGTGCTGTACATCAGTGACCTACAGTGCCGACGGAGAGTCAAAAATCTTGGAGGGAATATTAAAAGAATCGAGATTAAAATTACCTTTTCCCCCTAAAAGATGACTGCGCGACGAAAGCTGGCAAAAAAATTTTCTAGCTTTTTTGTGGAAAAACCATCATATTAGAGCAAAAAAAGATACAAAAAGGACTTTCGCGCCGGAGGCGTGCACAAATATTGCCTATTGCTCTAAAGTCTTGTAATAAAATGCAAAATTTGGAAGAATACATTTTAAAAAAAATTCCTTTTTGTTGTTTTCCAGGAAACAGAGGGAACTTGATGAAATCGCCCGAGTGAATAGAGAACGACAACAAACGCAGGCTCCGATGATGAGTTTTCAAACCGTGTCATCAAGTGAGCTTGGCTTAACTTTTAACTCAAAGTTGCTGGGTTTAATATTACTCAAAGATGGGTTCTATTACAAGGAAAATTTAGCAAATTAACAATATTTTGGTTTTTAGTTGATTTGTAAGTCTCTTTTTAAATGTCTGGTAGCAACAAAAACAGCTAAAAGGATCCAAAATCATCAACACTGCTATTTCATAGCATTATTGATGATTTTGAATCTGCTATTTCGTAGCAGTGTTGGTGATTTGGAATCTGCTATTTCATAGCAATGTTAGTGATTTGGAATCTTTTGAATGATTTTGAATCTGCTATCTCATAGCAGTGTTGGTGATTTTGAATCTGCTATTTCAGGGCGGTGTTGATGATTTTGAATCTGCTATTTCATAGCAGTTTTGATAATTTTGAATCTGCTATTTCATGGCAGTGTTGATGATTTTGTATCCTTTGAATGATTTTGAATCTGCTATTTCATAGAAGTGTTGATGATTTTAAATTTTTTGAATGACTTTGAATCTGCTATTACATAGCAGTGTTGATGATTTTGTATCCTTTGAATGATTTTGAATCTGGTATTTCATAGCAGTGTTGAGGATTTTAAATCTTTGAATTATTTGAATATTTCAAATCTGCTATTTCGTAGCAGTGTTGGTGATTTTGAATCTGCTATTTCGTAGCAGTGTTGATGATTTTGAATCTTTTTAATAATTTTAAATCTGCTGTTTCATAGAAGTGTTGATGATTTCGAATCTTTTGAATGATTTTGAATCTGCTATTTCATAGCAGTGTTGATGATTTTGAATCTGCTATTTCATAGCAGTGTTGATGATTTTGAATCTGCTATTACATAGCAGTGCTGATGATTTTGTATCTTTTGAATGATTTTGAATCTGCAATTTCATAGCAGTGTTAATGATTTTGAACCTTTTAAATGATTTTGAATCTGCTATTTCATAGGAGTGTTGATGATTTTCAATCTTTTAATGATTTCGAATCTGCTATTTCGTAGCAGAGTTGGTGATTTTGAATCTGCTATTTCGTAGCAGTGTTGGTGATTTTGAATCTGCTATTTCGTAGCAGTGTTGATGATTTTGAATCTTTTGAATGACTTTGAATATTGCAAGTGTTGATGATTTTGTATCCTTTGTTGATGATGATTTTGAATATGGTATTTTTTATATTTTTGATGATTTTGAATCTGGTAATAGCAGTGTTGATGATTTTGAATCTGCTGATTTCATCTGCATTTTCATAGCATTTTTGATGATTTCGAATCTGCTATTTCGTAGCAGTGTTGATGATTTTGAATCTTTTTAATAATTTTAAATCTGCTGTTTCATAGAAGTGTTGATGATTTCGAATCACTTGAATGATTTTGAATCTGCTATTTCATAGCAGTGTTGATGATTTTGAATCTGCTATTTCATAGCAGTGTTGATGATTTTGAATCTGCTATTTCATAGCAGTGTTGATGATTTTGAATCTGTTATTACATAGCAGTGTTGATGATTTTGAATATGCTATTACATAGCAGTGTTGATGATTTTGAATCTGCCATTTCGTAGCAGTGTTAATGATTTTGAACCTTTTAAATGATTTTGAATCTGCTATTTCATGGCAGTGTTGATGATTTTGAATCTGCTATTTCATAGCAGTGTTGATGATTTTGAATCTGCTATTACATAGCAGTGTTGATGATTTTGAATATGCTATTACATAGCAGTGTTAATGATTTGAACTTGATTTTGAATATGCTATTACATAGCAGTGTTGATGATTTTGAATCTGCAATTTCGTAGCAGTGTTAATGATTTTGAACCTTTTAAATGATTTTGAATCTGCTATTTCATGGCAGTGTTGATTATTCTGAATCTGCTATTTCATAGGAGTGTTGATGATTTTCAATCTTTTAATGATATTGAATCTGCTATTTCATAGAAGTGTTGATGATTTTAAAACTTTTGAATGATTTTGAATCTGCTATTACATAGCAGTGTTGATGATTTTGTATCCTTCGAATGATTTTGAATCTGGTATTTCATAGCAGTGTTGATGGTTTTAAATCTTTGAATGATTTGAATCTGCTATTTCATAGCATTTTTGATGATTTCGAATCTGCTATTTCGTAGCAGAGTTGGTGATTTTGAATCTGCTATTTCGTAGCAGTGTTGATGATTTTGAATCTTTTTAATAATTTTAAATCTGCTATTTCATAGAAGTGTTGATGATTTTGGGGAATCTTTTGAATGATTTTGAATTTTTTAATTTTGTTTTGGTTCATAGCAGTGATTTTTGATTGGGATTTGTGTTTGATTTTTATTTCATTGCATTTCATGTTGTGTTGATGATTTTTGAATCTGGTATTTCATAGCAGTGTTGATGATTTTGAATCTTTTTAATAATTTTAAATCTGCTATTTCATAGAAGTGTTGATAATTTCGAATCTTTTGAATGATTTTGAATCTGCTATTTCATAGCAGTGTTGATGATTTTGAATCTGCTATTTCATAGCAGTGTTGATGATTTTGAATCTTTTTAATAATTTTAAATCTGCTATTTCATAGAAGTGTTGATAATTTCGAATCTTTTGAATGATTTTGAATCTGCTATTTCATAGCAGTGTTGATGATTTTAAATCGTTTGAATGATTTGAATCTGCTATTGCATAGCAGTGTTGATGATTTTGAATCTGCTATTTCATGGCAGTGGTGATGATTTTGAATCTGCTATTTCATAGCAGTATTGATGATTTTGAATCGTTTGAATGATTTGAATCTGCTATTTCATGGCAGTGTTGATGATTTTGAATCTGCTATTTCATAGCAGTATTGATGATTTTGAATCGTTTGAATGATTTGAATCTGCTATTTCATGGCAGTGTTGATGATTTTGAATCTGCTATTTCATGGCAGTGTTGATGATTTTGCATCCTTTGGATGATTTTAAATCTGCCATTTCATAGCAGTTTTTATGATTTTGAATCGTTTGAATGATTTTGATTCTTTTTATACTTATGTTTATGTTAATAGTTTCAATTCTTTTTTTATCCATCAAATAAGAATGACATGAACATTTTGGACGCCGGAGAAAAACCAAGATTCTTCGAATGGGCTCCAAGAAAATTTAAGCAAATGGTCAATATTTCTGTGGCTAGTCGACATAAATAAAACTGCCTAAAATGAATGATTTTGAATCTGGTATTTCATAGCAGTGTTGATGATTTTAAATCTTTGAATGATTTGAATCTGCTATTTCATAGCATTTTTGATGATTTCGAATCTGCTATTTCGTAGCAATGTTGGTGATTTTGAATCTGCTGTTTCGTAGCAGTGTTGATGATTTTGAATCTGCTTTTTCATGGCAGTGTTGATGATTTTGAATCTGCTATTTCATAGCAGTGTTGAGGATTTTGAATCGTTTGAATGATTTGAATCTGCTATTGCATAGCAGTGTTGAAGATTTTGAATCTGCTATTTCATGGCAGTGTTGATGATTTTGAATCTGCTATTGCATAGCAGTGTTGATGATTTTGAATCTGCTATTTCATAGCAGTGTTGATGATTTTGAATCTGCTATTTCATGGCAGTGTTGATGATTTTGAGTCTGCTATTTCATGTCAGTGTTGATGATTTTGAATCTGCTATTTCATAGCAGTGTTGATGATTTTGAATGGCAGTGTTGATGATTTTGAATCCTTTGGATGATTTTAAATCTGCCATTTCATAGCAGTTTTGATGATTTTGAATCGTTCGAATGATTTTGAATCTTTTCATACTTATGTTTATGTTAATGGTTTCAATTTTTTTTTTGTCTATCAAATAAGAATGACATGTTTTTTTTGGATGACATGAAAGATTCTTCGAATTTTTGTTAAAAATATTTTTTATTTCATATTTTGTGGGGGGTTGGCTCTCCCAAGAAAATTTAAGCAAATGGTCAATATTTCTGTGGCTAGTCGACATAAATAAAACTGCATAAAAAGGTTCAAAATCATCAACAACAAGGTAACAAAATGAGTTGTTCTATAAATAACTGGCATTATTCTGTTTGCCAGAGTGATAGAATTTTTTTTCTTTAGGTGTCCAAAGCGATCCCAACTAGAGATGGGCTGATACCAAAATTTTCGCCGATACAAGTATCCATACCGCCTTCGTAATTTATATTTCGATATCCATACGACCAATACCTAGTACTTTATTAAATATGCTAAAGGTATTTTGTATCCACATGCTTATGCCCTTGTTATAGTTGCACCCATGTGTTGATCCTGTGTTCAACCATACATGAGTCGAAAGATTGCATGGTTATACAACTAACTTGACACCTTCTGCATCAAAAAGAGCATATAGTCAGTGAATTAAGAAGTTTTATTTAATAAAACCCAAAGTGTAAATGATCCTTCACTCGAGGCATTCGCCGCTTTAACTTTTTTAAAAGTCTTAATTATTATTCAGAGCAGAGGTGGTTCCATTTATTATTAGTAAATAAAGCATATTCATACGATTCGTTGCAAAGGTGTATCGTTTTTGCTATCGTCTGTACCGATACCGATGATGAAAGTATTCCGATACCAGTACTGATGCCGATACTTCAAAATACCGATACATCGGCCCATCGCTAATCCCAACTTCTTCTTTGGAAGAACTGCTGTTTCATTGCAGTATTGATTCTTTTATTTTCCTAACAGGGATATATACTGGTGATAAAATATCGTCCATTCGTTAAATTTTCTTCTGACGGCAGTGATTTGCTTCGGGTGTCTATATAAAAAGAAAGCAAGAAGATGCCACTCACTGCACTTTATCATGGCGGTTCAGTTCCGTTTGGGATGTTTACCGTTTAGAGTAGCAGTTGCTGGTACTACATTTTTTAGTAGCTCACTGCTATTAAGTGACCGTTAGTTCCTCTTAGGCACTGCTTCCGGCCTTGCTCATAGTGAATTTCAATAAAAAAATGAAATTGTGTCTGTATATAATAATAATAATAATATTAAACCTTTAAATTCTCAGACTACAGTATGCCTTCCAATGTCACTTCTATGGAAACAACACCTTCTGTACCTGAAGGTGGGGGGACCGGAGTGTTCGAAGTATCAGGTATGAGATTTTTATTTGTCTTGCGGGAGAAGGAAGCCAGAATATGACATAAGCATAAAAGCAGCGTGAGTGTGTAGGCCTAGTGTTTAACATGTTGGCATCGCAGGTTGAAGATCTCGGATTAGAGTCCGGCTTGTTAATCCATGCCTATCACCCAACCTGGGGTGCAATAAGATCTTATCTTTCCAGCAATTCTAACCCTGTCCGTTTATAAGTGGCCGCTCGTACAAGGCCTTGGGCAGGGTGATCCACTCCAAGACGTGGCAAAAAAAAAATATATATATATAATAACACTAGATATAGGGGTCATGAGGAGAGAGAAATTGCAAAATATGAGGACATGCAGAAACCATTTCAAGTCAGAAGTTGAAGATTTGAATGTTGGTTTTCTACAAATCAAATCAAAGAAAAAAAAAAAATGTTGGATTAAATCTTTTTAATAAGATTCCTGTATTCCCTCAAATATGTACCCCTGATTTTGATACGCTTATTCGTTCTGAAAAAATCATTACGTTCAATTTTGATGTTCATTTTTTTATCTAGGATTTTGGAGACAGCGATGACGAGAATCAAGATCTCTACGGGGGAATCATGGATGGAGAAACTGTACCTGGTATGAATAAGTTATCAAAATGTAATTACTATTAAGTATAGATGGCCTAGTGAATATCGTGTTTGTCATCACAAGTTGAAGTTTTGAGGTTTGATTCCGGGTTGTTGATTCACGTTCATCCCAGGGTGTGTTATAATTGGTTGATATCTTTCCAACAACACCACTAACCCTGGTCTCCATTAGTGGCTGCGGCCTCAACCCACACACCTGGGTTCGAATCTTGTGCAAGTTGTATATTGGACTTCTCGCCGGAGCACGGTTGCTAGAGCTCTCTCCACCAAGCATGCCCATGTACAGGAAAACTGGAAACGGACAAAAACCTCATCCCAAATTTTTTTTCTTATACCCACTTCTTAGAGTGGATCACCCTGCTGACCAAGGCCCTGTAACACCAGCCACTTATAGACTGACAGGGTTACAATTGCTGGAAAGATATGATCTTTTTTTTGTTTGGCTTAGTCTACCCAAGTTATTACACCCCGGGTTGAGTGGTGCGCATGGATAAGCGAGCCGAACTCATCGGGACTCAAACCCAAGATCTTCAACCTGCGATGCCAACATCTTAAACCACTATGCCATCATGGCCACTGGTTTGGATTGGAACTGGTATCTGCACGAGAGGTCATGTTTGTCATATGGTTAGCCAGACTTTCAGCTTTCCTCTCTTCAAGGATGAAAATGAAATCCTATCCTATCTGTTTATCCCTTTACTGAAAGTAAATTGTCCACTAATTATTTTTCAGGGGCAGTGGGAGGAAGTACGTCCACTTCGGGACAAGCAAACCCGACGACAGTGGGAAATATCATTCCACAAGACGATGAATCGATAAAGGTACTTTACAGGCAAAGATCAGCTTCTTATTCCACATATTATAAGATTTGAATAATTTAATATATCTCTTCCTTGAAGATTAAAATGTCCATTTTTGAGTGTCTGGTAACAACAAACTAAATTAAAAACAATTCAAAACCATCAACACTGCTATAAAATAGCAGTGTTGATGATTTTGAGGCTTTTTTTTCCATCCCAAAAGAAAGACATAGGTAAGTAGCTACAGGGTTTAGAATAGTCCGAACGTATTTCCTTTGTGTCGTAAAAGGCGACTAAAAGGAAACAAAAAAGTGTTAGATGGTTACCAAGTGTTTTGAACACCTGTCTCTTTTTGAATGTCTGGTAAAAAACTGTAGAAAAAGGTTCAAAATCATCAATACTGCTATGGAATAGCAGTGTTGATGGTTTTTAAGCTTTTTAGTCCACACAAAAAGAAAGACATAGGTAAATGCTTTGTACACCCGACTCTTGCGAGTGTCTGGTAGCATCATAACTATAAAAAAAAGGTTCAAGATCATCAATACTGCTATGGAAAAGCAGTGTTGATGGTTTTTTAGGCTTTTTAGTTCATCCGAAAAAAAAGACATGAGCATTTCAGAAAGCACAGAAAAACATAATTCTGCCATCCTGTGTAGGAATCATCTGCACCCCTGTAAATTAAATTTCACAAGTTTTAATTTGACATTTGATTTTTCTATACAAATGAGTTGATTTCAAAATTTGAAATAATTTAGAATACAGGTTGTTGGCTATTTTGTCAAAGTTAAATCCTTAGATAACGACTAAAAACTCCTTTTCAGGAAATTCTCGAACAAAAACAAGACGAAAAAATCTGCAAGGTTGGTTTTTAAAGTAATAATGGGATAAGATTTCATTTTATCGTTGTTAATTCAGAATACAATCAATGTGATTGTTTACCAATAGGATATCATTTTTGTCCCGTGGGAGAGGAAAGCCGAGAATACAGCTTAACCATGTGGCGAACCACAGCCTCTCCTGCAGATACCAGTTCCGAATCGGAGTGGAGGTTTTTGGATTATCATATTTCTCATTTTTCCTATGCATGTACCTGGTTGGTGGAGGAAAGCCCTAAGTAACGCTTAAGTGAAACGCTGTGTTTTACTGTTAATTTTACGTGGTAGCTGAGGATGGTCTGATCCATCGGTCTCTGGGTTATGAGCCCAGCACGCTTCCGCTGCGTCTGAGAAAAAAGCTGAGAATAATGGTTAACCTCTTGTGCTGGCACTAGTTCCAAGGATGGAGGTTTCGATGTAACATTCCTCCCACTTAATGGAAAATTCAGTCGAAACCAGTTTTGTTAAGCATGAGTCACTGATGGATCGCGTCGATGCGACGCGACGCGGTCCATCTGTGGCTCATGCTTGACAAAATAAAGTTTCTGATTTACCAAAAATGAGATATAAATTGCAATTTTTGAGGGCACGATGGCCTAGTGGTTAAACATGTTGACATCGCAGGTTGAAGATCTCGGGTTCGAGCCCCGGTGAGTCCGGCTCTCTTATCCATGCCCACCACTCAACCCAGGGTGTAATAGCTCGTGGAGGGTAAGCCCAAACAGGAAAAGATTATGTCTTTCCAGTAATTGTAACCCTGTCTGTCTATAAGTGATCGCTGTTACAGAGCCTTGGACAGGGTGGTCCACTCTAAGAAGTGACAATAAAAAAAATATTTCATTGCAAATTACATTTGTTATTAGTTTCATTTTTTTTTCCTTTTTTTCTAGATTTGCTACGTAAATCAAGCGGATATGGTCTTTGTGCCGTGCAGCCACATGATCTGTTGCAAAACCTGCACAGAAGCAATTCGGCATTGCCCGATTTGCCGGAAAAAGATCGAAAAGGCGATCAAGACCTACACGAGGTAGTTTGATCGCTGATTCGTCAAAAAATGAAGAAAATTATACAAAGTAGTGGTGTCTGGCTCTACCATCGCACAGGGCAGACACCAATCCACTCACTGCACTCTATGTAGTGCCGTGCTGTATGGAATAATTTCCGCTAGAGTGCAGTTGCTTTTCTATATTAGTAGTCCTTGGATTTTTTTTTTTGGGCACTTCTTACAACCTTGGCCAAGTGATGTATTAATGATGTTAAAAGTCATGATTTTTTAATCAAATTTGCTCAATGCAAGGTTTAAAGCAGTGTCAGAGATAAACAAACTGTACACTTAGGAGAGGAGATTATTTCTTCCACAACTTCCATATGATTAATCCTAACATCTGGCAGGGCTAAAACGTAATCAATTAAGGTTGTGATTTGTCTCGTAATTGTAGTTCGTCCGAATAATCATATATTCTAGAAATCTGCTTAAAAGTAATCTCACTTTTTGATATCTTTTTAAATCTAATAATTTTGCGAAGATTCGAACCTGCGTCATCACGCTCAAAGACATGTTGCCCGAAGTGTATTTACCTACTGAGCTAAGCAGGCACATCCGATTAAAAGTAATCTCATTTTTTGATATCTCTTTAAATATATTAATTCTGCAGTGAAATCGTGATGTACGCCAAATTTAACAACATGATTTTTCGACATATATCGTAACTAACTACAAAATATGGTCGTATATCAGCAGTTTTGTTTATCTTCGATGCTGAGACGTCATTTTCTTCATGAAGTCGATTTTGAAAATTGTTTAACTGAACAATATGAGCCAATTTTACCACTGATTTTCTTCTGAGGGGACAGGGATGGAAACGAAATTTTTTTCTTGTAAATAAAGCTTGACTTGAGTGACAGCAACCTAGTTTTTTTTATCAACTAGTTAAAGTGAAAGAAATTTGTCACAAAATTAGGTAAAGTATGACTAGGTAGGCTAGTTTCACTTTCGAAACTGGGTAGAAGTTAAATTTACCTGAATTTACTTTATTTTACTTTTTACATTAGTTACTGTATTTACTTTTTACACATTTCAAGATTTGAAATTTTCAAATTGTCCGACTTGAGGGTTTTTTTTGAGGAAAATATAATTATCCAGTAGTAATAGAATAAAATTTTGAATGGTAAACTATGTAAAATCGGTAATGACAAAAAATATAAAAGAAAATAATAGAAAAAAAAAATAAACTCCCTAAATTAGGTACTTTCGCTTAAGATTGCCAATGTTAACGCTGACCCGAGATTGATGCTCTTTGCCATTGCTTGAAAGACTCTTTGTCTGACAAAATTCATCTTTCGGCAGCACCGACATGGAGATGAGCAAAAAGTGGTTTGAAAATAGGCATGTCTAAAAAAATTAAGGATTTTTTTTCTGGTTCCTCTTATTTTATTTCTGCGGGGTATTGAGGCATTCAAAAAAATGAAAGTAATGTTTTTTTTTAATGAGCATTTATGTGGCAAGGTGTGCTAAAATTTTCTAGTTTTTTTTGCCTGAAAAAACTTTTCTGGTACAAAAAATGATGAAAAAAACATAAATTTGTGCAAAATTCGAAAATCTTGCGATGGGGTGGAATTCTCAAAACATGTCCCCTTCTGGTTATGGCTTCAGTACTGGACTTGAACGTACTGACTTGAACAGGGATTTGTTCAACACAGGATAGAATAGATCGTTTCACCACCAAGCGTATGTCTCTCAACAAATGGTTGGCTTTGACGCACATTAATAACACAGCCTCCACAAAGCTCTGCTTAGCCCTGCAACCGCCATCCCCCATAGGTTTGCGGACAAGAAATATCTGTGATTTGAGATAAAAAAAATATTACATGCCTAGTTTGGATACCACTAATGCACACCTCTTGAAGTGTAAGCTTTATTTTTAGGCTAAATATTTTTCAAAAAAAAATTTTTTTGAGTTATATTTCTTTCTCATATATTTGATTTCAATGAAAAATGATGATATATATATATATATCGCTATTTGCATTAATTAGTATGTGTATAAATTCAATCAAAAATTTTTCAGGAAATGGTTAATATTGCGTTTTATTGACTGTACTATCGTTATAACAGAGGTTCTTCTACTATTCTCAAATTTGGTGTAGTTTGTCAACTACCGGGCACTCAAATTTGACATTTAAATCTTCTGTTCCCATATATCACGAAAAATTGCCTATTTGCTAAATTTTCCTTTAATTTTAAGGCCAGTTTTCCAGGGTGCCTTGGGTGGCTGGCGTTCTACCAGTCTGACCATAACATTTTTTCTTTATTACAAAGCAAGGCCGGAAGCCTAAAAGAAACCAACTAACGGCCACTTAATAGCTAAGAGCTACTAGAAGATATAGTACCAGCAAATGCGCTCTAAGCGAAATTGAACCGCTATGGTAAAGCGCAGTGAGGGGTATCTGCCCTAGGCGATGGTAAAAACCATCTGCCACTTCTTTGTCTCCTTTAAGCCGCCTCTTACAACACGCGGTAGACATGTTAGGGTTATCCTGAAGCCCGTACCAACAGGGCCCCACTTTGAATGTAACGTTGTATAGTAACGGCGATCTTAGATGCCACACAATCGCAAATTCTCGTATCGTTCATAGTTCAAAGTCGTTCTTGCTATTTTTTTTTCTGACTTCTTGAAAGTTTTTTTTTTTTTAAAAAAGATACGATCTTTCCGCTTCTTAGTAACCTACGCAAGTTATTCTTTTTTTGCTCATGATGCCGCAGAATCGCAATTCAAATTATTTTTTACAGTGCCGCTGAATCGCAAGGCTTAATATATTTTACCAGGCTTCCAATGCAATTTTTCAGATGCTTAATTTGCTGTGTTGTACTGTGTTGTAATTAGGGCTGGGAAAAACCGAATCATATGGAATTCGAATATGATTCTGATAATTTTTTTTTTGAACCAGTTGAATCGCTGGTTCTATAAAAATTATGAAAAATAAGAAGTTTACAGTTACGGATTACAAATATTAGCATAAACAGATTGGGAAGTAATGTATTTTAAATTACTCTCAATGCCTACAAGCAAGAATTTTCAGTTTTAATGATAAAATACAGTCGATTTTGGTCAAATTTGATCAAAATCGAATGCATTTTGTTCTTAAAACTGAAAATTTCCTTTTCGTTTAGCAAATTTTTGTTTTTGCGATAGATTCACGGCTGATTCGAATAACCTGTGCTTTGAATCACCGAATCGAATTGCCCAGCCCTAGTTAATATGCCTTATTAAAGTAACCTAGTCAGAACAATTATTTTATCATTTACTGGGGCATGTCTCCTTATATATTTGTATATTATATATTTGTATATTCTCCACACAAAAACGTCAAAAAATTTACATGGCTTCGACGTGCATGCATATTTTAATTCAAAAGCTAAAATTAAGATTTAACATTTTTCAAAAATATATTTCCTGCGAATTAATTCAATTTTGATTGTTCTAACAACTTCAAATCGCTGGTAAAAAAGCGAATCAAATCGAATGATTTATGATTTCTTAAATAACAATTTTGTAGTCGTAGTTGTAATTTATATCTTTACCAATTTTCGTTTAGTTTGTTGTGAAATACATTCATTACTTCACTTACATTTCTGTCTGCTGTATTATCTTTTTTTGGGTTTTTTTTACTGGTAAAACCTAGAGAGCAGTCATTATGTAGAAGGGGTAGATGGTTTTACCATCGTCCAGGGCAGATATCACTTTACCATTGTGGTTCAGTTCCGTTTGGTTGTTTTTCGTTTAGAGTGCATTTGCTTCTGATACTACATCTTGTAGTAGCTCTTTGCTATTAAGTGGCCGTTAGTTGGTTCTTTTCTAGCTCTGCTTTCGGCCTTGCTCAGAGTGAATTTCAATAAAAAAAAGCATTCCTCCCTTTTCCAGACTTAGGTTTCCCAGACGCAGGTTCGAGTTCATCAATGCCAGCCGCTCGACGCAGGGTGTAATAACTTGGATAGGCTCGGCCGCATTGGTAAAGTTTATATCCTATCCTGGTACAGGGTTATGGCAACATCCGTTTCCGTTCAGGCGCTGCTTCTGGCCTTGCTCAGAGTGAATTTCAATAAAAGATTATAATATCCGTTGAATTAAGAATCGGATATTTAATTCGGAGGTATTACAATAAACAAAAGATATTCCCTCGGAACATTGTTCAAAACACAAGAATTGATTTATATAAATATGTAGTTTTCTGAATCTGTTGATCTCGAATCGCCGGGAAAATTTGAAAATTGAAATAATGATTGGTGGAATTGTGATTCATAGGTCGAATATTTATGATAGGATACCGCAGCGCTTAGCGTACACTGTAACAAAAGTATAGTAAATTTACTGGTCATTTGCAGTAATTGCATATTTCTAAAGTTGATAAACGACGTATTGATGAGGTTTATGCCAATTACGGGCCGATGATGGACCTTCGCGGTGCGTTCCATCAAGACCCCATATTTGGCAAAAAAAGTCAATTTTGATTTTTTTTGAATACCACCGAGCAAAATTACTGTCAAAGACCAGTGATTTTGCTGCATTTTTCGTTACAGTGTAGTTATTCTTGGACTGGATTGCCGAGTTGAATCTGGCAGGGTTCGCTCAGTTATTGTCGCTTCGGATCAACTTCGGAATATTCGGTTCGGGTTCATTCTCTGGATTCGAAAAATTCATAGCATTTGAAAAGAAGAGAGAATATTGTTCAGCATTGTGATATTTTCATTCCGGATCAAATCCAAATTTCGGTTCAGTACTCAACTCTGAAATTCCCGACTCCGCAGATCTCCAGCGCTCAGGCGAACCACCGTGCATCGGCAGACCTCTCGCATATAACTAACCATCACGGGACACGGATCCAGGTGATTACAGCTGCCCTTTACCAATTAAGCTAACCTGGCACTCTTGGACAGACCTCTTGCATTTAATCATTCCTCCCGGGATTCGGCTCCAGGACTCTAGAGATGTATTTCCAACGCTCTATCGACAGTACTAACCGGGCACGGTGTGACAATAGTGGGTAAAAGATCCAAGTTGTAGGCGAGGGCTGGGCAATTTCTTTCCGTGATTCGAATCGATTCGAAGCATAATTTATTCGAATCAACCGAAAATCGTTCATAGGAACAAAAACTTGCTAAATAAACTGAAATTTTTCTTTTTAATGAAAAAAATGCAATCGATCTTACTCAAATTTGACCAAAATCGATTATATTTTGTAGTTAAAATATGAAAATTTTTGCTCTGACATGGAGTGTGAGTCAAAAACACCCCATAAACTGTAAATTTCCTAATATGCACTATGGAGACAAGTTGTAATAGCAAAAACGGGGTATTTGACATTACATGGAACTAGAGATTCGATCCAATTCGAAAAAGATATTTAAATCAAATTCGAATTCCAAACGATTCGGTTTTGCCCAGCCCTATTTCAGTCGACTGAATACTTATTTTCAAACCGTGTGGGTCCCAGTCAGAAGATGTTGCCATAACCTTGTACCAGGATAGGATATGAACTTTGCCAATGTGGCCGAGCCTACCCAAGTTATTACACCCTGCGTCGAGTATTTGGCATAGATTAATAAAGCTGACTTGCCGGGACTCGAACCTGCGGTTTAGGTCTGGGAAAGGGAGGAATGAAAGGCCGGAAGCAGAGCTAAAACGAACTAACTAACGGCCACTTAATAGCCAAGAGCTACTAAAAGATGTAGTACCAGCAACTGCACTTTAAGCAGAAAACATCCCGAACGGAACTGAACCACCATGGTGAAGTGCAGTGATCGGTAACTGCCCTGAGTGATGGTAGAACCATCTACCATTTCTTTGCTTCATTTTAGTCGCCTCTTACGACACGCAGAAAATACGTTCGGACTATCCCAAAGCCCGTACCTACAGTGCTAAAAAGTCGGGTACAGTGGCAGCGCTACAAGTAATCGTTCGGCCTTCTTGCTTCCAACCTCGCTTATTCCCAGTCGGAGATAAGTTTTGTTAAATATGAGCCACTGATGGATCGCACCGTTGAGGCGCGGTCCATCTGTGGCTCATGCTTGGCAAAATAAAATTTCTCACTGAGTAATTATGACGTCACCATAAACGCCGCATTTCATTTTTTAACGGAAACGTGATTCATGTATAATAGTAGGTTGAAACAGATGGGCAAAATATGGCGGCGACAACGCGAAAAACTTGAAATTCGATCAATTTTGTCCGAAATTAAGAATCGCCCTAACGTAGTTCCTGCTTGTCGTAGGGAGCTGTTAAAAGATACAAAGAGGTGGAAGATGTTTTTACCATGAACGCTTTGATTGGATTTTTTATTTTGAAAGTTGCATTGTGTTTTCATGCTCCACCTCTTTTTTCCCAAACTTGACATTTTCCGCCACCAATGGACGATACTATTCTCCGTGCCTCATAATAATGGCTCAGTCTCTTCTGCTGTAGTAGCCGAATAAAGGCCACCACAATACACGTGAAGTTGTCTTACCCAGTGTTCTTCAAACTTTTTTCATCACGACCCGTTTTGCACGGCCAAATTTTATCGCGACCCTCACGGACTAAAATAAATAACAATAAAGTAAAATTTAATATTACAGAAAATATTGAAGAAATGATTATAAAAGACTGATGTGCTTGCATATTCTCGCATAAAAGATCGAATCTTGATTGTGTAATGAAATAAAAAACAGCAATACAATCCTGCATTGCTTTGCGTTAATCGTGTTAACAGGTCAGAAAGCACGAACGCGAAAACAGTGAAACGAGCACTCTGCGTTAGCTTTCATAGCAAATCGTTCTGTTAAAACGTAAGGAAATGCCTGCAGAGCACTGCGCTTGCGTAAAACGCATGGGTGAAACACGACAAACCTAGAAAAAAACGCAACCTACGCGAACGTGTTGTGCGAAGTTATTCGTAGGTAATTAATCGGTTTAGCGAGCCCGGCTCGGTGGCTCAGTCGGTTGAACGCGATGCTTGGCAGCCTCACCACAGCGCGTGCTCCTGTTCGGAGTCTGAATAGTTAAGTATATATTTTAGAATGGTTGCTTTCAACTGCGTGGTTTTGTGCACCAAAGCAAAAAAATGGTAGACATTTTAGATAAATAATCAATATCTGCGTCTATTAACTCCCAGGTCCAGGAAAGAGTCTGATCGCCGTAATATTAACAAATGATAGACAATGGCTCTGTAGGAAACGATCATTAGGATAGTCCTAACGTATTTCCTGTGTATCGCAAGAGGCGACTGAAAGGAAACAAAGGAGTGGGACATGGTTTTACCATCGCTTGGGGCGGATACCACTCACTGCACCATTCCGTAGCGATTCAGTTCCATTTGGAATGTTTACCGTTTAGAGTGCAGTTGCTGGTACTACATCTTGTAGTAGATGTTTGCTATTAAGTGGCTGTTAGTTGGTTCTTTTTATGCAATGCCTCCGACCTTGCTCAGAGTGAATTTCAATATTAAAAAGATACTATTATGTCAAAGAAAACATTGCGTTTCTCGTTGCATCAGTCGAATGTTTTGTCTGGGTGTTCGTAACACACGTGATTGGCAAGCGACCAACCAAAGAACGCCAACTATACAGACTAATCAAAGATATTTTGACAAAACTAAATATCTGATTGAGCGATCCTTCCCGCCAAATCTTCTTTCGTGATTATATTTACCTTCTTCATTTTACTCGACACGTCGACAGTTGGGTATCGTTCGAACGCCCATTTATGTCAGGTGTGACCTAGGATGCGTTGGTGTCTGTCAGTTGTAAACGAACTTTTACATGGATATTTGTAAACATGGTGGAACGAGGATTGCGAGGTTTTGTCAAGCTTTGCCTGGCGGTATGATTAGTTTACAGCACGCGGGAAGGGTTATTTTAGGGGGTTTTCAACGCTTCTGTCAGCGGAAAGGAAAGTAAAAAAAGGGCAAAATTGGGTTATTTTTATTGCTTGTACTGCGAAGTAAGAACATTGTTCAGAATTAGAAGACACGTTCCTCGTATGTAGGGCCGGGCAATATGATTCGGTGATTCAAATCGAATCGAGGTTCACAATATTCGAATCAATCTCGAATTGGTGATAGGAACAAATGTTTGAAGTGGAATTTCATTTTTAACAACAAAATACAATCGAATTTGAATTTCAAAATTTCGAATCGATTCGTTCGTGTCCGATCCAACCCCCCTCCCCCCAGGATTCGGTTATGTTTGTAGTAAGCGTGCGCGAAGATACTCGAATGGTGGAGGCGTCACCCATTTTTTTCTTTGTTTTTTTTTCGTATATATCTTTCATTTCACCTAATTTTGCATACTCTTCACTGTTTTATCTTGAGTTTCTGTTTGCGGGAAGGATTGAAAACCTGACGGATATCCCCACTACACTTTCTTATACAGGCTCGGTTGTTTATGTAATTTTCAAGACCTTTTTAACGCAGACGAGATAACTACGCTGTAACAAAAATGCAACAAAATCATTGGTCTTTGACAGTAATTTATTGCGGCGGTATTGAAAAATATTCAAAATTGACTTTTTTGGCTATATATGGGTCGCAGTGCGTTCCATCAACAGCCCATAATTGGGATCAACAAGGCGTATTTTTAATGTGCAATTACTGCAAATGACTAGTAAATTTACTGTAATTTTGCTACAGTGTAGGTGCTTGTATAGGAAAAATTCAATTTTTATCGGAAAAGAAAGCCGACAAGGGTCTAGTACTAATTTCCCGAATATCATCAAAAAAAAATTGGCAGCATGTTCTCATCCTAACCAGAGGGAACTACTGCAGGTATGCATGTGACATTTTTCCCCGAGTAATAATGATTCGCTTCCAATTTGGGAAATTTGTATGATAATCGTGCAAATACGAGTTTAAAGACGTGGATATGGTTACATATTTTCCTGTGCATGGACATAGTTGATGGAGGAAGCCGTCGGTCGAACCAACGTGCGCAGCAGAGGTGACAAGGAACCTCTCGCATGTAATCACCCCGCACGAAATTCCTGGCCCGGTACTAGGGCTGGGCAATTCAACTCGGTGATTCGAATAGATTTAAAGTACAAATTATTCGAATTAGTCATAGGAACGAAAACATGGCAAATGAAGTGGAATTTTCCATTTTTAACGACAAAATGCAAACGATTTTGGTCGATTTGGACCTCAAAGAGTAGCTGATCCAGAAATCTGGTTGATACAGAAGGGTTTTAGTTGAATTTAAACGTGATAATGCGCGCCGCAGGCTAAATAGTTCCACGCAAAACACTAAACTGGCGACCGAAAGTAAAAAGTAAAAAATTTATCCGAATTGCGAATAATCTCCGGTTTTGTTTCGAATTTCGATTTCTTTCGTTAGTTGCTAACTTGGTTATAGCAACCTAGTTATTTCTTAAGCTCGGCAAAATTAAATAAAATACCATAAATCCAGGTAAAGTATTACTACGTAACATAGTTTTACATCCAAGGCTGGGTAGTTCCTGAAAAAAAAACAGGTAAACTAGGTAATCGTCGTTTGGACGCAATTAAGGCCTTTTCAATAAATCTGAAGGTTAAAAAAACCTTAAAATAGTCTTATTCTGAAAGCTTTTTAATAATGAAAATGTGATTTGAATCGGTTTTTATACTAGATATCTAGTTTTTTCAACCAGGTACATAGTTAAAAAAAAAAGGTTATTTACTTATTTTACCTTGTAAATTTACCAGGTGAAATTCCAAACAGAACTCGGTAAGTAAACTGGGTAAACTACGTATGTTTTCCTAGAATTCTCAACACTAGTCAGTGCCCAGCCTCGTGGTTTTTGCTTACTGTTGTAAGTAACGTTGCATCTTCATGATGTAAACCTTCGATCATATGAATGAGACAAAATTCAGATCCATTTTCTAATTGTTCTTCTAATTTTCTTTTCTTGCTTTTAGTGTTGTTTAGTGTTGCCCAATCAAAAATATAATTTAGTCAAACATAAGACATAGATGGAACTTCCTCGGCTGGCTGGCACGGCCTATTTGTGACTCGTATTTGATGAAAATAAAACTTCTTTGTTTTGTTTTTATATCGAAGTTTAACTAAAGGAGGTCTTTCCAATTCGAGATCCTGTACAGGGCAATATGATTCGAATCGATTCGAAGCACAATTTATTAGAATTAAAGAAGAAAATCCTGCTAAATGAAGTGGAATTTTTTTCAACGACAAAATGCAATCGATTTTGGTCAAATTTGACCAAAATCGAGAGTATTTTGTCGTTGAAAAATGAATTTCCTTTTTTAGACGCAGAGTGCGAGTTGAAAATACTTTGCCTTCAAGTCTGTTTATGCTGATAACAGTAATTAGTAATTTCTTTATCATGATGGAGATAAGTTGTAGCATTGAACTGAAATCTGTCAATTATATGGAATAAGTAGTTCTATCAGATTCGGAAAAAGTATCCGAAACAGATTCGAATTCCAATAGGGCCGGGCAAAGCCGAATCATTTGGAATTCGAATTTGATACAAATATTTTTTTTCAAATCTGATCGAATCACGAACTCAGTGCCAATGCCAAATATCTCATTTTTGCTATTATAGCTTGTTCATTGTGAAAATCAAATCTATAGTTTGTGTGTATATTCAATTCACATTCCATGTCTAAAAGCAACGATTTTCGTATTTTAACAAAATCGATTGCATTTTGTCATTAAATATGGAAATTTTGGTCCATTTAGCAAGTATTTGCTTCTATGAACGATTCACAATTAATTCGAATCTCAATCGAATCACCGAATCGAATTGCCCAGCCCTGAATTTCAGATGATCTTGTAACACGTATGTTATGATTTTCTTTTTTTGGGGTTTTTTGAAGTAGAGGGTGACCGGCGAGAAACGTTGAACGAAAGCAAATCATATGTATGATGATTGTTGGCCGTGTGACGGTGGCCGAAACCAAGAGGAGGGTTGTAAGTATACTGTAACAAAAGTACAGTAAATTTACTGGTCATTTGCAGTAATCGCATATTTTCAAAGATAAATGCCATGTTGTGAAATTTATGCCAATTATGGGCTGTTGATGTACCTCACCTTCGAGGTGCGTTCCGTCAACACCCCATATTTGGTCAATTTTGAATTTTTCTTCAACGCCGCCACGTAAAATTACTATCAAACACCAGTGATTTTGTTGCATTTTTTGTATTGCATTTTCTACTCTTTTTTTTTTTTTCCCTTTCCATCTGCTACTCGAGTTTGATAAAAGGGAACCCTTTTATTCGAGGTCTCGTATCACATAAATTATAATTTTAGTTTTTCATTTCTAGATGACGGTGATCGACGAGAAACGCTGAGCAGAATGAACGCATATGTATGACTGCTGTTGACCGTGCGACCATAACCGGATTCAGCCGGATTTAGCCATAATAGACCGACATCGTGAAAGACTAATTCGGTCATAGAGCCAACGTCGTTGCCTTCAAGAAGACCTATGTTAAGTTTTAGGAGAGATAATAAACTAGTAAGGAGTGTGCAACAGGTACGACGAAGACGCCAAATAAAAGATTATGTATGACGATTGTCGACACTGACGCTGGGTTTTGCCACAAGGAGTTAACTAGGTACCTAGTCCAAAAAGCTGAAAGATACAACTTTGTTCTGAGTTAAACTATGTTACCTAGTAAAACTTTTTGGCGCTGTTTCCAGCAATGCTCCATGAATTTCAATACAAAACGGTAAAACCAATCCTGCCGTTTTGCTAATCCTATATCTATCTTTTTGTGTCTAGAAGGCCAAACGTATAAATGGAATAGGCCAAGGCGAAGAAAATGTCCCAAAGCAAAGTTGCGGAATAACGCTCGAGGTGTAAGAGGCCACTCAGTGGATGTGGAAAAGATTAAGAGGGATTACGAGAGCACATTAAGGTAATGATCCAAATAAAAAACGGCATGCTTCACCTTAGCCATCCGACGGAACATAAACTACGTTATCGCTATTCTATAGGCAACACAGAATCCGCATTTGGATAATTTTTCGAATCTGTTTGAATTACTAAATCTGTGTAAATAACATTCCAATTTTCTAATATCGATGCAAATCACAAAAGTTGTCGATCTGATTCCGTAAACAGAAGTACGCGGTTTGATTTATTTGTTTTCTAAATGTTTTCAGGAATCTACGTGCATGGAAGACCTTGATGATGATGATGATGATGCTTCCACTTATGTCGTTTCCTTCTTGATGAAGAAGAACTCCGGGCCGGGATTTATTAGAATGGATAGAGAAGATGAAGCCGTTCAAGCAAACACCACATATGGCAAAGTGCCTTGAAATCCAAGCGTTTAACTGAGGATAAATCTACTCCTCGCCGCCGCGCGAAAATCGCATAATAGCGATGTATTCTAAAATGCGAGAAATACCATCTGAGTAATCGTCGTTCTCTCCAGATTAATGGGAATTCTAATATTGGAGGAATTTGTTTAAAAGCTTCAAAAAGGCGAAACTCGTTAAGATTGGAACACCGAGCAAAGGAAGACTAAGTCAGTTTTATAAAACAGTGAAGGATTCCTGGGTAAACTTTATACACGTATTCGACCGCTTTGTGTTTTCCGTACTTTTAAATTTTTAGACGTGTAGGGCGGTTCAAAATACTTTGCCTGTGAAGCCTGTTTATGCTAATAACAGTAATGAGTGATTATGAATTTCTTTATTAGCATAATGGAGATAAGTTGTAACAGTGAAGTGAGATCTGTCAATCATATGGAATTAGTAATTCGATTCGATTCGAAAAAAGTATCCGAAACAGATTCGAATTCCAATAGGGCCGGGCAAAACCGAATAATTTGAATTCAAATTTTTTTACGAATATTTTTTTTCGATTCGGATCGAATCACGAACTCAGTGCCAATACCAGATATCTCATTTTTGCTATTATAACTTGTGTTCATCGTGAAAATCAAATCTATAGTTTGTGTATATTCAATTCACACTCCATGTCTGAAAGCAACAATTTTCGTATTTTAACAAAATCGATTGCATTTTGTCATTAAAAATGGAAATTTTGGTCCATTTAGCAAGTATTTACTTCTGTGAACGATTCACGATTGATTCGAATCTAATCGAATCACCGAATCGAATTGCCCAGCCCTGAATTTCAGATGATCTTGTAGCACGTATGTTATGATTTTCTTTTTTTGGGGGTTTTTAGAGTAAAGTGACCGGCGAGAAACGCTGAACGGAAGAAAACCATATGTATGATGATTGTTGGTCGTGTGACGGTGGCCGAAACCAAGAGGAGGGTTGTAAGTATACTGTAACAAAAGTACAGTAAATTTACTGGTCATTTGCAGTAATCCCATATTTTCAAAGACAAACGCCATGTTGTGAAATTTATGCCAATTATGGGCTGTTGATGGACCTCACCTTCGAGGTGCGTTCCGTCAACACCCCATATTTGGTCAATTTTTAATTTTTTACGCCGCCAAGTAAAATTACTGTCAAAGACCAGTGAATTTGTCGCATTTTTTTTGTTAGTGTGTCCAAAGCTTCTACTCTTTTCCTTTCCATCCGCTACTCGAGTTTGATAAAAGGGAAGGTTTCTGAATCGACATCTCGTATCGCATAAATTGTAATTCTTTTTTTTCATTTCTAGATCAAAGTGATCGACAAGAAACGCTGAGCAGAAGGAACGCATATGTGTGACGACTGTTGACCTTGAGACAATAACCGGATGCAGCCGGATTTAGCCGAAATAGACCGGCAACGTTAAAGACTAATCCGGTCAACAAGTCAATGTCGTTGCCTTCAAGAAGACCTATGTTAAGGTTTAGAAGGGATATGATACTAGTAAGGAGTGTGCAAGCAGGTACAACGAAGACGCCAAATAAAAGATTATGTATGGCGATTGTTGGCCGCCACTGACGCTGGGTTTTGCCACAAGGAGTTAACTAGGTACCGAGTCCAAAAAGCTGAAAGATACAACTTTGTTCTGAGTTAAACAATGTTACCTAGTAATCCTTTTTGGCGCTGTTTCCAGCCATGCTCAATGAATTTCGATACAAAACGGTAAAAACAATCCTACCGTTTTGCTTATCCTATATTTATCTTTTTTTGCCCAGAAGGCCGAACGAATAAATGGAATAGACCAAGGCGAAGAAAATGTCCCAAAGCAAAGTTGCGGAATAACGCTCGAGGTGTGAGAGGCCACTCAGTGGATGTGGAAAAGATTAAGAGGGATTACGAGAGCACATTGAGGTAATGATCCAAATATAAAACTGCATGCTTCGCCTTTTAGTCACCCGGCGAAACACGGACTACGTTATCGCTATTCTATAGCCAACACAGTATCCGAATTTGGAAAATTTTTCGAATCTGTTTGAATTACTAAATCTGTGTAAATAACATTCCAATTTTTATTATTAAGACTTCCATCCGTTGAAAAAATCTTTACAATATATAGCAACGAATTTCCCATTCACTCCTACATCTGTGAGTAACAATTTTCCAAAATCACGTAATCTGATAATCGATGCAAATCTCGAAAGTTGTCCATTCGTTTCCGGAAATAAAAGTGATCGGTTTGATTTATTTGTTTTCTTAATGTTTTTCAGGAATCTACGTGCATGGGAGTACAAAGGCTTCTTTGTTTCCACTTATGTCGGTGCCTTGATGAGGAAGAACTTCGGGGCTGGGACTCATTGGACTGGATAGAGAAGATAAAGCCGTTTAAGCAAAAATCCCGTATGGCAAAGAGCCAAATTCATGGGTTTAACTGAAGATAAACCTACTCGCCGCTTAAAGCGAAAATCGCACAATTTCAAAATATGAGAAATACCATCTGAATAATCTGTCGTTCTCTCCAGATTCATGGATCCTAATCATTGGAAAAATGATACTTCGGAAGGTGAAACTCGTAAGATTGAAACACCGAACGAAGGAAGACAAAAGATTGAAAAAAATCCCCGTTTTAGTAGTCGAACCTAAGGGTGTTTCACTTTCGACTGGGAGTCTTGAGCCAGTTCTATAAATTCTATAAAACAGCGAAGGAATCGAGGGTGAACTTTGTACACTTGTATATGTGACGTATATGTGACCGATTCCTGGTGCAAACAGAGCCTTGATCAATTTGGTACTTTTTAAATATTTTGTGTGTTTTTAATGCTTTCGTCTTTGTGTATAGTATTGGAAATTTTATACCTGACGCGTCCAGGAATGTAACGGTCTGTCCTGGTGTTTCAACAATCCGTGTAGGGCTGGGCAAAACTGAATCAATACTTCCATTCGCCTGTCCTCTTGCGCCCACCATAACAAAATCAAGATATTTATAGTATCAGTCTTGAAGATAATAAATTTTCTATTTGCACTCCATGTCAAAGAGCGAAAATTTACATTCAACGACAACATACAATCGATTTTGATAAAATTTGAACAAAATCGACTGCATTTCGTTTTTAAAAATTAAATTTTCACCAATTTAACAAGTCTTTGCTCCGAATTGCCAAATTTAATTGCCCAGCCTTAAATCCAATATAATTTAATTAACTTGTTGAGTATACTTGCTATTTTCTGCTTTCCTATTGAAGGCGACTTTTTTATTAAAATTCAATCCAAGCCAGATTAAAAGCGGCATCTGAAGAGCAAACTCATCGACCACTCTTGGATGACAAAAGCTACTTGAAATGCAGCCCGAACAACTGCACACAAACCCGACAACAATCGGGGCCGGGCAAACTCTAATAATTCAGAGTTCGAATCTCATTCGAATATTTATATTCTAATCGAATCGCTAATTTCATATAAATAATTAATACATCCTTTTCATAATTCGTGAATTCGATACAATTTTACCAAAATTGGTTGTATTTTGTCGCTACAAAATGAAAATTTTATTTTTTCAACAAGCTCTTGTTCAACTATAATTTAACCTTGCTTATCCTATCTATATTTTTTTTGTTTCTAGAAGGTCAAACGAATGAATAGGAAAGGCGGTGATTCGACCAAGGCGAAGAAAATGTCCCAAAGCAAAGGTGCGGAATGCCGTTGAAGAAATGAGAAGCCACTCAATGGATGTGGAAAAGTGGAGCGTTCACTGAGGTAATGATTCGAATGAAAAAAAAAAGAAACTTGCTTCACTTTTAGCACCCATCACGACACGCAGAAACGCTATGGCTAACACTTGAGGGCAAATCCACGTGAAGTTGTCTTACCGATGCGTTGCATTACGTTTCGGATAATAAAATAAAAACGGCAATACACGCCTGCATTGCTTTGTGTTGATCGTGTTCACATGCGTACGGAGCATAAACGCGAAAAACGAAACGAGCACCCTGGTGGTATTAGCTTTCATAGCATAACATTCTGTTTCATTGGAAAACGTAAGGAACCACATGCAGAGCATTGCGCTCGCGTAAAACGCAAGGGTAAAATAAAACAGACCAGAACCAAGTCGTTTAAGATTAATTTTTCGAATCTGCTCTACTTACTAGTTCTATATGAGTAACAAATATCTCAATTTTTACTATTGCAACTTACCTACGTTTGAAAAATCAAGAAATTTTTAGCGGAACATATTTTAAGGCAATGTATATTTAATTCACACTCCTACACTGTAAAAAATATGCAATAAAATCGCTGCTCTTGACTGCGTTGAAATAAAACTAAAATCTTAACTTTTCGCCATTTCACGCCAAGTGTCGGCCGTTGATGGAGCGCACTGCAGAGGTGCGGTCCATCAACAGCCCTAACTTGGCATGATTCTATCAACATGGCGGTCTTTAAACTTTGGAAATGTGTAATTACTGCACATGGCCAGTAAATTTACGCGTTCTTATCGGCACGGTCGGAAATTCATAAATTATTAAATTTGATGATTTTCAGAAAATATTTATGAAATTTCATTTTTTCGAATTGATTTTATAAAAGATCATGGTTCAAATATTCGATGAAATTCGCAAAAAGTTATTCTATTTGATTCAGGGATCAAAAGTAGTTGATTTTAATTATTAATTTTTGTTAATGTTTCCAGGCATCTACGTGCATGGAGGACTTAAATGATGAAGTTTTGTAGACGTTCTTTGTTTTCACTTGTGTCGTGGAATAGAACTTCGGGGCCGGGATTTAATGGCATAAAACCGTTCAAGCAAAAAATTATAGATGGCGAAGTGCCTTGAAATTCATGGGTTTAACTGAAAATAAACCTACTCCTCGCCGCCCATGCACAAATCGCGTAATTACTTTCAGAGTGCTTCAAAGCGGGGGCAATTCTAACTATATGATCTGTCGTTCTCTCATGTCTTATGGGATCCTAATCATTGAAAGAATTAAAACTTCAGACGGAGAAAATGAGACTGAGAACGCCGGCCGTAGGAAGACGAAGGAAAAAACATGAACCCCTATATACTTACCGTTTTCTTGCGCATGCAGAGCCGTGATCAATATGGTATTACGGCCAGGAAGGTGATCGCCCAGCCTATATTTGTAAGCTTTGCGTTTCCGTAACTTTAAACATTTCGTGCGTTTCAAATGCTTTCGTTTGTGTATTGAAATTATATAGAATTTTATACCCGGCCCTTTCCCGGCGCAATGACAGCTTTGGTCAATTTAATAGAAAGTCTGTAAGTCCTTATTTGTACGTTTTTTTGTTTCCGTACTTTTGTGTCGTACGAAGTTTCATACTTGAGCCGTCCAGGAATGCTACAGAATAATATATATCTGTACGTTCTGCGTTTATTCAATACTTCTCCATAACTATTTTATTGTTTGTGTCTTGTTGAAGCTTTAGTAGGACCCGTTCCTGGCGAGAGAAAAGTCTTGATCACATTAATGGAATCGCTTTAATTACTATATCCAGGTACTATTTCCACGTACTAATCCAGGAATGTAAGAGTCTATTTTTTACCCTTTCGCGTATACTCTGGGCTACTTTTATTAAATATTTCGCGTATTATCATTATTATTATAGTTACGAATTATCAATATTAGCGCAAGTGTATTTCCAATTAGCACGCCATGTCGAAAAGCGAAAATTTTCAAACGACAAGACGACCGACCAGAGTTTTGTTAAATTTGACAAATAGATTGCATTTTGTTAATACCTATTTATTAAGTATTGGCTCCTACGAACGATTTGCAAATATTTCGAAAAATTTCTGCTTCGGATTTATTCGAATCTCTGAATTTAATTGCCCAGCCCTAAATCCATGCTAATTTAAACTATTGTTGAGTATACTTGCTATTTTCTGCTTTTCTTATTTTTAGTGCATGTTGAGACTTCTTTTTATTATAATTCAATCCAAGCCAGACTAAAATCGTCCGAAAGGAACAACTCCATCAAAAGCCAACTTGAAGTGCAGCCCGATCAACTGCACACAAAGCTGACTTCAACTAGGGCTGGGCAAGTCCGAATAGTTAGAATCTGGTTAGAATATTTTTTAACCTGATCGAATCGCTAATTTCATAGCATTAACAAATACATCTTTTTGGTAATATGTCAATTTAATACGATTTGAACAAAATTTATCATATTTTGTCGCTAAAAATATTTTTTTACTTCTTCAAGCTTTTGTTCCTATGAGCGATAACAAGCTTTTGTTCCTATGAGCGATTCGCGATTAATTCAAATAATTTATTTTTGAACCTGTTCGATTTGCCGAATTAAATTGCCCAGCCCTAGCGAAAATGTCTATGGTGGGCATGAGTTTGACCAAACGTTTGGTAGTTCTAGTTTTGCTTGCTAGTGTTTGCTACTGACGCCGGGGTGTCATCTGTCGCTTTAGAATGGAAAAGAACTATCTAACTGCACTGGAAGCTGACAACGTTGTCTTGGAAGAAAGTGTCCGTGGGTATCTGTCCTTTGGCCCTCACTGCGCTATGAGTGGAAACGTTCCGTACGGAGCTGAACCGCTTTAGGGTACAGTGAGTGCCATCTGCTCTGGGCGATATTGATAGCACTATATATACATGGGTTCCATGGTGTTGTGGTCTGAATGTATTGATTACTATCCAGATTCGGCATGACCGATTCTCAAAATTATTCTTATTGCGTAACTGTAACTGTAACTTAACTGTAATATTTTCTATGTTCTGTTCGTACGTTTGTTAATTAAATTTCTGTAAAAATCTTATCATGAAACCAATAAAAAGTTGTCGAAATATTAATTAATCTTGCTACAAAGCAATTTAAAGTGATTGGTAGATTTACAGGGAGTGAAAGCTCTAGGTAACGAAACTCCAGGTAGTAACAGCGATAGCATGCGGGGAAGAACGTACGTGGAACCGTGGGGAATGACGTCATCAGGGCCCGGATACTGGGAAGCGGGCAGCACCTACAGAGCTAGGGAGCGAGCAGCGCCCGGGCGGCTGGCTGGTAGGAACAAAAAATGAAAATATATATTATCTATGGCCATAGATAATTCATAGATAAATCGAGGATAGATGGTGAAATTTATCTATGGCCATGTATGGCCGCAGATAAATTTTGAAGAAATTCAAATTTTTAAGGTCTGAGGCTTCGATTTTTCGAGATTTTGGCTATTTTCGGCGCTTTTATAGCTCAGAAACCACACAAATGATAAACGGATTGGTTCGTTCACTCTCAAAAATAACACATATTGTCGCGCCCCCCGATCGCTGGATCAACCGATTTGAAATGGCACGTGTACCACGAAAGGCAACTTTAGTGACTCTAATAAGATTTCAATATACACGAAGCAACACCCTCGGCGCCCTTTCTAGTCCTAATGCAATCTGTCGTAGGCGACCCCTGCTACCAACATAAAGAATACAAGTTCGCATTGAAATAATATATATATTCGTCACAAATAAATATACTTTATACATTGCATACGTAGCATGAATATGTCAAATGATTTAATTCAGTTAGTACTGGGGGTCTGTAGCACCAATAATTTCCTATAAATTGAAGATGCAATATAAATAGGTAGGTATGTGAAAATGAGTAAATGACCCGACAAATATAATACTAATTACAAACGGTAATTAGAAGCACTAGAGTATTTAGAGGGGTGGGTGGCTCGTAGGGAACTTTTTAAACATCGGGAATCCTAAATACATACATGAGGGCATTGTATATTGCAATACGTATGGGTTTTATTATAGCAATTGGGAGGAGCCAAGAATGCAAATTAAAGCATCGTTAACATATTTAGAGAGAGAATGAGTCTCGGGAGGCAATATAAAATGATGCAATCTGAACGTTGCAAAACGTGCTAAAAAAGGTAATTATTTAAATAGTTTTTTTATTATTCTTTATAAAAATGCATATATATATATAGTATAATGATAAATATATAAATAAATATATCATATATTGCACTTAAAAATGTGCTATAAATTGAACGCAAATGCTAACTAGAATGATCCATCGATTAAAACCGCAACTTGATTATTCTTCCAGTGAGAATTTATTTGTTTAAGAATCATATTTTGCTAAGGCAAGGCGCGATCCCTTAGTGGGGGGGGGGGGGGGGGGGCGGGGGGCGAATCGTAAAAAAAAATTGCACACGCACACATTTCAAATTTTTATTTTATAGTATTTAGCCAGTTTTAAAGTCATACATGAATGAATGATTATGTATACCACTAGGAAAAATATTTTAGTACGCCAATTAGGATTAGTGGCCGGAATGATTCGTTAGATAAGAGCATCGCGAGGATATTTAGAGGGGGTCTTGGTGCCAGTATAAAACAAAAAACATGATCCGAGCGCATCAAAACGTACGAAATAAAGAAAATGCACAGTGCTTAAATAGTTCCAATAATTGCATATATAGGACTGGGCAGAAACGATTCATTTAGAATTCAAATCTGATTCGAATAATTTTTTCGAATCGGAGCGAATCTCTAAATCCATGTACATAACAAAATGTCCCATTTTTAATATTACCACTTGTCTCCATTTTGAAAATTAAGAAATGTATAGGTTATAATGTATTTTCAATTTACACTTTATGTTCAAGAGCAACAATTTCCATATTATACCAATCGATTGCATTTTGTGGTTAAAAATGAAAATTATAGTCTATGTAAAAAGGTGTTGTTCCTTAGAACAATTCACGTTTGATTCGAATAAATTGTGATTCGAATCGATTCGAATCACCGAATCGAATTGCCCAGGCCTACTCATTCATTGCCAACAATTAAAGCGATTGGAAATGGTGAATAGAATGTAGGGAAGAATGAATGAATGAAGCACCACTGAGCTATCAGCCCAGTGAGAAATTTCTTTTCTATGAACAAAATTTATGGATTCTATGAACTGATGGATCGCGCCGCCAAAGTCGCTTCGAAATGTAGAGAAACTTTTATCATTATGCAGTACTTAGTCGATTTTAGGGTGTGAATATCATTTTTTTATATAAATTGCATGTTGAATAAATATAAAACTATATATTGAACTAGAAAGATGTATTTACAAGAGCAATTGCAAAACGCTGACCCGACTGAAATGTTTCATAGATCGTTTACAAATATCTTGTCTTAACAACAAGTTTTGTCAAGTATGAGTCACTGATAGATCTTCAAAACGTAGAAAATCCCAACAATTTTGGTGAAGTGTCCAGCCAGTATTCATAAATAAATATCATAAAGGAATATAATACATGAAAAAATACAAAACTCCATATTTCTTGTCCAAACACATTTTGTAAACTATGAGTCACTGATGGATCGCACCGCCAAAGCACGGTCAATCGGGGACTCGTGTTTGGCGAAGCAAAATTTTTGATCAAGGAGAAGGGGGCTTGGTGTCAAGTCAACATAATATTACACAATAGCCATTTAAACGCTTCAAAACGTAGGGAAATCTCCAAATTTTCAATACTGTTTTTAGCCAGTTTAAAGTCTGAAATATCAATTCTTTTTATTTTATAAATTACATATGTAATATAAACATATTAAATGAATATAAAACTATATATTGCACTCGAAAGATGTAAGTTAAAAACAAGTTGCAAAACTCGGTGACTGAAATGATTTAAAAATCATCCAAAAATCTCTTGTGTCTCATGTCTCCGCACAAAATATGTTGAAGAAATATAAAACTATATATTGCACTCGAACGATGTAGTAATAAAAACAAAACGTTGATGGAAATAATTTAAAAATCCTCCGAAAATCTCTCGTCTTAGTAACAAGTTTTGTTAGGTACGAGTCATTGATGGATCGCGTCGCCAAACTTGACAAAAGAAAGTTATGGAAAAGTTCTGGTGGGAACGGGGGTCGTGGTGTCAAGTTAACATAATATCGCAAAATAATAGCCCTTTGAACGCTTCAAAACATAGGAAATCTCAAAATTTTCAAGCTTTTTTTGACCAGTTTAAAGCAATTGCAAAAGACTGACTGAAATGATTCATAAATCGTTCACAAATCTCATGTCTCAACATGTTTTGTTAGGTATGAGTCACTGATGGATCGTGTAGCCAAGGCGCGGTCGATAAGTTTCTTTTGCTTGACAGAATATAATTTCTGATTCATTCCCTGCCAATATATTTTACTGGTCTTAGGCTCTGGAATATACATTTTTTTTTCATTTTTATAGCCTGACTAACGATATAATTTTTTTTTTGCTGACTTTAATCGAATTATATGCTTCATTTAACACAAATGTAAACCGATAACTACACTGTAACAAAAAGTGCAGCAAAACCACTGGTCTTCAACAGTAATTTTAGTCGGCGATAATGAAAAAAAATTCGAAATTGAATAGAATTTGATACAACGCAGACAAATTATCCGACTCTATATATCGATTGTGCGTTTGGTCGGGTTTACTTGGAACTGACTACTTATCCTCCTTCTATGGCTTTGCTTAGGTGGATCCATATGCTAAAAGCAAGGATGCTATAGAGAATAAACTAATAGGCAAAAGGAGAGCCACAAAAAATCTAAAATCCGCAAATGTACTCTGAACAGAATTGAAATGCTATAGTAGCACAATCGGCCACTTTTTTGTTCCACTTATTCGCCTCTGACTAGGGCTCCACAAAATATTCGATAACATACTCTCGCAACTTGCAGAAAATACGTCAGGACTATTGTAAAGCCCGTGCTATCAATGTTCTTGCAAAATACTAAAAAGCGTCGAGAACCTTAAGCAGAATTGAAAATTCATGTGGTCAGAAATATCATATCATAATAGGCAAAACAAGCTTTTTTTTGCCTATAAATAATTTTTGCCCAAAATATTTTGGGCCATTCAGAATTCGAATCTGAATCGAATAATTTTTTCGATTCGCACCGAATCATTAATTCCACGAAAATAACAAATATCCCATTTTCACTCTTACAACTTGTCTTCATTGTGAAAATCAAGAAATTTATAGTCTGAAGTATATTTTCAATTCACACTACATGTCTAAGAGCAACAATTTTCATATTTCAACGACGAAATATAATCGATTTGGGTCAAATTTGACCGCAATCGATTGTATTTCGTCGTTAAAAATGAAAGTCCTAGTTCAATTAACAAGTTTTTGTTCCTTTGAACGATTCACGGCTGATACGAATAACTTTGGCTTCGAATCGATTCGAGTCACCGAATCGAATTGTCCAGCCCTCATCCTGACTCACAAATCGCGTCCTGAATGCAAACCTAGTCAAGTCAGGAATAAAAAATTCCACGTTCCTGGTCCTGATAGATTCCTGAACATAAAACTTCTTTTCTTTCCAATTGCGGGAAGTGTTGTTAAATTTTTGAATCTAAAGTCTGATTCCGAACCATCAGGAAAATATTCTGAAGGGCAATTCGAACCGGCAATCATTGAAATCAGGTGAATCCTGCCAGATTAGATTCCGTTAATTCGGTCCACGAAGACCTCTATTACCTACGGTTTGGCTTGGCAAAATCGCATCATTCGGAATTCGAAATTGATTCGAATAATTTTTTCGAATAGGATCGAATCACTATTTCTATGTAAATAACAAATATCTCATTTTCATTATTACAATTTGTCCCCATTGCGAAAATAAAGAAATTCACCAAGAACCGGAAATTATGGAAATTGGGTGAATCCTGCCAGATTAGACTCCGACAATCTACTACCTACGGCACACTCTCAGCTCTTTGTCTGGAGTCGACAGACCATGGACCATTTTTATCTGCGTAGGCGTTGTGTGCGACGATAAGGGATTTTATTTTGCCAAGCATGAGCCACAGATGGACCGTGCCTAAGCGGCACGATCCATCTATGGCCCATGCTTAACAAAACATGTTTGATGAGAGTATCTCACGTGAGAGACGATGTTCGTCGTCGGTATTTGTATCAATCGGCTACTAGATAACCATATAAAGTCGGGTAATTCGTTTACACAGACGTTAATTCAGTTACGCTTAGCGAGTTTAGGCCCCAGGCAGCGATACCTTGGCATCGGGCAGCAAACCAGTAAGTATTCAGCCTACACTGTACAGATGTTTTGGCGGGAACTACTCATTTGACGGATCGCGCGCAGTTGGCGAGCGGCCCATTCATGTCTCACGCTTGACAAAATGAACTTGTGATCGAGAGCGAAGTTTAGTTGAAGCATAGAGATTTCTATATAGCCTTGTACGTAGGACTGGGGAATCCGATTCGGTGGTTCAAATCGATTCGAAGCACAATTTATTCGAATCGATCGTGAATCGTTCATGGGAACAATTACTTGCTAAATAAATTCGAATTTTTATTTTTAATGACAAAATGTTATCGATTTTGGTCAAATTTGACCAAAATCGATTACATTTTGTCGTTGAAATATGAAAATTGTTGCTCTAAGACAAAGTGTGAATTGAAAAACACCTACAAACTATAAGTTTTTGATTACCATGATGGATTTGTATTAGTAAAAATGGGATATTTGTTATTTACATGGATTTCGTGATTCGATTCGATTCGAAGAAAAAATTCGATTCGGATTCGAATTCTAAGTGCTCACGCTCAATTCTCAATTCACGCTCAATTCTAAGTCTCACGCTTGACATAATGTACTTGTGATCGAAAGCGAAGTTCAGTTGAAGCATAGAGATTTCTATATAGCCTTGTATGTAAGGCCGGGGAATCCGATTCTGTAGTTCAAACCGATTCGAAGCACAATTTATTCGAATCGATCGTGAATCGTTCATGGAAACAATTACTTGCTAAATACATTCGAATTTTTATTTTTAACGACAAAATGCTGTCGATTTTGGTCAAATTTGACCAAAATCGATTACATTTTGTCGTTGAAATATGAAAATTGTTGCTCTAAGACAAAGTGTGAATTGAAAAACCCCTACAAACTATTGGTTTTTGATTACCATGATGGATACAAGTTGTATCAGTAAAAATGGGATATTTGTTATTTACATGGAGTTCGTGATTCGATTCGATTCGAAGAAAAAATTCGATTCGGATTCGAATTCTAAGTGCCATACCTGTATGTACGAGCTTCAGAATAGTCGTAACATGTTTCCTGTGTGTCTCGTAGAAGGCGACTCAGAGGAAACAAAAAAGTGGCAGTGGTAGGAAGTCGTAGAAAGCAGAATAATATATCAGTTAAAATTTTGGCGTCTTGATCAAAACAACCCGCGCATTTTTGCCCGCTTTCGGCGCGCATTTTCGTTAGTATACATATGTGCTTTTTTTCGGCAAGTCGACCTCTCAATATCTACGAAACGTTAAAACATTTAAACAATGAGCTGGTCAGTAAACATATAAAGTTATAATATTTTATTACACAGACGCCACGCGCATGCGCGCATGCTTAATGCCCCAATACACGTTTACGTAGGTTGCGTTTTGGCGTTTGCCTAAGCGCCACGATCCACCTGTGGCTCATGCTTAACAAAACATGTTTGATGAGAGTATCTCACGCGAGAGACGAGATTTGTCGTCGGTATTAGTATCAATCAGGCACTAGATAAACATATAGTCAACTAGAACTGCTAAGCAACCTTCCAAGCAGAAATTTTCTCGGTGTGACACTAACTTATGCCTATACCTGACAATTGGCACACGTTTGACTGAGATACCTCGAACAGTTGAGGGTTTTTCGATGAATTAGTAATTTATATATGGGGCATGCTTAGAACTTATATGACACCATTTTATACCTATACTTGACACTCTGGGTAGGAAGTGGTAGAAAGCAGAATAATATATCAGTTAAAATTTTGGCGTCTTCATCAAAATAACCCGCGCATTTTTGCCTGCTTTCGGCGCGCATTTTCGTTAGTATAAATATGTAAATTTTTTTTTCGGCAAGTCGACCTCTCAATATCTGAAAACGTTAAAACATTTAAACAATGACCTAGTCAGTAAACATATAAAGTTATAATATTTTATTACACAGACGCCACGCTTTGTGCGCGCTGGCTTACAGTCAGAAAAAACACAAGGTCACTGATGGATCGCGCCACCAAAGCGCGGCCTACCTGTGGCTCATGCTTGAAAAAATAAAATTTCTGATCCGGGTTCGACACATAATAGTACGAAGACAAGTGAAGACAGTGGCTGGCACGTAACATTTTTTTTTACTAAAATTTCTTCTACCAAATCAGAAAACATTTGTCCAAAAAATTCCTTTATAAAAAGTGAGTCGCCTCGTCGGCGCGATCCATCCGTGTCTTACGTTCGACGAAATAAAATTCTTGATTATGTATCGCTATTATTGGATTTTTATAGTAAATGTTGTGCGCCAGAATCACGTTGGACAAATGTAAGCACGAGCCACTGATGGATGGATCGCCCCGTTTATGCTTAAATTTCTGTACAAGGTTATATATGTTTTTTCATGAAATATTAAGTTTTTATTTAGTTTTGATGGATTTTTGAAAATCGCGCAAAATGAGAGCAAAACAATTTGCCGTTGTAGAAAGTTTCTGTACTGATTTTTTGTTGAAATTTGTACTAAGCAAGACCGGAAGTGGGACTGTGAAATTCCGAATCATTTGGAATTCGAATAATTTTTCGAATCAAATCGAATCTCCAATTCCATGTAATTAACCAATATCTCATTTTTACTATTGCAACTCGTTTCCATTGTGAAAATCAAGATATTCATAGTTTACTGTATTATTTTTTATGTATTAGGGAAAAATATAATCGATATATTCGATTTTGGTCCAATTTGACCAAAATCGATTGGATTTTGTCGTTAAAAATAAAAATTCTAGCTTACTTAGGCAAATTTTATTCCTATGAACGATTCGCGATTGATTCGAATAAATTGTGCTTCAAAATCACCGAACCGAATTGCCCGGCACTAGCCGGAAGGTGTCTAAAAGGAATAAACCAATGACCACTTATTGGCAAGGGCTTCTACAAATTCTAAGCAGAAAACATTCATAGTTAACTGAATCGTTATAATAAAGTGCATTGAGTGGTATCTGCCCTGGATGCTTGCAAAACCACACCCACCAGTTCGTAAATGATAATAATGATCTTTTCTCCACTGTTCAAACGAAAAGTTTTAAAAAGTGGTAAATGGTTTATCCTTGTACAGGGCAGGTATTACTCACTGCACTTTACCATGGTGGTTTAGTTCTGTATGGATTAGCTTATCCATGCCCACCACTCAACCCAGGGTGTAATAACTTGGGTAGGCTAAGCCGAACAGGAAAAGTTCATATCCTTCCAGCAATTGTAACCCTGTCCGTCTATAAGTGGCTGCTGTTACAGGGCCTTTGACAGGGTGATTCACTCCAAGAAGTGGCTGTAAAAAATATTTTAGAATTAGAGTGGAGTTACCGGCATTTTTATATCAGCAGTATATTTGCTGCATTTTTCTATAGTGTAGAGTACTTTTTAGAAAATGACGTTTGTACTAGCAAGGTCGTTTAGCTCGTTGAGTGAACGATGTATTGTTATGAGAACATTGTCTATAACATAAAACTCTGACGTACGAAATAAAATCGCCCCCTTGCTGTCACGATATTGAATGATATTTGACTCCTCATCGTTCGAAGAGAGAAAAGATACCCTGGTTATAAAGGCAACGCAGTGGTCCCGAAAAAATGTTTCGTAGATATGTATTGCCTTTATCTGGCAATGTTTTGAGAGCATCGCCTCTAAAATTCGAAATATGAGAAGTTGCAAATAAAACTTGTGTAAAGAATGACGCAGAAAGCATAATCGAGCATTCGGTGTCAAGAGAAGGAATGTTTATTGAATTAGGCATCTCTTGTGTGAAGAACCATGACGCAGAAAGAAAGCATAATAGAGCCCTCGGTTATGCGGCAACGCAGAGTCCTGAAAATTGTTTATTGCTCAATTAGGCGGGAGCTAACAAGAACTCCTCGGTTATCAAATTGCGAGGACCCCTATTAAGGTTCTGACTACCCCTATCAAGGTTCTGACTGTTGGTAGTACATTATATAGATCAGTTACGCGCTGCAAACCTGCAGAAATGAGTTTGAGAAACATTGTAATCTAAAATTCGAAAAATAAAGAAGTTATTCAAAAATGGGATTTGATGCTAAAGAAAACCAAGACGGTCCTTAAAACAATTTCAAGACTCACTCCAAACGGAACCGGACCGCTATCATGCAGTTATCTACCCTGGGCGATGAAATGTTTCTAAACTTCTTTTGCTTCCTTTGAGTACCCTTACAACAAGGTTCTGACTATTCTGTAGCCTTCATTCCTATAGATCAGTTTAATGCGTTTGCAAATCCCTGTCAGATTGAGGAGAATCGATAGTTAAGGAATATTTTTAGTCCCTTGAAATTCTAAAAATCTTAAAAATTGAAAGTAATTTCTTTTTTTGTATTTTTGAATCGACTCATTTCGCAGCGAAATCATGATCGCTTTAATTAAACGTTATTAGACATTCCACTACGAACTGTTACGCTATCGTAGAGTAATTATTTTAGGGCAAGTGGGTGCGCGTACTTAGCGTGTATTTTTAAACTTCATTTAAGGTATTGTTCACTTGCCTGATTTTCTTCCTTTTAAATATGTCTCTTTTACGACAGCTGCATGGGAAATAAGTTATCTACTATCTTTAAAGGATAGTTAGTTATTAAGGACTAAAAGGACAGGGTCACTGTTGTTGAAAATATGATCTTGATGTACTTTTCGCCCAGTTATTATAACACTTAAAAGTATTCTCGATTACGTTATTTTTGAAATTGGTTCATTTTCCGTTTGTGATGTTTCCCGTTTTAAAATTTGAGTTAGATCATGACTTTGTTACAAAATGTTTTGGTAGCTCTTTGTTTTACTTTTTAATTTTGTGTGGCTATTCAGTCGGTCGCTATTTAGGCACTCCGTTCCATCTTTGTTAATTTTATACAAAGAGGAAAATTTTTCTACGCATGAATAAAAATTTGTTTTAATAAAATGATACTCTGTTTATTTTTGTCAAGCGTAAGTCACAGACAATTCGAACCCGTCTCCACCTGCAGGATTGCTGGTCTTGGCTTGGTGGCTTAAATAACGCTAATTAGTACAACTTTTTTCCGCAGTTAGGAATTTGCCGTCCATGTTCTTTCGCGCGTGTCGCAAGAGTCCGACTAAGGAAGCCCAATGTTTTAATGGCCCAGGGCAGATACACTATTACGTTTTGTGATGGTTCAGTTCTGTTTGTGATGTTTTCCGTACTGAACGCAGTTGCGGGTATGACTCTTTGGAGTTCTGAATTTTGGCAAGAAAGGTTTTCGGCGTAGGGTCTAAATCTTGCAGAATTTCAATAAAAAAAAATAATAATAAAATGATACTCTGTTTATAATTTGCGCGTCGAAGGTGACACACAGATCGACCTTTTTTGTTGTGGCGCCTCGTCATTTTGAGACAAGAGCAGTTGTTGACATAAATCTCGACTTTACCAAGTTACCTTACCTGGAAATTGGCGCGTCATGTTCGTCTGTGCAAACTGGTGTTCGATAATGAACCCAGTATGCGATGGCGTGACATTCAATCTTTGACGTTTTCGACTGGCAGATTTACTGGCGACGGACTTCTGATAGTTCTGAATAATTGCGGCGTCGAGGGTTAAATCTCGCAATGTTTTTAAAATATATTTTATCATTTCTACCCACAATAGCAGAAAGGAACCTTTTTTTGGTGGAAATCCGTCATTTTGAACGCGCATACGGAATTTGAGGAAAGATTTTAGAATCTGGAGATTCCGATTCAATACTCATTTTGCTGAGATTTGTAGTTTTAGTTCAGAATTAAATTTTACTATTTGTTTGAAAATCATTCGTGTTAGAGAAGTTATGTGAACCACAGTGTAGTTTAAAACCAAAATGAAAAATTTTTCGAAGAATTACTGAGTAACACAGCTAGGAGTCATTAAACATCAATCATGAATCATTCATAGGAACATAGATAAACTAGAATTTCCATTTTTAACGACAAAGTGCAATCGATTTTGATCGAATTTGACCAAAATCGATAGCATTTTGCCGTTAAAATAGGAAAATTGTTGCTCTTAGGCAATATAGTGTGAATTGAGAAAAAACACTATATAAACTATCAATTTCTTGATAACCATGATAGAGACAAATTGTAATAGCACAAATGGGAATTATTTACATGGAATTTTTGATTCGATCAGATTCGAAAAAATTATTCGGATCAGGATTCGAATTCCAAATGATTAGATTTTGCCCAGCCCTAGGCACATGCTTGACAAGATAAAGTTACTATTAAAGGTTGCTCTTTAGAAAGATCAGAGGTTGGGCACAAAAGGAGCCAGCAACTTCACTTTGAACAAAAAACATTCATACAAACCTGAACCACCATGGTAAAGTGCAATCAGTGAAAGATATCTGCTCTGGCCGATGGTAAAGCTACATTCATTCCATATTGTTACTACTAAGCGGAAACATCCCATAATGAACTGAACAGCTTTTGCAAAGTGCAGTGAGTGGCATCTGCCCTGGGCGATGATAAAATCATATCCGAGCTAAATGTGCAATCTAAAATTAGCCCTGCCCATTCAAAAATTATCTTTTGTCAAGTATGAGCCACAGATGGCCGACATTAAGACAGCGATTTCCATCAGTGGCTCATTCTTATAACTAAGCAAGTAATATAAATATTCTCACAGCTATATAATTTATTGCGTACAAGGTATGACTTACGCGAATGAAGAAAAAGAATTTTCGGATTATTGCCCGGATCCAAAGTTAAACAAAACCTTTAACAGCACTGAATGTCCAGTTCGGGAGGTATGTCGTGAGGCAGGCGGGGACAATAGCAAAACTCCCGTAACCCCAGAGAGGAATACCAAAGCGGCAACTTCTAACAATTCTAACACCGTACCAGAACCCCCCTTTGAGGGAGCCTCGGGTTCTAATGGGGGTGGGGGTGGCGGTGGGGGCGGGGAGGAACGAAAAGGGGGCAGAAAAAAAGAACCTGATGACTATTTTGAACCTTTACTCAACGATGAAGAAAACTTAGGAAAAATTGACTGAAACTGAAAATAAAGATCGCAACCCCCATCTGCAAGAAGATGACAGGATAGCCAGACGGAGTATTCTGGATTTTGACCGTTTGGTAATTATGGAACTAATAAAAATTTTCGAAAAGTAAACAATATCTTTTAAGCCCATTTTTTATCGAAGCCCAATCAGAAAATTTTTTGTTAAAACATGAAGTGTGAAGTATGAACCATTGATTAAGGAAATTTTAGAGTCAGCAGAGGTCAAAGTTTTAGCTAAAGAACATATTGTAATGTTGGAATCTGGTTGTAAAACACGGGGGAAAAAAATTTGTGCCAAAGAAAGGGAAAAAAAAGAGTGTTTTTTGCAATTTTTCATCATAATTTTTGCCGATTTGGGACATCGAACAACCCCAATATTTGGCATTGGGTGACTCTGAATCGCTTCGAATCACAGAATCGATTTGCCCAGCCCTAGTTTTATATAATGTTTTATACATAGTACTATTTATGATACAAAAATTTTAAAACATAATCCATCTCTTTTAAGTCCCGGTTGTCCTGGTTGCCAGGATCTTGGTTTTCTTCAGGTGTCCAAAACGTTCATACTGTTTTCTTCGGATAAAAAAGAAATTCGAACTATCGCCATGCTATTTCACAGCGGTATTGGCGATTTTGTACTTTTTTCTACAGTTTGGTTATTTGGCCAAAAGATAGATAAGGAAAATTGCGTGTTTTTTTAATTTTCTTCTGATGGAGCCCCTTTTCTTCCGGTGTCTGAGCAGCGAAGTACTCGACATTCCGACAGTTTGATTTGGTATCGGTCACCAATGTAGTATGCCGAGCCTTTATCATTTTTGTCCTCAAAATGGTGTATTATTGCTCAACAAAATCCCAAAATATTTTGTTTTATTTAGTCAAATTCAACTTTTATTTTTTTTTATTTTTATTTATAACCACTTCTTAGAGTCGATCACCCTGTCCAAGGCCCTGTAACAGTGGCCACTTATAGAAGGACAGGATTACAATTACTGGAAAGATATCATCTTTTCCTGTTCGGCTTAACCTACCCAAGTTATTACACCCTAGGTTTTGTGTTGGGCATGGATAAGCGAGCCGGACTTGCAGGGGCTCTAACTCAAGATCTCCAACTTCCGATGCCAACATGTTTAATCACTAGGCCTTAGGGCCCACATTTAAGATTTTAAAACTTCTGCCGTCACTGTATTTTTTCGATTTGCAAAAGTTATTCGAATCTATTCCCAATTCAACAGATATTCAATTTTGTTCACCCCAATTACAGCAACCACTATATTTCTAAGTTTTTGTATTTTATTTAGAAAACCGACCAGACCAGAACTGAGCTACAGCCCAGTTTGCTACGTAAAGAAGAACACAGAGAATGCTCAGATGACGATCGCCAGGTAAATCCAGTTTTTCGTTCACTCTTAGCAAGATTGCAATCAGTACTCAGAAGGAACAGTAACGCAAACTTATGCAACTGACTCTTTGAGTGGAAACATTCCACACAAAACTGCACCTGTATAATGGAGTACAGTGAGTGGTATCTGCCCTGGGCAATGGTAAATATTCCACCCTTTGTTTCACTCACAACCGGGGTAACTGAATGATGTTTTCTATGGGTATCTGAATTGTCCACCATTTCCTTCGAATGGACAAAAAGAGCTCAAAAGATAGAAATTCTTTTATTCTGCCGGAGAAGAAAGCTGAGAATAAGATTTCACCATTATGGTGAACCACAACCTCTCCTGCATACTGTATTTACTCGATTGTAAGCCGCGTTTTTTTTTTTCATCATGTTTGCGGCTTAAATTCAAAGGCGGCTTACATTTTTTCCTTTTTTCGGGTACCAATAACCATACTTTAATTTCCGTGCCCACCCAGATATGCTAAAACCCATATAGGCACCGGCAGTATATGCGGCTTACGATCAAGGGCGGCTTACCGTTACATTATATTTTTAACACTATCACAATCAAGAAAATACAGTATGCCAGTTCCATGTCAGGAGTTGAATGTGGAGGAGTAAGCCTGATACTAACTAGAAAATAGCAGTTTGACTTACCCATATAATCCTATGCATGTCTTATTTGCTTCCAAATTTCGATATCTGTTCAAAATAAATTAAAATCAGAGCCAAATATTTTTTTTTATAGAAATTCACTCTGAGCAAGGCCGGAAGCAGTGCCCGAAAGAAACAACTAACAGCCACTTGATAGCAAAGAGCTACTAAACGATACAGTACACGCACTCTAAACGAAAAACATTCCAAACAAAACTGAACCACCATCATAAAGTGCAACGATTGGTATCTGCCCTGGACGATGGTAAAATCATCTACCACTCTTTTCTTTTCATTCAGTTGCCCTTTTACGACACGTGAGAAATACGTTAAAACTATTTTAAAGCCTGTACCTACAGCACCAAAATTTTTTCTTAATTCTTTCTAGTATGAAAATGAACAACCCAGTACCTCTCATGACCATCATGTTAGCCTCTTGCCAACCACAATCAAGGCAAATGCACCAGGAACATCAACGAGGAAGGAAAAGGCGAGCAATGATATACTTGGGACATTAGCTCAGGTGAGAAATATTTGATTACCGATATACAGTTTGTCAGATTTGGGAATGGCCAGCTCTCAGACACTCGAAAAAATGGGTTCCATCGTTAAAAAATTTGGCAAATGTGCAATATGTCACAATATATCTGTAGATAGAAGAATTCATTTTTTTTTGAGTGTCTGTTGACAACCAAAAAGTGGAAAAAAGTTCAAAATCATCAATACTGCTATGAAATAGCAGTGTTGATGTTTTTGGACCTTTATTGTACATCCAAGTAAATAACAAGATTATTTTGGACACCCGGAAAAAATCAAACCTCTGCCACCCTCTTGATTTGATACGAACATCTCAGAGTGTCGTAGGACCTTCAATTTGTGATGACCACATGTTAAATACGAGGCCATTACAATCGACTGAAGGTATTAGGTCTTGAAATTCCGCTTTTAAATTTTTTTGTGCCTCGGTCTCAATTTTTAATGTTTTAAATTGAAATACAATAGAACGCTGTTTTCCATACAAAATTTTTTCTCTGTACTGTGCTGTATATATTTAAACTTTGAGTTAGCAAAATAGCATTGGCAGACAAAAGAAATTTAAAGCAAAAATTGAAACCAATAAGGTATAATAGGTGACGCCTCATTGCTGACAGTGTTCCCATTGGTTTTATTGTTAGGATAAGTTGGGATCATGTGACCTCCTATGACAAGGTGTTTGCTTATCGTTTATTTCATTTGCTTAAGGATGAACTCAATGAACGGGTGAAACAATATTGGCGTATTATTTCACCTATTATAATGGGTATTTATTATAGGTATAATATGTTGTTGTATCTGACAGGCTGTAATACAAGCCTTCAGGTTCTGCTTTCGGCAATGTCAATAAAAAAAGATAGAGCACAAATTTACTTAATATGGCTAGTCAAGGTATCAGTCAGGGTGACGGACTTTTGTTTTTTTCGGTTGTTTAAAATCTTGGCGCCGTTTTGTGCAGAAGGACGAAAGATTTCAAACCATCAACACTGCTATTTCATAGCAGTATTGATGATTTTGAAGTTTTTCTACAATTTGGTTGCTACTAGACACTTAAAGGGAGACATTACATCTCTCAATTAAGAGATATATCATATTATATTGCTCGTTTGCTGAATTTTCTTCTGGATACATCTATTTTCTTTGGCTTTCAAATTAGCTGGCTTTCGGCCTGTGTGGTATCAAATGTCTTGAGAACCTGCTCAAAATGACCACAACTTCAAACATCGGTTGATTAAACTTGAAAAGCATTTTAACTTTGACCAAATCTCACTTCAAGCATAAGATTTGGAGTGTTTACTAGAGAGATTTTCCTTACAAGGATTGCTCCTACCAGAGTCTTATTTTTGAAAAGCACTCGTATTTTGCCGATTTTGTAGCAAAGTCACTATTTATGTCAAATTTTACAACGTATAATTACGCACATATCTCGATTTTAAGGCAAAATGAATTAATTTCAAAAATTAACGATAATCGCAAATACTCTTATCCAAACTTAGAATTACTATTCAGAAAAGTACGTCGCTGGCTTTTTCTGGCAAGATCATATTTTCAACAACAGCAACCCTGTCAGTCTATAAGCGGCGGCGGTACAGGGCCTTGCTTAGTAAGATTTCGTGGATAGGATTTATTCTGACCTTCGCCAGCAGTATTGAAAAATCATATTTACATTTTCGAGCCACAATCAAGAAAGATCTGGCGAACAGCACCTCAAATGAAGTTTAAAAACACACTAAGTACGTGCATCTTAAAAGGATGTGCCCTAAAATTGATTAAATTACACAAGTAACCTTGGGGTGTTTAATCTAATAATTTTTTTTTTTCAGGAAAAAAATGCTCGAAAGCTTCTTGATAGTGTACATGAGCTCGAAATTGTCAAACAATCTCTAAATTTACATAATACTCCTTCTACGTCCTCACAACATTCAATATTCCAACGATTGACCGATGAGCCAACAACAAGGGTGAGATTATTTGTATGTAATTTTTTTTATCTAAATCACCCTGTCCAAGGCCCTGTAACAGCGGCCACCTATAGACGAACAGGGTTACAATTACTGTAAAGATATGATATTTTCCTGTTCGACTTAGCCTACCCAGGTTATTACACCCTGGGTTGTGTGGTGGGCATGGATATGCGAGCCGGACTCGCTGGGGCTCCAACCTGCGATGCCAACATGTTTAACCACTTCGATTCTCCCCTGAGGACAAAAATGTACCGATACACAACAAAGATACATATTTTTTACTCATTTTTCCCATGCATGTACCTCGATGATGGAGGAAACCGTAAGCGCAGCGCGACTTTCTCTACCAACCAGATCCATGCACAGGAAAAATGAGTGAAAATGTTAAGCTAAAATCCTTCACCCTGATTCGGAACTGGTGTCAGCACACAAGGGGTTGTGGTTCGCTATATGGTTAAGCCATATTGTAATCTTGGCTTTCCTCTCTTGCAGGATAAAAATTAAAACAAAATCTTGGAAAAATAACAAAATAAAAAATGAGATTTAAAACGTAAACACAGGGTATTTCATCGCAGCATTGATGAATTTGGACCTTTTAGTACAGTTTTGTCACTGCCGGATACTCGAAAGGAGGCATTTTAATCTTCTAACTGTTAGAATCTAACACATGGTCCACCTTTAAGCAATGCCTATCACTTAAATTTTCTTCGGATGAGATCCATTTTCTTCATGTGTGTGAAAAACAGATATTCCGCGAGTTTGTGATATTTTTATATTACAAGACCCCAATAAGTCCAACAAGTCCTGTTGTGTTCAATTTTGTTTTTGTTCAATTTTATTTTAATTTCTTTCCATGCTTATGCTTAATATTTATACCTGTAATTGTGTACTAGACTATTATGATTAACATAACATATCACTGCTGGATACTGGGAACTTAGTCTTATTTGGATACTACCTCACCACAAGAATGATTAGTACACTGCAAATTAAAATATGGTAATCTTACGTCGCTCATGGTAATTATATATGTATTTATATTTTTTTATTGAAATTCACTCTGAACAAGACCGGGAGTGGAGCCTAAAGGGAACCAACTAACGGCCACTTAATAGCAAAGAACCACTAAAAGATGTACTACCAGAAACTGCACTTTAACCGGAAAACATCCCAAAAGGAACTGAACCACCAGAGTAAAATGCAGTGAGTTGTATCTGCCCTGGGCGATGGTAGAACCATCTACCACTTCTTTGGACATTTTCTTTCATTTTTCATTGAAGTTCATCCCAAGCAAGACCAGAAGCAATGCTCGGTTAGCTCAATCGGTAAAGCGTTGGGAATGCGCTTCGAGCAATGCATCTCTGATCTTTATGGCGCAGGTTCGAGTCCCGTCAGGGAAGATAATTATATACGAGAGGTATGATAGATGCCTCGCCGGTGCACGGTGGTTCACGTAAGCGCTGCTTACAGCCTTCCTCCACCAACCAGGTCCATGCACAGGAAAACTGAGAAATATGATAACCGAAAAAAATAAAATAAGTGTGCCATACTCTGTGCGCTGGAGGCGCTCAAAAATTTTGAGTTTTTCTACATTTTGAAGCCCCCAAAAGTAATATAGATTTTTTTCAATCGGCGAGAAGGGGGCATGGGACTACCATGTACTGGTAGTAATATCATCAACTGCACTAAGTGGGAAACATCCAAAACGGGACTGAGCAGTTTTGGTAAAGTGCAGTGAGTGGTATCTGCCCTGGGTAATGATTACTACTTTAGTGTCATGGACCATCTTACTGTATTGTTTACATAATTAATTAGTGTAATTATTATATGGGTCGCGTTGTTCCTGTATCGTATTGGCATTAGAGTATTACAATTCGTAGTGTCAAGACGTTTGATGTTAAGCTATTTTGTTTACCTCCACATACGTCATCTTGTATTAAAATACGAGTACGAAATACGATAAGAAATCAAATGCAACATGGTTATGACATTTGTAAAGTGTATTCAGAATCCACTGTGGAGTTGGGCGCGATTGCCTAGTGGTTAAACATGTTGGCATCGCAGGTTGAAGATCGCAGGTTCAAGTCTGGCTAGCTTATCCTAGACTACCACTCAACCCAGAATGTAAAAACTTGGGTGGGCTGAACGAACAGGGAACGATCATATCTTCCCAGCAATGGTAACCCTGTCCGCCTATAAGTGCCCGCTGTTACAGGGCTTTGGGCTGGGTGATCAACTCAAAGTGGCTATAAATAATATAGAAATAGAACAATGTGTCAATCTGGGATGTCCAAAACGAATCGAATCTTCGTAGAAATTTAACATATTCAATTTAGTAAAATCCTTGATTTTAGATAGATTTTAGAATAGAATGCTACTGAAAATATATCGTTCTATTTTTCACATAAACCATACACTATAAACTGGAAATTCGATTTTTGCTTTTCAAAGTGTTACAACTGCTTGAAACGAAAGAAAATTGTTGCTTCAGTGATAGTTTTCCAGATTTTGTGGTTAGCATTTTACCTTAATGCTCCTTTTCGTCAAAAACCTAGCTGAATTCAGAATGTATTCGATACATCATATTCGAAATAATATTTTCGGAATGTATTCAAAATAGTGAAATATTCGGTTTTGGTCATCCCTGGTTGCATTTAGCCACTTCTTAGAGTGGATCACCCTGTCCAAGGCCCTGTAACAACGGCCACTCATAGACGGACAGGGTTACAATTACTGGAAAGGTATGAGCGTTTCCTGTTCGACTTAAATTACACCCTGGGTTCAGTGGTGGGCATGTTTAAGCGAGCCAGACTCGCTGGGGCTCGAACCCTTGATCTTCAGCCTGCGATGCCAACATGTTTAACCACAAGGCTATCGCGCTCGCATTTATTTTAATATTATCTCGATATTTAGTTAAACTACAGTTGCTAATATTTGACTAAGTTTCGTCTCTATTGCGACAAAGTCCTGGTTTAGATTAATATTTAAAGTTTAAAATTTGACGCTCATCACGATTTCAATGGCAAACTGAAATAACTTTCAATCAGAATTACAGATGATTGACAGTTTGGATAAGGACTTCCTAAAGGCCAATGCCATGTCTATTTGAAGCAGGAATGAGTAAAGTTGGGTGAAAATCTATATTGCACGTGCTTAATTCGGCATATAGGGTTTTGTCGCAGTGGTGTTAAGTTATAAAGTTATATATATATAGTTATAAAGAACACAAAGAATTGCATCGTAGGCGCAAAAAGTTTTTTACAAAATTTACACAGTTACCGTAAGATTTTTTTCTTGTCCGTGGACATGTTTGGTGGAGGAAGCCATGACTATCAGTTACGTGAACAACCATGCATCATTGGGATGTCCTGTGATCTTTTTGCATATGAACATCCTGGCATTTGAACCAAATTCGATTAGAAATCCGAAGCTTGAAGTGTATATTTAACGCTTTTACTGACTGTGCTATCTGCGCGTATCGAACAAATAAAGGGAAACACCTCGTCCGTCACCTCTGCTTTCCTCTCCCACAGCATAAAATGAAATTCCATTCTGAATTTTATTCTTAATCTTATTGCAGTACTATAATGTTAATTAGGGGTTTGAAGCAATTTTGAATTGAATTTTCAGGTCACCTCACCGCCGGTTTTACCCACTACAGGCTCCTCGACATTGGGAGTTGCATCGCAGCCTGGGACATCTGGTGCTTCAGCGCAAGAAAAAGCATTAGGAGGCCAAGTTCAAAAGGAGGTTGGTACTAGATATGGATTGACAAAAGCATTCGTGAGTGGTTTATCATCACCCAGTGCAGATACCACTTACTGCTCTTTGTTATAATGGTTCAGCTCTGTTTGGTATGTTTTCCACTTGCTAATGTTCAGCTGCAGACAGACCTTCAGCGATTTGTAGCTCAAAGCATATTTTTATTAAAATTCACTCCAAGCAAGGCAGGAAACAGCGACTGAAAAGAATCCATGAGCAGTCACTTAATGACAAAGAGCTTTTAGGATAAGTACGGTTTCATTTTTATCCTGTGAGAGAGGAAAGCTGAGAATACGGCTTAATCATATGACAAACCACGACCTCCAGTGCAGACACCAGTTCTGAATCGAGGTCAAGGTTTTTGGCTTGTCATATGTCTCATTTATCCTCCGCGTGGACCAGGTCTGTGGAGGAAGTCGTAAGCAGTTCTTGCATGAACCATTGTGCACCGGTGATGCGTCCAGCAGACCTTTGACCCAGCATTTCAAATAGAACTGAACCACTGTGGTGAAGTGCAGTTAGTGGAATCTGCCCATGGTGATGTGATACCTTCCACCACTTCTTTATTTCCTTTTAGTTGTCTATTTCGACACATAGGAAATATGTTAGGACTATTTTAGCGCCCGTAACTAATATGCATTAGAGATGTAAGTTAGGACTGTAGGGCATATTTACCCAACACCTTTATGGACTGAGCAAACCAAGCTAGTTCTTCAAAATAGTATACGCCCCTGCCCCACCCATAATCTTTCTTCTGATCTAGCCCTACCACACTCAGAACCATCCCCTTGGAACTAGTCTTTTGTAAAATGTGAATTTGTAAAGTAAACAAATGTTCTTTGTCTAGAGTTTTGGACTTAGGACTTTCTTTGTGTCCCTATGTAACACTGACACTTTGACGAACAATTTGCCAACGAAGTGTTCGACATTTTGTGATTGAAATATAATTCATATCAAATTTAGACCAACGCACCAGAAAGAATGGCAAAATAGCCTTTTTCCTCAATGAAATTTAGAAGACGGTCACAAAAATTTCAATTTTATTGAAGAATTTATTGAAATACTGGGATTTGTTTTACAGTTAAAGAAACTGACTGAAGAGAATGATCAAACACGAACATCAATCCCGCCCCGGCCGTCAACTTTCCATCACATCGATGTAAGTATGGATTGGGGCTAGGGGTGGTCAAAGCTGAACCATTGGGAAATCGAATTTGATTCGAATAATTTTTTCAAATCGGATCAAATCACGAATTCCATGTAAATAACAAATATCCTATTTTTACTAAAACAACTTGTAAAAAAGAAGACATTTATAGTTCATAGTGTAATTTCAATTCACACTCCATGTCTATAAAGAGCAAAAACTTTCATATTTTAACGACAAAATATAATAGATTTTGGTCAAATATGAACAAAATCGATTGCATTTTGTCGTTTAAAATGAAAATTCTAGTCCATTTAGTAAGTATTTGTTCCTATGAACGATTCACGATTGAATCGAAGATATAGAGCTTCTAATCGAATTGCCAGCCCTAATTGGGGCTGGGGGTGGCCAAAATCAAATACCTATTGAAATTAAGAATTGAATCTCAAATATTTGAATTAGAAGTATTATAATAAACAAAGACATTTTATGAGACAAGAATTTTAAAAAATGTATAAGTTCGATTTTGGTCAGACAGCATTATTTTGTGTTCTCTTGTTGAAAGCTAAAAATGTCTGTTTTTGAGTGTCTGGCAGCAAACAAACTGTATATAAAGGTTCAAAATCATCAATACTGCTATGAAATAGCAGTGTTGATGATTTTGAAGCTTTTTTCCCACCGCAAGAAAATGACACACATATTTCAGACACACAAAGTCAAACAAGTTGCTGTCACACTGATGGGGGGCCTGGTTAGCTCAATCGGTAAAGCGTTGGGAATACGCTTCGAGCTATGAATCTCTGATTGTCATGACGCAGATTCGAATCCTGTGAGGGAGGATGATTATATGTGAGAGGTCTGCTGAACGCCTCGCCAGTGCACGGTGGTTCACGTAAGCGCTGCTTACGGCTTCCTCCACTAATCCGGTCCATGCACAAAAGGTCGTGGTTCGCCATACGATTAAGCTGTATTCTTGGCTATCCTCTCCCGCAGGATAAAACGATATCCTATCCCACACTGACAGTAGCTCTCTGCAATCATTTGTCAGCATCTCTTGGCTGCTGCTTCTGGCTTCAATAAGAGTGAACGTCAATAAAACAAACCAAGACAAGAGTTTGGTGTAAATAAATTTGAATGATGAATCATTTATATTTGCAGTTGAACGATGAGAATAAAGAAAGATCAGTATTACGAACGACAATTCCGCCATCGATGAGCCGATACAATGCCGTAAGAATTTCACATCTATTTTTATTAGAGATGGGCCGATACCAAAATTTTCGCCGAAACCGATACAAGTACCAATACCACCTTCATAATTTATATTTCGATACCAATACCGCCGATACCGAGTACTTTATCAAATATGTTAAAGGCCTTTTTGTATCCACACACTTATGCCCTTGGTATAGTTGCACCCACGTATGTGTGCACCTACGTGTGTTTGCAACCTTGAATTCCTGCATCCGTTTTAATGCAAACTTTTATGGATGAAAATATACTGAATTGATGCTACGTTCAAGCGTACATGGGTCCAGAGATTGCGCTCAAATTTTTGTGGTTACACAACTAACTTGACACCTAACACCTTTTTCTGCATCAAAAGAGAGCATACAGTCAGTAGATTGATGGTATTATTTAATAAAACCCAAAATGTAAATAAAATTTTTTATGCGAGGCATGCCCCGTTTCAGTTGTTTTCCAGAGCATTGGAATACGAGGCATTTCTATTTATTATCAGTAAATAAAGCCTAATCGTACGCTCCGTTGTAAAGACGTATCCGGTACCAGTGTTATCGGTGATGAAATTTTCCAATACCAGTACCGATACAGATACTTCAAAACACACAAATACTTGCCGATTCCGATACCGATACATCGGCCCATCCCTAATTTTTTTTTTTTTTATGAAAGAGGTGCGGGAGATATTTTTGTTACCGTAACGATATTTTTGTTACCGTAACGTTTCGTTTAAATAAGATGTAAACCTCGAAACAACAATGATGATAAATATCTACATAAATAAATTTGTGTAAAACTTTTTTATTTTTTTAGAAGTTGAAATGTAAATTCCAAAATATATTATATATATATATATATATATATATATATATATATATATATATATATGTATATAATATTTTCATTATTTTGTTATTTCCGTGGTTAGAATCAAATATAATAAAATCCCGCCCCACAAATTGTATTTTCGTTTTGTTAAAAACATTTTCATTTTATTAACCAATTAAAGTTGATTTGTTTTCTATCAACATTCATATACGATTACTAAATACGTAGCTTTGTAAGTAATTTTTAAGATTTTGTTGCAATTTTTAGAATTGTCGCGCTGCAAAGTACTAACTAAAAGCTAAGCTGAATTTCGACTATCGATTCATCTGAACAATCTGACATGGGATAGGGAAACCTGTTAGTAAACCTATGGCCCTGTAGGAATGGGCTTCAGAATAATCCTAATGTATTTCCTGCGTGTCGTAAGAGGCGACTAAAAGGAAGCAAAGAAATGGTAGATGGTTTTACCAAAGCCCAGTGTGATAACCCTCACTGCGCTTCACTATGGTGGTTCAATTCTATTTGGAATGTTCCCATTTGTTATTAATTGGATTTGGTTGGTTTCGTGTAGACGAAAATCCCACACTATTGATTTAACTATTTTATTTTTTATTTTATTTCCTGCGTGTCTCAAGAGGCGAATAAAAAGAAACAAAAAGTAACAGATAACTTTTTCATCGTCCCTCACTGTGCTTCACCATGGTGGTTCAGTTATGTATGGGATGCTTTTCTTTCAGAGTGCAGTTCCCGGCACTATATTTGGGTAATAAAAGTTTTATAAATTGAAAGATTTTGTGTCAAGTAAATGTAAAAGTTTTGTCCGACCTTAATCGAATTTTCCTTTTCTGTTTTTTCGTTATTTTAATTCTCAAATTATAAATTATTCGATCTGATTTCTGCAAGTTGAAATCAACAAAATGATTATTTTAAATTTTTTTCAATAACATGTAAATTATAAGCTGATGAGGAAAAAAAATAGTTTTTTTATAAGACTTTGAACTCGGATATTCACTTCCAGAAAAATTTTTTGATTCGATTTTGAAATCAAAAGATATTAGATTTTGTTCGCTCCTAATCATAACTCCTCAAACACGCAGAGAACTGATTACAAAGCAGTCAAATTCACAGCGAATAGCTAGAGCGATACACACTGCTTGTAGTCAAACTCGAACTTGACTTGATACCATTGATGAACCGCTCTGTTTCCTCAGTTAGAGAACACTGGTCTAGTTTGGAAAAGTCCACTAGGCTATTTATAATTCCAATAATTTTTCTTATTCATTCTTAGAGTAGTTGATTCGAATCTTTTTGGCGCACCCGATTGCAACATACGATATTTCAAACAGTTTTTTCATTCACAGAATGGAAGAAACGGAACTACAACACCAGTGGAACCTGCCGAACATGAACATTCGACACCAGTCGAACCCTCTCCACCCAGCGTACCACAAACACGCAGAGTAAATGCGATTCAGCCGAGTACGAACCAGTCAAATTTACAGAGCCCAGCTAGAGCGATACAGACTGCTTGTCGTCAATCTCGAACAGAAGAAACTCTGGTATGGAATCCGGTAGGTTGGGACGGGGACGAATGAAATGAAATAACTCGTTAGTTCATACCCATCACTCAACCCAGGGTGTAATAACTTATGTAGTCTAAGCCGAACCGGAAAGATCATATCCTTCCAACAACTCTGACCTTGTCTGTCTATAAGTGGCCACTTGTACATGGCCTGGGTCAGGGTGATCCACAACAAGGATTTCTTATAAAAAACTAAAACACTTTATTTTTATTATTTTTTTTTTATTAAAATTGAAAACATCCCAAACGAACTGAACTGCCATGGTAAAGTACATTGAGTGGTATCTGCCCTGGGTGATGGTAAAGCCATCAACAACTTCTTCACTTCTTTTTACCTACTTGGATGACCTTTTGGCTTGTATCATTACCTCCTAGTCTATACAGAAGACATGGAGTGTTATGCATCCAGTTAGCTCAATTGGTAAAAACATTAGAAATATGCCTCAGGCTACGTACCTCTATCGCCCTGATGATGGTTTGAATTCTGTGATGAATGGTTATATTCACCCAAGCGCTGCTTATGGCGTCCTCTACCAAAAAACCTTCTACTCCTTGATTCGGAACTGGTGTATGCAAGAGAGGTTGTGGTTCACCATATGGGTAATTCATATTCAAGACCTTCCTCTCTGCAACTGAAATCCTATCCGATGTTTTATTATTGTATCCTGTTTTCCGGTAGGCAGATATCTACTCTCATCTAGGACTGTCCAAAATATGCGAATCATAAATTATTTGTTATGGTTTCTGCAACAAATCGAGATAAACAAGAATGATATTTTTGAATTTTTTTCAAAATTGAGTGTTAATTTTTATTTAAATTGTAAAACCTTTGTTTGTTTATTACGACTTTCGATTCGGGTAAATTATTAGATTCTGAAACCACAAAATATTCGATTTGGCCACCCCTGCTCTCATCAATCTATTATATTTCAGCAACAGGATGAATTTCGCTACCTACGTCGACTACACAGACAACTTTCGCATGACCTGGCCACCGAGAATCAACAAGGAATCTTCAGTTTTAATCAACTAGTCAGCACAGATCGAGACCAGTGGAATTTAGATCGAGGAACTCGAAGAGAATCTCCACGTTTGCAGAATAGGCACGACAGGTGGGCACTAGGATTTCATTTTTATCCTGTGGGAGAAGAAAGCCAAGAATACAGCTTGACCATTTATGTGGCGAACTATTACTTCCATGCATATACCATTACCATTACTAAATGAGGATGAGAATTTCATGTGAGAGGAGAGCCAAGAATACAGCTTAATCATATGGGTGGTGAAGGTTTTGGCTCATTTCTCATTTTTTCTGTGCATGGACCTGGCTGGCGGAGGAAGCCGTAAGAAGCGCTTACTTGAACCACATGTACCGGCGAGGCGTCCAGCAGGCCTCCCGCATATCATCCCTTACGTGATTCGAACTAGACGCGTAGCTAGAAGCGTTTTCCCAACTGAGCTAACCGGGCACCTTAATCTACAATACATGTCAGCTCCACCGCAACTACAACATGCTAGGTTTTTTCTGAACTTTCAGAAATTACTTTTATTATCACCGATCTGAAGGAATCACTTTATGCACGGCCCTGTACTGACGACCAACTAGCTCAAGGTTGATTAGCTCAATCGGTGAAGCGTTGGGAATACGCTTCGAGCTACGCATCTTTGATCCTCAAGACACAAGTTCGAATCCTGTAGGGGATGATGATCATATGCCAGATGTCTCCCGGAAGCTTACGACTTCCTCCGCCAATCAAGTCCATGCGCAGAAAAAATGAGAAATATGATACGCCAAAAATTTTTGTTCCGATTAGGTACTGGTATCTGCACCTGAGGCTGTGGTTAGCCATATGATTAGGCTGTATTCTCGGCTTTGCTTTCTCACAAGACTAAAATGAAAACCTATTCTATATTTTTTTATCTATTGAAATTCACTCTTAGCAAGGCCGGGAGCAGAGCCTAAAAGAAACCAATTAACAACCAATTTAATAGCAAAGCTACTACAAAATGTAGTTAGTACGAGACTCTGCACTCTGAATGAAAACATTCCAAACAGGACTGAACCACTATGGTAAAGTACAGTGAGTGATATCTGCTCTGGACGATGGTGAAACCACCTATCACTATTCGCAAGCAGGGTTAGTATTGTTGGAAAGAGTGGAACCTCCCGAGCCAGACCATATGTCACTTTTGGGCGAACAAGGTTGTTTAGGAACTGAGCCTACCCAAGTTGTCGCGCCTCAGGTTGAATGCTGGGCATGGATTAACGAGCCAGATTTTCTGGGACTTGAACCCAATACCTTCAACCTGAGATCCACATGATACCCACATTTTAACATTTGTACCTATAACAGGGTTGAAGAACAGCAACGATTTCGAGAAAACCCAAGAGAAAGGTGTGCACGATGTCGATACCCAGTTGGCACTTCACATATCTGCTGGTTTCCATTACCACAGGTGGGTGATCGGTGACGTATTTAGAGCTGGGTAGCGTTGGGGACAGAATTATGAAGACATACCAGGTGCTACAGGCAGGTGCCCAGTTAGCTCAATCGGCAAAGCGTTGGGAATACGCTTCGAGCTACACATCTCTGATCGTCATGACGCGGGTTCGAATCCTGTGAGGGATGATGATTATATGCGAGATGTCTGCTGGACGCCTCACCAGTGCACAGTGGTTCACGTGGGCACTGTTTACAGCTTCCTCCACTAACCAGGTCCATGAACAGGAAAAATGAGAAATACGATAATCAAAAACCTCATCCAGATTCGGAACTGGTATCTGCACAAGAGGTCTTGTTTCGCCATATGGTAAAGCTGTATTCTGTGCTTTCCTCTCCCACAGAATAAAAATTATATCCTATCCTAATATTTCCCCCTAGTTGAAATAGGGTATTGTATATCAAAATAAAACTAGATGAGCATAATATTTTTGTAAAATGGGATTTCAAGGGCTGAAAAGGCCTAGAATGTTTTTTTGTTATAGCCACTTCTTGGATCACCCTGACCAAGGCCTTATACGAGCGGCCACTTATAGACGGGCAGGGTTAGAGTTGTTGAGAAAGATCGATCTCTCCTGTGCGGCTCAGCCCACCCAAGTTATTACACCCTGGGTTAAATGGTGGGCATGGATTAACGAGCCGGGCTTGCAAGGATAAGTCTATTAGCATGATGGCCTAGTGGTTAAACATGATGGCATTAAAGGTGAAGATCTTGAAGAGTCTTGGTGAGTACGGCTCATTAATCCATGTCCACCACTTAACCCAGGGCGTAATAACTTGGTAGGCTAAGCCAAAATGGAAAAGATCACATCTTTCCAGCAATTCTAACCCTGCCCATATATAAGTGGCTTCTGGTACAGGGCCTTGTGCAGGGTGATCAACTCCAAGAAGTATCTATAAGATAAAAAAATTTGGCATTCTGCCAGTCTGCACACGGTGATACTTTTTTTCTAGCAAGTCAGGAAGCACCACCTAAACGGACCAACTGACGACTATTTACATCACAAAATGAAGCTCCAGCAACTGCAATCAAAGTGGAAAATGTTCTGTCTGTACATAACTAAATTACTGTAGTGAGTGCCGAGTAATATCTGCCCTGGACGATGGTAAATTCATCTACCCCTACCTACATCTACCACAACCACGTAGGAAATGAGTTAGAACTATTCCAAACTTCATACCCACAGGGCAATAATAATAATAATTATATTTGACCCAGAAAATCCTTTTACGTTACAGCGAGCAACTGGCGACATAAACCGTGTACAAGAACGGGCATTCCTGGACGACCCCTCAGACATACCACCTGATGATTATGCGTACGACGATATTTACGAGGAGTGAACAATACAGAATCTCAGTTTTGCCCTGCCCCTAAAAAAACAATGATATTTAACTCCTGATTTCACTGCGTAATGTATATAATGAATATTTCAAAAAACTGCAGTTTGTTTCATAGCAGAATCGATGATTTTGAACATTTTTATACAGTTTAGTAGCCACCAGCCACCCAAGTATACTTATATCATGAAATAGCCTATTTGCTGAATTTTCTCCTGATGGAACCCGTTTTCTTTGATCGTCTGAGCAGCTGACATTCTGCCTGTCTGCCGTGTACCATATTAACTACTGCCTATGAACAAGAACTATATTTGAAGGATTCATATTCAGGAGGAGAAGTAGCTTTCGAATTCGTCACCATAAATTGGAGATTTGTTAATTGGCCAAGGAAGTCAAGAGAGTGAAAACTCAATTCGGAAGTTATTTTCAGGCCTTTGACATTATGAAAGCTAGTGTCTTGAGAACAAATATACTCTGTCATACACTGTAACAAAAGCACAGTAAATTTACTAATCATTTGCAGTAATTGCATATTTCCAAAGTTAAAAGAACGCCATGTTGATGAGATTAATGCTGTTGATGGAGCGCACCTTCGCGGTTTGGTCAAAAAAGTCAATTTTGAACTTTTTTCAATACCTCCAAGGAAAATTTCTGTCGAATACCAGTGATTTTGTTGCATCTTTTGTTACAGTGTATTGTAGACGTTGCATCGAGCTCTTACCGAGAGCTACAAACTAGGATGCCTTTGGAAGATGTTTGTAGTTTCAATTTGAATGTATTAAAATGTATGCGAGTTCGAGCAATAAAGAATGTATATATTTCGATGCTTTATAACTGGTGCAAGCTCTGGAAAACCTATTACTGTACTTCAATACCATCGTGATAGAAGTCCCTGCGAATGTACCCGGCTGTGGAACCCGCGTTCTTCTGCCCAATATCGATCCGATGACAATTCTAAGTGGGTATCTCATAAAATGGGAAGCGGCAAATTAATCTTTCTTTCATTGCTGTTGGATTGATTTAGAAATCGACTTGAGACTCGTAAATGTATGACTCGAGTCACCTTGCGACTTGAAAGTACAGAGACTTGATTTGGACGTAACCCGCGTGTTCTTCGATTCGACTTGACTCGTGACTCGACTTGAGACTCGTAAATGTATGACTCGACTTACCTTGCGACTTGAAAACACAGATACTTGACTTGTACACAACTTGCGTGTTCTTCGATTCTACTTGACTCGGGATTCGAAGTGGAGTGACTCGCTCCCAACACTGCGTTGTTCCAATTCTATCGACACTGAACAAAAACCAAAGTAATCGCAACTAGGCAGACAAGATCAGCAGTAGAGTAATCAAACAAATGCAATAAGTCCAGAAATATTTGCTTCCGAGGTTAAGCGATGTCAGAACTGTATATAAACGACCTAATTAGAGAAATTTTGTCGAAATCACGATAGATTTCCTGAAAATGCTTAATTAAAATCGATCGAAATTTCCCGTTACTATCGGAAAAAGCTTCTTTTGTTGTGTATGTGCCGCTGATGGATCGCGTCGATTAGACGCGGTCCATCTGTGGTACATGCTCGACAAAATAAATTTCTGATCGGAGTAATTCGAGCCGAATCGAAATTAACATTCCAACATTCCATTTAGTACATTTTCCTTTTTTTTTTCTGAAATGGTTATAATAATATTTCAATTTACGGAGCATTTATTTAATTTTGTATCATGAAATGGTAATTTGGTTATTTTTTCAGATCTTTTTGTTGCATTAGTGTTTCCTTGAACTTTAAACATTTTGTGTAAATATGTATATATATAATGTATAGTATAATTTGTTGTTTGTGTTTATTCCAGTAGGTGGGTGCAGTCCGGAAATTCGTTTTCAGTTATCTAGAAGTGGTAGTTGGTTTTACCATCTCCCAGGGCAGATACCCACTTACTGCACTTCATTATAAGATGCCCCCTCCCCCAACATTTGACAACTTCCACCGCCGCTGATTACAACCCATCAGGGTATAAAAACCTAAATAGACTCTGCCTTCGCGAAGAGTGGGACCCCCCTCCCCAAGATTTGAGAACTGCCGGCGCCGTAGGGTGTAAAAACTTAAATAGACTCAGCTTTCGCGAAAGCAATAATCATGTACGAATATGAGTGCCCTTATGAGTCTTCTTGAAATCGACCGAAATTGTCCGTTACTATAGGAAAAAGCTTCTTTTGTTGAGTATGTGCCACTGATGGATCGCGTCGATTAGACGCGGTCCATCTGTGGTACATGCTCGACAAAATAGAATGTTTCTGACCGGAGTAATTCGAACCGAATCGAAATTAACATTCCAATTAGTACATTTTCCTTTTTTTTCTAACATAATTATAAATTTAATTTAAGAAGCATTTATTTAATTTTGTATCAAAAAATGGTAATTTGGTTATTTTTCCAGATCTTTCTGTTGCATTAGTGTTTTCTTGAACTTTAAACATTTTGTGTATATAAGTATATATATAATGTATAGTTTAATTTGTTGTTTTTGTTTATTCCAGTAGGTGGGTGCAGTCCGGAAATTCGTTTTCAGTTATCTAGAAGTGGTAGATGGTTTTACCATCTCCCAGGGCAGATACCCACTCATTGCACTTCATTATAAGATGCCCCCTCCCCCAACATTTGACATTTCCCGCCGCCGCTCATTACAACCCATCAGGGTATAAAAACCTAAATAGACTCCTAAATAGCCTTCGCGAAAACAATATTGGGTCCCCTCCACAAGATTTGAGATTTCCGTCGCCGCAGGATGTAAAAACTTACAGACTCAGCCTTCGCGAAAACAATATTCCTGTGCGATTATGAGTGGGTTCCCCTCCCCCAAGATTTGAGAACTCCCGGCGCCGCAAGATGTAAAAACTTAAATAGACTCGGCCTTCGCGAAAACAATATTCCTGTGCGATTATGAGTGGGTTCCCCTCCCCCAAGATTTGAGAACTGCCGGCGCCGCAGGATGTTATACTTAAATAGACTCAGCTTTCACTAAGAACAATAATTCTGTACGATTATGAGTGGGTCCCCTCACCCCAAGATTTGAGAACTGCCAGCGCCGCAAGGTGTAAAAAACTAAATAGACTCTGCCTTCGCTTAAACAATAATTTTGAACGAATATGAGTGGGTCCCCATCCCAAAAGATTTGAGAACTGCCGGCGCCGCAGCGTGTAATAACTTATATAGACTCAGCTTTCGCGAAAGCAATATTCCTGTACGGTTACGAATAGGTACAACAGAATGATCTACTGAAATGAAGCATTGTTTCACAATGAGCACTGTTAATTGCTTACATTCGCCACACACATTTTAAATATAAATGCAGTATAAAATACAGTAAATGCCGCAGGAAAAACAGTTTTGGCTGATTTGTCCCGCTAAATGTACTTTTTATAAGCTCTTGACCATATACTTGGCCGCTGCTTGCGGCTTCCTCCACCAACCAGGTCGATGCACAGAAAAAATGAGAAATACGATAATCAAAAAAAAAAAAACTTCACCCCGATTCGGAGCTGGTATCTGCGCGAGAGGTCGTGGTTCGCCATATGGTTAAGCTGTATTCTCGGCTTTCCTCTCCCGCAGGATAAAAATGATAATCTATCCTATCCTATCGTACTGGCCATCTTTTCATCTTGGATCAAAATTTGCCATAAGTGGCTTCTAAAAATCCAACTTTATTTTGGAACTATCATGGCCGGTTTCGGTTGCTTTTAAGAAAACTATTTTCTAATTTTGTTGATCATGCGTTGGACGCATGATGCTCGAACTTAATTAACCTGATATATTGAATGCCAAATTCTCATAGATGCCATGATTTTTGACCATGGTTGCTACAGTGTAAAAACTTAAATAGACTCAGCTTTCGCGAAAACAATAATACTGTGCGGTTATGAGTCGGTGCAACAGAATGATCCGTTGATTCGTTTCACAATGAGAACTATAAATTGATTACATTGGCCACACATTTTTAATATAAATGCGGTATAAATAAAATACAGTAAATGCCAAGGTTAAAAATTTGATTTGAACACGACATTTTACGCACGACGCACCTTCGCGGCGCGTTCCATCAACATCCCATATTTGGCCAAAAAAGTCAATTTTGATTTTTTTAATACCAACAAGTAAAATTACTGTAAAATACCATTGATTTTTGTTGTGTTTTTTGATGCGGTGTAGTACAGTGTTTACTATGTACACAGAGCTAGTAAAAAGTTTACTAGGAAGTCGGCTTCAACTTTGCAAAAGTCGGTGATTCGAATCGATTCGAAGCACAATTTATTCGAATCGATAGTGAATCGTTCATAGGAACAAAAACTTGTTAAATAAAGTAGAATTTTCATTTTGACGACGAAATGTTACAGTGTAATGTTTGCTATGTACATAGATCTAGTAAAAAGTTTACTGTGGGTCGACTCCAACTTTGCAGAAGTTTTATTCAATAATTGGATTACATCATTAGTAGTAGCAGCTTGAAACCTTTGTATTATGGAGGCTGATGTTTTAATTGTCTTTGTTGAAAATACCTGTCTGAGAAGTCTGGTCTAGGGAAGACGAAACTTTATAGAGACAATTTGTATCTGCATGTCGAAAGACTCTCACACCTCTTGTCATTTATTCGCTTTCTTTGGCGTTCTTGTTATAGGTAGGCCTTTTAGGTACGGGCTTTAGAACAGTCCTATCGTATTTCCTGCGTATCGTAAGAGGCAACTAAAAGGAAACAAAGAAGTGCTAGGTGTTTTTACCATCGTCCTGGTTAGATACCACTCACTGCACTTTACCATAGTGGTCAAGTTCCGTTTGAAATATTCCGCGCATAGAGCGCAGTTGTTGGCACTACATCTTGTATTAGCTCATTGCTACTAAGTGGTCGTTAGTTGGTTTCTTTTCGGCACTGCTTCCGGCCTTGCTTAGAGTGAATTTCAAATGAAAAACCTTCCCCTTCAACATAAAGATTCGCTCAAGCAAAGACGTAGAAGAGAGATAAGTAGTTAGTCAATAGTTCCACTTAAAAATAAAAATAATATTATATGCATTGTTATTTCAAAAGTTTGAAACCGCCTTGTAGATAAGATTAAAGAAGAGTAAAATAAGATTAAACCCGAGTAAGATAAGATCAAAGCCGAATATTGACCGTTGATGGACTTTGACTCGGGCGGCGCGTTTTATCAATCGCCCATAACTGGTCGGAAAAATCGGTTTCTCATAGTTCAGGTCGATGTCAGCGCTTAAAATTATTGTAAATATTTTACCCATTTTCTACAATAATTCAGTGGACTACAGAAGCAGTAACGTTCGTGAATTCTTAACGAACGAGGCCTTGTTATGATGTGACCTTTATTCCTATAATAATTTTTTTGTTGTTATTAAAATTCACTCCAAGCAAGACCTGAAGAAGTGCCGAAATGAACCAACTAATGACAAAGATGTAGTACGTACCAGGTGTTCTATAAGTTTTCACTGAAAATTTTAAAATATTTTTTAGGTGAGGAGGAGAGGGCTATGACCTGCCCGCGAACCCATCGCGAGCATATACTCAGACCCACTGACTTTTAAGTTTGCCGTATTTCTTAGGCCAGGTGTTTGGATGCCTAAGTTATTAATTAGCCAAGAATAACTAACATCTGGCATTACTATGTTTAACTCTGTAAAGACTATTCAAGCTGGAATTCATTGATTCATTTAAAAGTACTGACGATGTTTTCCGCGCGACGCACCTTCGCGGAACTCTCCAGCAACGGCCCATAATTGGTGAAGAAGCCTACCCTAAAGTTTTATTTAATACACCAAAGTAAAATTACAGTCATCAAGTAGTGACCTCACTAGATTTTTTTACAGTGTGATTAGGGCTGGGCAAAATCGAATTATTTGGAATTCGAATCTGATCGAGTCACTAATTCCATAAAAATAGCAAATATCCAATATGATAATTAAAAAATTTATAGTTACGAATTGCAACTATTGGCATAAACAGACTTGAAAGTAATATATTTGTCGTTGAAGATGAAAAATCCACTTAAGCAAGTTTTTGTTGTTAGTTGGTTTCTTTTCGGCACTGCTTCCGGCCTTGCTTAGAGGGAATTTCAAATAAAAAAACCTCACGCAAAGACATAGGAGAGAGATAAGTAGTTAGTCAATAGTTCCACTTAAAAATAAAAATAATATTATATGCATTGTTATTTCAAAAGTTTGAAACCGCCTTGTAGATAAGATTAAACCCGAGTATGATGATATTAAAGCCGAATATTGACCGTTGATGGACTTTGACTCGGGCGGCGCGTTTTATCAATCGCCCATAACTGGTCGGAAAAATCGGTTTCTCATAGTTCAGGTCGATGTCACCGCTCAAAATTATTATAAATATTTCAATAATATTTTTTTTATTGTTTTTAAAATTCACTTCAAGCAAGACCGGAAGAAGTGCCGAAATGAACCAACTAACGACCAAGATGTAGTACGTACCAGTTGTTCTACAAGTTTTTGCTAAAAATTTTAAAATATTTTTGGGGTGAGGAGGAGAGGGCTATGACCTGCCCGCGAACCCATCGCGAGCATATACTCAGAACCGCTGATTTTTAAGTTTGCCGTATTTCTTAGGCCAGGTGTTTGGGTGCCCAAGTTATCAAATAGCCAATAATATCTAACGTCTGGCATTACTAGGTTTAACTCTGTAAAGACTATTCAATCTGGAAATCCATTAATCTATTTAAATGTACTTTGAAAATAAATTCGGTGAACTGAAAAATCAAAAAAATCTTTCATTTGAAGTATGAGTCACTGATGTCAAATGTGAGTCTGTGGCTGTGGCTCATGCTTGACAGAATAAAAATTCCGACTGAGTCAGTGGTAGGACTGTCCAAAATATTCGATTCGGAATATTCGAATCTGGATTATTCGATTTTAGCTACAATTCGAAATCAACAAATGGACAATTTGAATTTTTTTCAAGAATAAGTGTGAAAATTCACTTAAATTATAAATTAACAAAAAGATGATGTCCTTGTTTGTTTATTATATGAAGTATGATTAGAATATTCGATTCGGGAAAAAGATTCCACGAATTAGTGGTCGTTCGATCCGCCAGCAATGGGCCTTTTATTATATCCAAGAAAATATTAAAGAAAGACGATATAGACCTATTTATAGTGATTCTGATTGCTCAACCGGTGATGTGCAAACGATGCTTTCATTTTTGCCAACGTTTCGAATGTCTATACAGACGTTCTTCATCAGGACAATGGGAAATTTAAGTCATCAACATTAATATATATATACGCATATACTTATATGATGACTTAACTTTTTCATTATTTTCATTTCATTAAAATTCTACTTCATTTAGCAAGTTATTGTTCCTATGACCACTTCACGACAGATTCGAATAATCTGTGCTTCGAATCACCGAATCGAATTGCCCTATAGTACCTTGGTGCTTCGCATTATCTAAAATAGTAACAATTTTGTAACGAAAGCTAATGCCAGAATACTGGATTTTGTCAAAACATTTGTTATGTATATGTCACGAGGGCTGGGCAATTCGATTCAGTGATTCAAGGCGATTCGAAGCACAATTTATTCGAATCAATGGTGAATCGTTCGTTCATAGGAACAAAAACTTGCTAAATGAAGTAGAATTTTCATTTTTGACGACAAAATGCAATAGATTTTGATCGAATTTGACCAAAATCGATTATATTTTGTCGTCGAAATATGGAAATTATTGCTCTTAGACAATGCAGTGTGAATTGAATATACACTATGAACTATAAATTTCATAATTTTCCAAATGGAGACAAATTGTAACAGTGAAAACGGGATTAGGATTAGTGATTCGATCAGATTCGAAAAAAAATATTCGAATTCTAAAGGATTCGGTTCTGCCTAGCCCTATGTGTCACCGATTGATCGCGTTAAAGAGACGCGGACCATCTGTGGCGCATGCTTGACAAAATAAAATTTCATGTTAAACCCGACAAGTGACCTGTAAGAATAAAATGGCGTGATAAAGACTGTAAAAAATTACAGTAAATTTACTGGTCATTTGCAGTAATTGCATATTTCCGAATTTTAAAAAACGACATGTTGATAAGATTTATGCCAATTATGGGCTGTTGATGGACTGCACCTCGCGGTGCGTTCCATCAACACCCCATATTTGGCTGAAAAAGGGTAATTTTAATTTTTTTTTAAGTATAATTACTGTAAAAGACCAGTGATTTTGTTTTTTTTTGCTACTGTGTATGTTTGCTATGTATACAGGTCTTAAAGTTTACTGTTGTTCCTCTCCAACTTAATTACATCACATCATAATAGTAGTAGCATAGTAGTAGAAACCTTTATATTATGAAGGCTGATGTTTTTTATTGCCGTTGTTGAATGTCTGGGGAAGACGAAACTTTACAGAGACAAATTTGTACCTGCATTTCGAAAGACACTCAAACCCGTCTTGTCTAACATTTATTCGCTTTCTTTGGCGTCCTTGTATGTAGGCCTTGTATATACAGGCTTTAGAACAGTGCAATCGTATTTCCTGCGTATCGTAAGAGGGACTAAAAGGAAACAAAGAAGTGGTAGATGGTTTTACCATCGCCCAGGGTAGACACCACTCACTGCACTTTGCCATAGTGGTCAAGTTCCGTTTGAAACGTTCAGCGCATAGAGCGCAGTAGCTGGTACCACATCTTTTAATAGCTCTTTGCTATTAAGTGGTCGTTAGTTGGTTTCTTTTCGGCACTGCTTCCGGCCTTGCTTAGAGGGAATTTCAAATAAAAAAACCTTGCCCTTAAAGACTCGCTCACACAAAGACATAGGAGAGAGATAAGTAGTTAGTCAATAGTTCCACTTAAAAATAAAAATAATATTATATGCATTGTTATTTCAAAAGTTTGAAACCGCCTTGTAGATAAGATTAAAGAAGAGTAAGATAAGATTAAACCCGAGTAAGATAAGATCAAAGCCGAATATTGACCGTTGATGGACTTTTGACTCGGGTGACGCGTTTTATCAATCGCCCATAATTGGTTGGAAAAATCGAATCCTCACAGTACTGGTCGATGTCACCGCTCAAAATTATTATAAATATTTTACCCATTTTCTACAATAATTCTGTGGACTACAGAAGCAGTAACGTTCGTGAATTCTTAACGAACGAGGCCTTGTTATGATGTGACCTTTATTCCTATAATAATTTTTTTGTTGTTATTAAAATTCACTCCAAGCAAGACCGGAAGAAGTGCCGAAATAAACCAACTAACGACCAAGATGTAGTACGTACCAGGTGTTCTATCAGCACCAGAGTTTGCACTAAAAATTTTAAAATAATTTTAAGATGGGAGGGGGGTACGACCTGTTCGCGAACCTATTGCGAGCATATACTCAGAATTGTTGATTTCTAATTTTGCCGTATTTCTTTGGCCAAATGTTTGGATGCCTAAGTTATTAATTAGCCAATAATATCTAACGTCTGGCATTACTAGGTTTAACTCTGTAAAGACTATTCAATCTGGAAATCCATTAATCTATTTAAATGTACTTTGAAAATAAATTCGGTGAACTGAAAAATCAAAAAAATCTTTCATTTGAAGTATGGTTAAGCAATTAGAATCACTATAAACAGGTCTATATCGTTTTTCTTTAATATTTTTTGGATATAATAAAAGATCTATGAAGATCCCTGGTGGTAATTATTTATTCTATATATGTATTTTAGTTAACAAACTTCTAAAACACGCACGAACATGTCAAAAGGGTTTTTGGAAGGAACTATTAAAGATTTAAAAAAAGTCCGTAAAGCCGATGATGGCACGGGCGAGGCGAATGACAAAGCATCAGCACCTCCAGAAGAAAGTGCAACTGGCGGGGTTGCGCCAAGTAACCCGAAACGCACAATGACGTCCCATCCCGGAAGAGCTTCTGGTTCCAGCGGAGATGGGGGAGGGGAGGAACGAAATGGGTACAAAAAGAACCCACCCGATGATTATTCAGAAGACAGTAGCAATGATGATGAAAGCGAAGAATCCGAGTCACAAAAAATACCAAATAAAGATGGGAATCCTGTTAGGCAGGAGCGCAGTGGTTCGGTATGTTATTTTTTGTTATCTGAAATTCACCCTGAGGAAATAGCACATGAAAGAGCAGATACCACTGCACTTTACCATGGTGATTTAGTTCTGTTTGCAATGTTTCCCCGTTTAGGGTACAGTTGCTGGCCTTACGTCTTGTAGGTGTTCTGCCATTCAAGTGGCCGTTGGTCGGATCTTTAGGCACTTCCTTCGTCCATGCTGCTTTCTATGGTGAAGAGCTACATAAATATAGCATCAGAAACTGCATTCTAAATGGGAAACATTTCAAACAAAGTTTTTTTATGGAAACTCTAAGCGAGGTCGGAAGCAGCACCAAAAGCAACCAAGCTGGATGGGTAGGTCAGATAAATATGTGTATAAGATAAAAAAGAGATCCAATCCTAAAAATAAAAAAATGAAAACACACAATTTTTGATTCGGCTTCGACTTAGCTGGATTATGTTTACAGGGTGCTTTTTCTGTCTTGTGCTTTCATACTTAAATGAAAAATAAACCTGAAATGAAACATTTCAAACTGATATTTCAAATTCAAATTTGTAGCAAATCGGACCAACTGTTGCGTTGAACAAAGTGAGTGAACATCCAACGGACAACTGGTTTCGACCACATCAATTGACCGAAGAGGCCACCTGGGCTCGCTCGATCCCTGGACGCTGTATTCCGCAGGTACGTATTCAGGTATTTTTATTCCGAAATCGACTATAATCGATTTCAATTTTCGGAATCTAGTCTACGAAGAACATTGCTAATTGGCAATATCAAATAAGTAAAAATGATTAAAGGCGCAATGTTAGATTATACAAGATAGATAACTTTTCGTTTTTTGTTCTGACCTATGAACTGTAAGGTTTCCAACTCCGAACGCGGTTGCAAGACTTCGGACGAAAGTCAATTTTTAGAATTGTTGTTCTAATTTAAAAAAAAAAAATTTCAAAATCCATGACACGACTCGGTGGTAAATCTTGACCATTCAAAACAATTTGGAAAATTATTTTCAGCAAAATAGCGTAGCGGCCACCACATCAAGTGCAACTTCGCCAATTTCATCTCCTTCACCGGAATTGGCGGTTTTGGACAGGCAGCAGCAGAAAGCATCGAGCGAACAATTTGAAAATGAGGTTTGCACCACATAATTAGGGCGGGCAATTCGATTCAATGATGCGAATCGATTCGATTACTCGAACCAATTGCGGAACGACCATAGGAATAAAAGTATGCTAAATTAAGTGTATTTTTTTCATTTTTAACGTCAAAATGCAATCGATTTTGGTCAAATTTGACCAAAATCGATTGTATTTAGTCGCTAAAATGAAAATACATCGCTTTTACGTCAGTTTATGCTATTTTTTTGTGATTTGTAACTGTATATTTCCTAATCATTATAATGGAGACTATAGGAGGAATAGTAAAAATGAGATATTTGTTATTTTTATTAAATCAACAAATCGATTCGAAAACGATATTCGAATCAGATTCGAACTCCAAATGATTCGGTTTTGCCCAGTCCTAGTGGTAAATCTCGACCATTAAATCAATTTGAATATTTCATTCCCAGGAAAATCGCGCAGTGGATACCACGTCAAGTGCAACTTCGTCAGTTTCATCTCCTTCACCGGAATTGGCGGTTTTGAACAGGCAGCAGCAGAAAGCATCGAGCGGTGAAGAACAATTTGGAAATGAGGTTTGTACCACATATACGGCTAGGCAAACCCGAATCATTTGGAATTCTAATCAGATTCGAATAATTTTTTCGAATCAGATCGAATCGTTGATTTCATAAAAAATAACAAATACCCATTTTCACTATTATTACTATCTCCATTATGAGGATTAGGAAATATACAGTTACAAATTACAAAATATTTGCATAAACTGGCTTAAAAGCGATGCGTTTTCATTTGACACATCGGGGACAATACGTAGCGCACGCACACGTCGTACATACAAGAAATACAATCTTACAACGGTTCTGGTCTTGCTCCTGATCAAATAAGATTTGATTAACAGGAGACAAAGAGTCGATATTGCGCTGAATATCGCAATTGATCACGCCCTTTTATGGCATTTTTTCAGTCGCTCGTGATCGAGAGAATCGTATTCGGGTCGTTTGAGGCGCTGTCTTCAGCTTGCTTAAAGTGTATTCTCAATGAAAAAAAGAAATATTCCAAATTACACCCCTCCCAAAAAAAAAAAAAATGTTGAGTTTCTTTGACGCTTACTTACAATGATAATGTTACCAAGCTATTGCATAACTGTTCCATAATTAGCGCATCAAACAGGCCAATATCCTCTGAACAGCTAATCTAATATTTATAAAAAAAAAAACGAGGAACTTTTAATTAGAATACTCAAGTGTATTTCAAATCAAATTAAACAAATATTATTTGCGCGTCGGTTGAATATTACACAACCTTTTGAAAAACTTATTTAAATTATGACAAAACCCCTCTCAGTCAGAAATCATTTGTACGAACATGTTTTGGCAATTACGTGTTACTGATGGATCGCGCGGTCTATCAAAGACTCATGTTTGACAAAATAGATTCCCTGATGGGTCTATGCATTTTGAAAATAGCACAATACAATAATTGTGAATATATCCCAGAAGGCGGTTTTAATGTTGGCATCGCAGGTTGAAGATCTTGAGTTCGAGTCCCGGTGAGTCCGGCTCGTTTATCCATGTCCATCACTAAGCCCATGGTGCAAGAACTTGTGTAGGCTGAGCCGACCACATCTTCCCAAGAACTCTCGACCCTGTCCGTCTATAAGGGGCCGCTAGTACAGGGCCTCAAGATTCTTTTCGTTCGGTCATATAATGATAATTTGTTCTATATCGGCTTACGTACGTCATCTCAAATCCAATTTTATTTAAATTGCAATCAAAATAGTGTTATTTGCACCTGGGTGAACTCCCGTTAGATACCCCAGATAATCTTTTACAACAACGAAGCAAATAAATCTCCTGTGGTTTAAACAAAAGCTGAAACAAAACCGGATCCAGACAGAATAAATATTATGTTTTTGGGCTCACAAGAAGGTCACACAGACATCAATACCCCATTAAGCTGAATCCCGGAGGGATTCCCCATTCAAATTACATAGACTTATATATTCAACTAAGTAATCTTTGCTAATTGGTTTGGGGGACGTGGACTCAATTCTTATCTTTACTTCGTGTTTGCGAATCCATATATAGTAAACGCAAGGATGCAGTGGCAAGAGTAACTATGACTAACTAGAGAGGTTCAGTGAAATCTATTTCTGTAATGGTTCGCTTGACCAAACATATCTTTATTAAATATTTGTCTGAAGAAGTCTGACTTTGATCAGACGATACTATATACAGAAATAAATTTTTGACGTCGAATTTTTCTAAGTAATCATCAATAATTTCATTAGTTAATTAATCATTGCTTTAATTAACCCTCGATCACTCCCTAATATACATACGGCGGCAATAATGAAAGTACAACGCCATTCGCCGCAAACTAAAAACATCCTATAGCTGAACCACCATGGTGAAGCGCAGATAGGGGCATCTGCCCTGGACGATGCAGATACCATATACCACTATATTACTGCCTCTCAGTCGCCTCTTACCATACGGGATATACGAAGTAAAAATACCTCTAAAATACAATGTTTTTATTCTATGTCACAACAAGGCAATCAAAAATTTGCGCCGGTGTCGCGAGAATTTTTTTTAAAATTTAGATTTCCGGATTTGAAATTGGCACGATAAATGTTTTAGTGAACGTGATGGCCTAGTGGTTAAACGTGTTGGCATCGCAGGCTGACAATCTCGGGTTCGAGCCCTGGCAAGTCCGGCTCGCTTAAACCCAGGGTGTAATAACAGGTTAAGCTGAGACGAACAGGAAAGATCATATCTTTTCAACAATTCTAACCCTGTCCGTTTATAAGTGGCTTCTGGTACAGGGCCTTGGTCAGGATGATCCACTCCAAGTGGCTATAAAAAAAAAAATATTGTGCGGGAAAAATAAATGCGCTGGTGCAAACAAGGATATAAAATAGGGCTGGGCAAATCCGAATCCTTCGGAATTCGAATCTGATTCGAATATTTTTTTCGAATCGGATCGAATCACTAATTCCATGTAAATAACAATATCCCATTTTTAGTGTGACAACTTATCTACATCATGGTTATCAAAAAATTGATAGTTTGTAGTGTTTTTCCAATTCACACTACAGTGTCTAAGAGCAACAATTTTCATATTTTAATGGGAACATGCTATCGATTCGGACAAATTTGACCAAAATTGATAGCATTTTATCGTTAAAAACAAAAATTCAAGTTTCTTAGCAAATTTTTGCTCGCATGAACGATTCGTGTTAGATTCGAATAAATTATGCTCCGAATAGATTCGAATCACTGAATCGAATTGCCCAGCCCTAATATCAAATATACAATGTACCAGGAATAGATGTTATATAATTATATTCAATAAAATATGGTTTAAACGCCTGAACTCCGCTTTTATAAGAACCGTAATTTATCAAGTATGTGCCACAGATGGACCACGCCTCGAAGGCGTGATCCATCTGTGGCTCATGCTTGGTAAAATGAATATCTTGAATTTTAATTAAATTTCTAGTACTAGGGGATAGCCCCCAAGATTTTTACAAATTTTCATTGGACACGTTTTTATGCTTCTTTGTCTCTTCTAAACCCAATAGGTCATTTTATATAATTGAAGTTCACCTTAGGCAACGTTGATTAACAGTAACGGAGGAAGGTGTCAAATATAGAGGGGCGGGGGCATAAAAAAATTTGATTATTTCTTCATCGAAACGCGAAAATAAATTGAAATAAATGGATAAATATCTGTATCAAAACGCGGAATTTGTCTTTTTCGTGATAAAATAGAATATAACATGTATAGATAAGAAGGAGTGTGGACTATTGTGCGCCGAAAGTGCGCAAATATTTTGCTAATTCCAAAAATATTTTGGTTGAAATTTAAAAATCTTGATGTTGGACCTTTCCTTTCTGCCAAAATCTTGAGGGAGGGGCCGCGGGTATGTCCCCTATGGTTTCGCGCGCCTGTCCTGATAAAACTTCACCCTTAACAACGCCGATAGCAACACTTGAGTGACCTTCGTGACATAATAAAACATGTGGTCGTATGGTTTAATATCAATATCTTGAACGATGGGAGTCCCACAGGAGACTACAAGTTACTGTGTATGTTTGTTCGTCAAATCTATAGCAAAATATTGACACATGTGTACGAACTATTTCGGTCTTAAGTCCTCACTGGGGGTAGAAAAAATCATTTGGGATTCGAATCTGATTCGAATAATTTATAGTTTGTGGTGTATATTTTCAATTCACACTCTGAGAGCAACAATTTTCACATTTAAACGTCAAAATACAATCGATTTTGGTCAAATTTGACCAAAATCGATTGTATTTTATCGTTAAAAAAGAAAATTCCACTTCATTTGGCAAGTTTTTGTTTTTATGAACGATTCGCGATTGATTCGAATAAATTGTGATTCGAATTGATTCGAATCACCGAATCGAATTGCCAAGCCCTACTCTCGGACTACTACCATATTTTACTGTATACGTTAGTTCGTCGCATCTATAGCAAATTATTGACACACGTGCACGACCTTAAGTCCTCACCTTTACGCCTTTCGCACTTTGAACCTTTTTTCTACGCGTCGTGAGAAGAGAAGCCACTAAAAGAAAACAAACATAGAAGTAGTCAATGGTTTTATAAATCTGGTAATGAAATTGTGAAGCCAATGCACAGTAAGTAAAAAAGTACAGTAAATTAAAGTACAGTTTCCCTAACATAGTGCAGTTATCACATTTGTATCGACTCTTTGTTACATAAGCCTTCTTTTTTCGAATTTTTTTATGCATGCTTTCCTTCCCGCCTTGCTTTAATTGGATTTCAACAAAATATTCTGCAATATTACCAGTGGCTTATTTACAACCTTGAAAAAAGAGCAAAAGTTTATGACGCCACAATCAGGGCCGAAGGCGAAAATTTTTACCTAGATTTGGGCTTTTATTGTATGTCATTACAAAAAGCAGAAAATCGTGCTGGGGAGGCAAAAATATTTTAGAAAATGACTTTTGAGGCCTAAAATGGGATAATTATATTTAGGTACTGCTCCGCGCCAAAGGTGCGAGAAAAAATTGGTATTTCCTGCGTTTAAAAGCACTTAAAAGGCCACTTTACGATTTTTCCGTCGACGAGGGGGCGTGGCACGCCTACAGTGAAACGAGGAGAGAGAAGCGATTAAAAGGAAACAAAGACGTAGTCAATGGTTTTATCGACGCCGAAGAGGGTAAAAAAATTCTGGTAATGAAGTTCTGATGTCGTACAGTATATTTAGCGCGAGTCCTCATCAGGATGTATTCCTCTTAGGATACGGATGCTGGTGCAACATCTCGTAGTACCTCCTGGCTCTATAAGTAGGGCTGGGCAATTTGATTCCCTGATTCGAAACGATCCAAAGCAATAATTATTCGAATCAATCTCAAATAGGAAGGAAAACATGCTAAATGAAGAGGAATTTTCGTTTTAAACCACAGATTGCAATCGATTTTGGTCAAATTTGACCAGAATCGATTGTATTATGTGGTTAAAATATATAAAACTTATTGCTGGTAGACAAGGAGAATCGAAATTAGATTGTTTTTAAGTTTCTTGATTTTAATATTGAAGACAATTTGCTATTTATATGGAATTAATGATAGATTCGAAAAAAATATCCGAATCAGATTCGAATTAACCCTACATATAAGGGGTCGTTAAGCGAATCTTCTTAGGCGCTGCTCCCAGCTTTGCTTGAAGCGAAATCCAATGTTAAATATTTTTTAATTTTTTTCATTATTATAGCCAATTGTTGAAGTGGATCACCTTAACCAAGGCCCGGAACCGGGGGCCACTTATAGACAGACGGGCAGGGTTACAATTACTGGAAAGATATGATCTTTTCCTGTTTGGCTTAGCCTACTCAAGTTATTACACCCTGGTTTTGAGTGGTGGGCATGGATATTCGAGCCGGACTCGACGGGACTCGAAACCGAGATCTTCAACCTGCGATGCCAACATGTTCAACCACTAGGCCATCGCGCACTAATACCTAATATCACCTAATAATCCCATTTTTATGCTTTACAGAATCGGGAAGGTTTACAACCATCACAAGCTACGAGCCTGATATCTACAGACTGTCATGATGAGACCAACGACCAAGGAATACCACAGCAATTCGCAGCTGCCACGAGACCAAAATCCCCGCTAGATCGTCAGAACAGGGCAGGAAGATCAAACGCAAACGAATCGAATGTCCCTTTCAATCCAATTGATCCCGCAGCTTCTTTATTCATCCTTACAAACGAAGAAAACTCTGTTCTCGTTCCTGTGAGTATTTTATATCGAATAAAATATGAAACTTATCCTACGGAAGCCGGGTTAATGGAAAAGTTTTATATATTTTTGTTTTATTAATCTTACTCAAAGTAAGGTTCTTCAAACTTATAAATAAAACATCGAGAAGGTATTTTTTTATTAAAATTCACTCTCCGAGCAAGGCCGGAAGCTATGAAGGAACCAAGCCCACTTAATAGCAAAAAGCTACTAAAAGTTGTGGTACCAACAATTGTACTCTACACGGAAAACATCCCAAACGGAACTGAACCGTCGCAGTAAAGTGCAGTGCGCGATATCTGCCCTGGGCAATGGTAAACCCATCTACCACTCTCTCACGTCTTACGACACGCAGGAAATACGTTAGCACTATTCTAAAGCCTGTACCTTGTGACTAGATAGGGCATACCACTCACTGCACTTTATTATAGTGGTTCAGTTTCATGCAGAATGTTTTCGCAAGTAGCACTTTCCCTTTCTGCTTCTTTTTCGGGCGCTGTTCCCGGCCTTAGATAGATTCCAAAGAGAATAAAAGGGATCATCTGCCCTGGGTGATAAATAATCATATACAGTTTCGTACCTGACTAAATATGAAAAAAACTTTCAGGTTATTCGAAATCACCAGGCACCTGTACAAGACCTAGCATCTTACATACCCAGAGTATTCAGCCCCTATCAAGAAGCTGTTGCGACATCTAACGGAATACGAAGAAATCATAGAATAAGAGCTGAAAACCCTTTGACAAGAGAAATATATAATCAGTGAGTATATTCTCAAATAAACAATTGGTACAAATAGCATATGGTAACGATATATTGGTTAATTGGTATTTATGATATGTGTAATATATGTACTTACATGTAAACTTTATTGCTTGCTATCAATTATTCTATATTATGCACTGTTAACATGATATATTACATATATGTATGTGTGATGTATCATGTTACATATAATAACAAATATATATATTTGGACTATAACTGGGATTTGGGATAAATAACTATGCAAAACTTTTCTTTTATAACTCATTTCGGTTAAAAAAAAAAAAAAAAAAGAGTATATTCTTATTGAAGCTCGTCGCTCTAAGCAAAGCCGAATGTGGTTGACAAGATACATCAACTAATGGCCACCCAAATAATAAACATCTACTACAAGATGTACTAACAGCAACTTACTTTTAAAGCATCCTAAACAAAACTGAACCACTATTGTAAATTGCAGTAAGTGGTATCTGCCATGGGCGATGATGAAATCAACTCCCGCTCATTTTGTTGCATTTTGTTTGTCTCTCACGACACGCATGCAGAACGCTGAAACTATTCTAGAGCCTTTACAGACATAACAGATCTATTTCATTTTGCTCTGTATATGGGTTGTATCAGGCGACAAGCGGAGCTTGGTGAAGACCGAATCATTACAAATTTGATTCGGCGCGCGACTTTGGCGCACAAGTTCAGTCCCTAAAACGTAAATTTCCTATGGTATACGATAAAAATGCTAGTTTAAATTTATTTGCCCGCGTCGCCCGTTATGACGTCATTATGTGACAACTGATTTATTTTTGGCCGTCCCCATTGCTGCCCCACCCCCCCTTAAGAAGGTTCTAAATACGGCACTGTGCATAATCATATTTCCATTCTCTTAAGGATTGAATACAACCAAGGACCATTCAGAGATTTTCCTCCAGAAAGATGCGTACAATGTCATGAAACGATTTGGATTTCACATGTTTGCAGGAACTCAATACCGCAGGTAAAGGTTTTTCAGATCTTTCGGATTATTTACTACTATGGTTAATACCAGCTGCGGGGGGGGGGGGGGGGGGGGGGCTTGTACACCCAACAAACCGTTGGGCGCGGACCTTTGTTGTGATTGTTTATCTGTTCTGTGTTACAGCTACACACTAGGTGTCTTGCTGAGGGGCGGGAACGTTCGGTGGGGACACGGACAAGCATTGAACCATCGGTCGTCCGGACAATACGATCGCGCTTAACCGACTGAGCCAACTAGCCGGTTGTACACTGTAACAAAAAATGCAACAAAATCACTGATCTTTGACAGTAATTTTTTTTTCACGGTATTGAAAAAATTCAAAATTGTCTTTTTTGGCCAAATTTGAGGTGTTGATGGAACGCACCGCGAAGGTGCGGTCCATCAACATCCCCCATAATTAGCATAATTCTCATCAACATGGCGCTTTTCAATTTTGGGAATATGCAATTACTGCAAATGACCAGTAAATTTACTGTACTTTTGTTTCAGTGTATATAGGTTGTTTTATTTTGTCAAGTAGGAGTAGGGCTGGACAATTCAATTCGGTGATTCGAATCGATTCGAAGCATGATTTATTCGAATCAATCGTGAATCGTTCATAGAAACAAAAACTTGTTAAGTGAACCAGTATTTTCATTTTCAACGACGAAATGCAATTGATTTTGATCAAATTTGACCAAAATCGATTATATTTCGTCGTTAAAAAAATATGAAAATCGTTGCTCTTAGTGTGAATTGAAAACACACTATGAACTATTAATTTCTCCGTTTTCACGATGGAGACAAGTTGTAATAGAAAAAATGCGACATTTGCTATCTACATAGAATTGGTGATTCGGCCAGAATCGAAAAAATATTCGAATCAGATTGGAAATCCCGATGATCCGATTCTGTACAGCCCTAAGCAGGTGCTTCAGATTTGAAGTTTCAAAGCTGTTTCGACAATATCCTTCTTAACAAAAACACAATATTTATTTTTAGCGTGCGACCAGTGATCTGAACCGTGGATGCGATAGAGCATTTGTTGATAGTCCAGCGGATGTCATTGGTGAAGGACAAGAGCGAGACGAGGCCAACGAAGAATATTCGATTTAGAATCACGACAAATTTTTCCCGACGAGCCATGTAAAAACACAGTAAAATTAAGGTTCTTTGATAGTAATTTTAACGGATGTCACCGAAGAATACCCAATTCGGAAACAAGACAGATTTTTATTTTTTCCTGGGAGCGATAGCCTGGTGTTGGCATTGAATGCCTTGGGCTCGAGTCCGGCTTGATGTGCTGGGTACGCTGTGCTGAACAGGAAAGATCATGTCGTTCCAATAACCGCTATCCCTGTCCATCTATAAGTCACCGCTAGTGTAGGACCTTGATCAGGGTTCAAAGTCTTGCTTCACACTTACACAAATTTATTTCTGGAATGTTTCATCTGACCAAATCCAGGCTTCTTCAAACAAGCTTGTCTTACTTTGGTGAGATGAAATGTTATAAAAAATAAATTTATATATTTTTAAAAATCTTTTTTTTTTGAAAAGCTTGTCTGAAGAAGTCCGACTTTGGTCAGACGAAACGTTACAAAAATAATTTTATATATATCTTTAAAAATCTCAAAATATGTCTGGAGAAATCTTACTTTGTTGTGAGGAAACGATACAGAAATAAATTTGTATAAGTAGGAAGCAAAACTTTGGACCTCCTTTAATTATTCAACACATTTTCGGTTTTCCTATCTTCACTTATGTATTTCATGTAGGTTAATCTATGCAATCTGTTATTAAAACTTTATATTAATTTAAAACGCATTTTTTCAAATCTCGTACAGTGGCGGTGGAAAGTGGAAATATAAGTTAAATTATTCGAAACAAAATTCGTAAAAACCATTATCGGGGCAAAAACGATAAAACTCTGTACAAAACGTGATTGGGCAGCAAGGGAGAGCAAAAATCTGGTCTTAATTTTAAAGATATCTTTATTGGATTTTCAAATTCTTGGTTAGGGCACTTTCCCCCCATTACGGATTTTTTTGAAAAAGGACTATTTTTTGTTGTTTTTTTCCTTTGCATTTTTGCGCTTCATTCTTGTTCAAACTGTGCAATTTTTTATTAATAATATTTTAATTTATAAGAAACTTGATTTTGTTCTAATAAATAAATATAATATTTCTTTGTGTGTTTATTTTGTAACGACCCACACTATGGCGACCCACCCTGCGGCAAAATTACCATTTATTCGCATTAGGACGCCGTCCAGGGTAGGTTCTAATCACCGCTCTCTGTCACAGCGGTGCAGTTCTCTGTGGGATATTTGCCAGAGATTATTCTATGAAAATCTCTAACTCTTTAAGTGTAGTATAGGAACCAAACTCTATAAGAAGAAAACATCCCAAAGAGAACTGGACTGCAAGGGTCAAGTGCATTGAGTGGTATCTGTCCTGGGCAACGATAATCCTATCTACCCCATTCATTTGTGACAGAAATAAAACGACCAATTATGAAGTGTTGATGGAACGCGAAGGAAGCGCGTTCCATCAACAGTCAATATTAGTAATGCCAACGTGGTTTGGAATTTAGGTAAAGCTTTTTACCAGGCAACCTAGTGTCACTTTCAAAACTAGGTAGTACCAATATGTAAACCTTTGGTCCAGAAATTTCTCATTTTATTCTCTTTAGAATACAGATAATGTGCCTGTTCATTCGACGTTCCCTCCCCATCGCACTGAAGAGAATGGGTTAACTATTCTACCCAACGTTTGCAATTAAAGATTCTGATCAATCCCGATCCATGTCTGGATCAGATGAAACGAAAATTTGTAAAAAAAATTGTGCTGAATAGAATCAAAATTCAATAAGTTTCAATGATGAGATGCAGAAGTTGATTTAAAAATATAAATTTATCCGGATCTATTCCACACCACTAACCCTAACAATCCCTTCAACTTCGATATCGCACCATATATATTAGTTTCCTACGTCAGAAAATCCCACACGGGCTAAACTAAATCACTTTGCTGTCTGACTGTATTTGAAACATATTGACCTATTTTACATACGTATTTTAATAAACCCGGAGAATAAAAATCATCGAAATGTCTATTTCAAAAATATTTTCACAATGAAATTTACGATCCACCTATTTTTTCATGCTAGGTACCCAGTTAATTTTTTCAAGTACCTAGTTGAAAAATATGTAAATCTACCTATTTTGCCTAGTAAATCAACCAAGTGAAACTTAAAACAGAAAACTCGGTTAAAAGTTAAACGAGGTAAATCAGATAACCGTGAATCTACGTTGAAGTACTTTGAAGAGAAACTCTGTACTTTTAAAAGAGTTTTTAGAATTTCCAACACTAATCAGTACTCGAGATAAATCACATAAAAAATGCGGTTTAAAATGTTTCAAATATACTATTGCTGTAAATTAACGGAGGATCAACGAGTCGCCCAAAGTGGGGTCTATCAACTGTCGCCGAAGACGTCATTCGCGCGGAGGAAAAACGATCTATCAGGGGCATGCATATACGTGACAACTAGGGCTGGGCAATTCGATTCAATGTATTCGAATCAATCGTGAATCGTTCATAGGAACAAATACTTGATACAAAATAGACAAAATTTTCTTTTTTAACGACAAAAATGCAATCGATTTTGGTGAAATTGGACCAAAATCGATTGTGTTTTGTTGTTAAAATATGAAAATTGTTCACATTGGAAATACACTATAAACTATAAATTTCTTGATTTTCACAATAAAGACAAATTGTGATAGTGAAAATGGAATATTTGTTGTTCACATCGAATCCGTGATTCGATCCAATTCAAAAAAATTATTCGAAACAAATTGGAATTCTGTATGATTCGGATGTGCCCAGCCCTATTGATAACTATTTTTAAGTACGCATTTTTTTTTTTATTTTCTGGGGGGGGGGGGGGATCTCCGTGAAAATACTCACTAGCTCATTCAAACTTGAAACTCCTGAGCTAGGCTGGAAGCAGCACCAGAGAAAAACGAACCAACGACAACTGGTGTGTAGGACAGGGCAATTCGGTTCGGTGATTCGAATCGATTCGAAGCAGACATTATTCGAATCAAGCGCGAATCATTCAAGGAACAAAAGCTTGCCAAATGAAGCCAAATTTCCTTTTCTTAACGATAAAATACAATTGATTTTGGTCAAATTTAACCAAAATCGATTGTATTTTGTCGTTTAAATATAAAAATTGTTGCTCTTAGACATGGAGTGTGAATTGAAAATACGAAATAAGCTATAAATCTCTTGATTTTCATAACGGTTATAATTTGTGATACTAGAAACTAGAAAAATTGTTATTTACAAAGAATTAGTGATCCGATCCGATTCGAACAAATATTCGAATCAGATTCGAATTCTAAATGATTCGGTTTTGTCGAGCCCTACTGGTGTGCCAAAAAAATAAATAAAACTTTGAACCCCCGACTGAACTTTAATTGCACAATATTTGGGCATATTCCGTTCGCTGGCGGAGCAAACCGGACAATTGCGTTGGAAAACGCAAAGAAACGCATGTACAGTCATGCGCCGACGTAACACGCAAGGTACGGGCTTTAGAATAGTCCTAACGTATTTCCTGCGTGTCGTATGAGACGGTTAAAAGGAAACAAAAAAGTGGTGGAAGATTTTCACCATCGCCAGGGGCAGATACCACTCACTGCACTTCACCATAGCGGTTCAGTTCTATTTGCGATGTTTCCCGTTTTGAGTGCAGTTGCTAGTACTACATATTTTAACAGTTTTTTGCGATTAAGTGGCTGTTGGTTGGTTCCTTTTAAGCCCCCCTTTGGGCCTTGTTCGGAGTGGATTCCAAAAAAAAATCTGCTTTTGGGAGACGATGAAAACATTCACATTTTCTTGTTCCTTTCAGCTCTATTTTATTCAGCAACATAAAACCCGCGCCCACAGGGCATACACGTATGGCTCAGGCAGCACAAGGACAAGATTTTTATCAATTTTGCAAATCGTGGAATTTTTCTCGTGATTGACAAGCATCTTCTTTCTAAAAATACATTTTCAATTGTTGATTGGTACCAATGCGAGACCGTCGTAAAAAACAATTGAAAAAAATATTTTAATAAGTATGAATCACTGATAGTTCGTGAGTCAGCGCATTTTTGGAGAGTAGATACATTTTTTTACTGTGGTAGGTCTTATAACTAGGGCTGGGCAATTCGATTCGGTAATTCGAATCCATTCGAAGTGCAGATTATTCGAATTAAATGTGAATCGAACATAGGAACAAAAACTTTTTAAATGAAGTAAAATTTTACATTTTTAACGACAAAATGCAATTGATTTTGGACAAATTTTTTGTCGTTGAAATGAAAATATCCGCCCAAGGACTGGAGTGTAAGTCTGTTTATGATAATATTTGTTATTCGTGAGTGTAAATTTCTTAATTATCATATTGTAGATAATATTAGTAACAGTAAAAATGTGATATTTGTTGTTTTATAGAATCATCGATTCGATTCGAAAAAATTATCCGAATCAGATTCGAATTCGTAATGATTCGGTTTTTCCCAGCCCTATTTATACCCAACAAACGTTTTTTTTTGGTTACAGCTACGCGTGAAGTGCCTCATTGCAGGGCACGATCGGTGATGAAACGGTCCAGCGTCGAAAAAAATCGAAGATCTACTACAAGATGTACTGCCAGCAACCCCACTACAAGCGGTAAACATCCCAAACGGTACTAAACTGCTATGATGAAGTGCAGAGAGTGGTATCTGCCCTGGGCGATGCATAATCATCTATACATTTTTTGTTTCCTTTTAGTAGCCTCTCACGTAGGGCTGGGCAAAACCGAATCATGGGCTGGGCAAAACCGAATCATTTGGAATTCGAATCTGATTCGAATAATTTTTTTGAATCGGATCGAATCACTAATTCTTTGTAAATAACAAATATCCCATTTTTAGTATTATAACTTGTCCCCGTTGTGGGAATAAAGAAAATTATAGTTTGTAGTGTATTTTCAATTCACGCTAAGAGCAACAACACCGAATCGAATAGCCCAGCCCTACGACACGCAGTTTTGCTTGGGTTTTTATGCACCCCTCCGCCTAGGGTTCGGGTATCTTCCGTCATCAATTCTGTCTTTCAAATTTGCAAACGGGGAACTCTAAAAAGATATTACAGAGCATTTTTATCGCCGAAAACTGCAAGTTTCGGACTGGTACGAATTAAACTGTTCAGTGCTATATTTAACGATGAAACTCTTGGCGCTTTTAAATGTTTACACTGTAAACAGTTCAACTACGGTTTTGGCGGTTTTTCTTAATTTTATCAACTCATCTCATCTTAACCAAAAATATATCTCTATGCACATTGTGTGAGATTGGCGGTAATAGAAAAGATGAGAGTAGATGAGCTGATAAAATAAAGAAAAAGTGTTTTCTGCAGCGTGACTCGTCATCAATAAAGCTCGGTTGTGCACAATCAAAACTGTGCATTTTTTACAGCTCAGCGAGATATTGAGTAGATAAAATAAGGTGAAAAAATTATTAAAAATAAGATAAACGTAAGAAAATACGGATTCATAATAACACGTACGAACACTGCAGGAAAAATATCGTAAAATCACCTTCCTTTAATAGTTAAATTATTAGTGATATTGAAATGAAATTTCCTTTATAATAATATTATTCGGCCAGTTATGGACCGTCGATGGAACGCGCCAACGCAGGCCTTAATTAATCGACTACGCCGTTTAGAATTTTTGAAATATACAATTATACTGTAAATTAAGGATAAATCAACGCGCTGCTCAACCCCCGGTCCATCAACATCCCATACTTGGCATAAATCTCATCAAAATGGCGGTTTTAATTTTCGAAATATACAATTTTATACCAAATTAACCTAAAATGAACGCTCCGCTCAAAGTGTATTCCATCAACAGCCCATATTTGGAATAAACCTCATCAACAAGGTTATTTTTTCAAAATTTTAAACATTTCAATCACTGAATTACTCGATTGCTAAATTGACGGTTAATTTACTGTACTTTATTAATAGTGAATATGCTTAAATATCCGCGCACGAGTCGCTATCGCACAGATACAAGATATCGAAGACAAAATGACGACTCTACCGATGTTCTGTTTATTGTTGACTGGGATTGGGATGCTTGCGGCCGTCTCTGAGGCAAGATCAGTAAATTGTAAGTTGATTTATTGTTAATAGTGGTACTGGCGATAACCCAGGACAGATACCACGCGCTGCACTCTACCATAGTGGCTCAGTGCTGCCTTCAAAGATCATATCTTTCCAACAACTCTGACCCTGTCCTTCTATAAGTAACCGCTGGCCGAGGGTCTTGGTCAGAGTGATCCACTCACAAAAAGTGTGGGTATAAAATAAATTAAAACATGTAAAAATGCCTCATATCAATGTGCTTAAAAGATGTCTTGTATAAAGTGTGTGCGTGGCCCCCTCTCGCCGACTGCAAAAATCCTAAAATGGCTTTTTGAGGGCATTAAAACTCTAGAAAGCACAAAAATTTCCGCGCGCATATAAGATTAAGCGGCCGTTTAGCCTATTCTGGGGCCTGAATTTCCCTTTATTCAAATATTTTTTTCATTTTTTGCGCCTCCTGCGCAATTTCGGTATGTTTTCTTTTAATATACAAGGAAAAAAGGTATTTTCCATGCGGATTTTTTTTACCTCTGGCGCGATTATGACGTGATTATTTGACCTCAACAATATCGGCCTATTCGTAGCTTTTTGTCAAACATGTGGATACGCGTTCTTAAGGATTTTTTTTGTTTGTTAAGTGTGCTAATGGATCGCGTCGATGAGACGCGGTCCATCTGTGGCGCATGCTTGACAAAATAGTTTTTTTTTCATCGAGCAGTTTGGTGCTCCAGATGGAGCTGGACAACACCGAATCATTCGGAATTCAAATTTGGTTCGAATAATTTTTTCGAATCTGATCGAATCGCGAATTCGATGGAAATAACGAATATCCCATTTTACCATTACAATTCATTGCGAAAATCAAGAAATTTATAGTTTATAGTGTATTTTCAATGCAAATAATTTTCATATCTTCATGACAAAACACAATCGATTTTGGTCAAATTTGACCAAAATCGATTGCATTTTGACGTTAAATAGGAAAATTCTCGTCCAATTAGCAAGTATTTGTTCCTATGAACGATTCACGATTGATTCGAATATATTGTGCTCAGAATCGGTTCGAATGACCGAATCGAATTCCCCAGCCCTAGCTCCTTTGTCGAGCTTAAAGCAGATTTCATTGAATAATTGAGATTATAAGAAAGTATCTTTGTTTCATAGCTGGTTACTCTCGATTACAAAGCTTATCGGCGTGCAAACAAGAAGACGAGTTCATAGATGGACTGAACGCAGGAATAAACGCTGCAGTTAAGTTCGTAGGTGAAGGCGATCCTGAAACTGCATATACAGGGGTGTTGTTCATGAAATCCCTCATATCAAAATGCCCGAACGAGGATCTGGAGACAATACTAACAGATCTCAAAGACGGCACCAATGACAAGCTACGAAAAATCATCATCTGTTTTCTTATGAGTTTAGTGAAAGGAAATGACGTTGGTGACGAGATTAAAGATATCTACAATGCAATGCCGAAAGGAGACAACAAGGCTATTCTTATGTTTGTCAATATGCTGCTGAAATATCTAGGCCATGAGGAAATCCAAGAGGTACCGAAAAATCCTCTAAGGCCCGATTCTGAAAAAAAACAAGCCGACGGCCAGCCTCATCGCCGGTTTTTACGCCATGGCCGGAAATAAAAACGGTGAAATTTTAAATAGAGTCTGTTTTTACATATTGGGAGGGTGTAGAAAATGTACAGTGGGCGCGATGGCCTAGTGGTTAAATATGTTGGCGTTGCAGGTTGAAGATCTCGGGTTCGAGTCCCGGTCGGTCCGGCTCGTTCATGCCCACCACTCAACCTAGGGTGTAATAACTTAGGTAGGCTGAGCCGAACAGGAAAAGGATCATATCTTTACAGCAATTTTTCCTGCCCGTCTATAAGTGGCTGCTGTTACAGGGCCTTGGACAGGGTGAGCCCACCCCAAAGTGGCTGTGAAAAAAACCCAAAAAAAACAGTATATTTACCATTGCATTACAATTTGCAGTAATTGCATAATTCTAAAAAATTCTAAATTCTAAAAAAACTGCTTTGCTGATCAGATATTTCTTTTTGCCAAATTCGAATAAATTGTGCTTTCGAATCGATTCGAATCACGGAACCTAATTGCCCATCCCTCTTCGAGAGTGACCCACGCTCAACCGAGCTGTATAAAAATAATTTCCACTTGGGAGTAGGGCTGGGCAAAACCGAATCATATGGAATTCGAATCTGAATCGAATATTTTTTTCGAATCGGATCAAAAAACTATTTCTACTGACTTATCACTAATTCTAAGTTTGACCAAAATCGATAGCATTTTGTCGTTAAAAATGGAAATCCTGTTTCATTTAACAAGTTTTTGTTCTTGTGAACGATTCACGATTGATTCGAATAAATCGTGATTCGAATCGATTCGAATTGCCTAGCCCTAATTAGGTGAATACAACATGCCAAGTATAGGTTGTGAGAGGGAGAGGAAGAAGTACAAAAAATTTACTGTTTATTTATTATCGTTCATCAAAAAGTAAGATAAAAAAGCACGAAAGCGCGAAATTTTTACGCACGAAACTTAAGATACCGCCAATTTTACTTTTTCCGTTCTCTGATGGAATCTACTATAACGTATATTTCATATTCAGTAACAAAGGGTGGTGAGCAGCAGCACATACTTCCCAGAAACTACATAAGGAACGCGGTCTTGAACTTTTCAATGTACAATCACTGTTAATTACTAATTAATTTACCGTGCCTTCAGCGTACAAATGAAAAATCACTGCTTTTTGCCAGTAATTCTACTTTGCGACATTGAAATAAAACCATGAAATCAACTCTTAGGAACGTCGAGTGCGGTACATCAAAAGCCCATAATTTGCATAAATGACGTAAAATATGTATTTAAACGTGCTCGCTTCCCACAATCAACCTGTAATAGGCGCCTATAATTTGATATATCCAAGGTGAAAAAATAAGAAAAGTTCGAAACTGCTTAATTGCACTGGGACACGCTAGGGTGCCCGTGTTTTCTACTCAAATATACTGCCAGGGATTCGGGGGGATCGGACCCGTAATGACAAATATCAGAGGAGCCATTCCGCCGAAAAAATGATCGCCCCTTCTCACTACTTGAATACTGCACTTATCCAGGACAGAATCTGTTCCAATCTTGTAGAAAAATCGTTCAGTGACCGTTCTATCTTTTTTTATATACAAATCAGTTAATAATATTTTTCATTCTCAATATAAAAACTGCGACTCCGCCAAAATTTCTTCTTTATTTGATTAAAAAGAGAAAATGGAATTTTTATGTTGTATGTTGTATCAGTGGCGTAACTGAGATTTATTTTGTTGCTCATTGAATATATATGTAATGCGGGCCGCGGTGGCGTGATGAAACCGACAATAGCTACTGAACGCCTAACATATGACGCGGATTCGAAACCCGACGAAGAATGTCCAAGATTTACGGACGATGCTGTTACGGGGCCTTGGACAGGGCGATCCACTGTAAGAAGTGGCTATAAAAAATAAGTTTAATGAACAGTACATGCGGGGTTCCTTGGGCGAGACACTGTAACCCACAGCTTTGGGACTATACCTGATACCCCATCGATTCCTCATATGTTCCACAAGAAATGGAATGACAAGACGCAAGAAAAATCTCGTAACCATATTTAAGTGTAAACATTGTTAATTGCATACTGTGAAATGAAGTTCATTTCATTTCTATGTATGACTATATTGGGCCAAATTCAGCTGAACACAATAGAGTAACTAAAAACATTTTCGCGGGAAGGGGTCGCAAACTTTGGAATAATCCTTGTCCGAAAAGGTTCTGGGGGGGGGGCACGTACACCTTGTTGAATATAACTCATCACAATATTGCAACCCATGAAATTGTCATTAAAAACGATAAAAAAGGAACAAATAGTGAAAAATGAACTTACCATTCCATCTAATCGCTCTTAATCCAAACAACCACATAATAATTACGCCGTCAAACGAACATCTCAGCGAGCCCAAACCAGCACGATTAGCAGGAAGCACACTTAAAACACAACCCAACGCGCCACAGGCTGAAGCAACAAAACATACAGCACGCGATTCACATTAGCACAATCACAAGCAACGCCATTCTCTACAATCCAGATAACCACACAGGAGAACACACAATCCGATATTGAAATGCATTATCCAAACTTCTCCGACCTCACAAGATGCTGTTAAAATCTTCTGCTGATATTACCAAACTGGTTTTACTGATAATAGAAGCTGATAAGCTGATAAGCTAAAAATCTGGATACTGATATTAGAAGAATACTGTGAAAAAAATAATTTGATATGAACTGGCGTGGATTGTTGCGTTAAATGATGGATGTGGGTTCGATTCCCGTTAAAGAAATGATAAAATCAGTGAACGAAAGAAGCTTCACAAAGTAACATACGCCTGGTGACTTCCATTGCTATTTGCCCCAATGATCGAAATCTGTACCTACAAACCCACTGACAATGATACAGAACACCTGTAATATTGATTCTAATTGCTCAACCTGTGATGTGCAAATGATGTTTTATTTTTGCCAACATTTCGAATGTCTATACAGACGTTCTTCATCAGGACAATGAAAAAGTCAAGTTCATCGACAATAATATATACTGAAAAGGGATGGTTCTAATATACGCCACTAAACAGAAGATAAAATAATCTTAATTTCTGGGGCAAAGAAACTTGAAAGGCTAAAGATAGCGGATATGATTGGACGTTTGAGACATTGGCAAAAATAAAACATCGTTTACACATCCCCGGTTGAGAAATTAGAATCACTATGAAGATCCCTGGTGACAAGCACTTAATCTTTAAAACACCTGTAAGCTGACATGCTTGTTTCCACTCATCTATAAAGGAACAAACAAATTGTACCAAAAGCAGATTTATTTTAGTTCTATTTTGTCGTTAGAATCTGACTATCTTTCTTTATTGCTAGCTATTCGGGATGGGATCAACACCTCGCCGGTGCACGGTAGTTCACGTAAACACGGCTTACAGCTTCCTCCATCAACCATATCCATGTACAGGTAAAATGAGAAATATGTTAAGCAAAAAAAACCTTTACCTTGCGTTGGAAAATGTAAACAAACGTAAAACGCAAGGTTAAGCAAAGCAAATCTAGAAAAAACGCAACCGACGCGAGGCACTTTTGCCAGCTATCCCGTTTCGAAATTAAATTTTGTCAAGCATAAGCCACAGATGGACCGCGCTTCTGCGACGCGATCCATCAGTGACGAGAGCTTAACGACAAAACAAGTTTGTTCAATGTTTTTCAGGCTGGAATTGGCCACTGGTGCACCCGTGGTCATTCCTGACCAAATAGATCTTTAACAGAGGATCGCGTGTTTGTTTACATTTTGTGTGACATGAATCTTTCTGACAACAGCGAGGCTAATGATTATTATTTACGTTTGAGTAATCTTATTTTAAATTCCTTCAAAACAAACACAACCGGCCTACTTTTATCGCAATTTTCTTGCTTTGACTTATGGAATGCAGTTAAAAACATCATTCCTTACATATAAGAAAATTTTCAAATATGCAAACACATATATGGTGGTCGAAAGTTGCCAACAAAGAAAAATTTTTCGATATTTTTTTAGTTTGTTACTTGAGGTGAAAATAAAAAAGGAAAACATGTAAACGAAACAAAACAGAAAAAATTGAATAAAAACAAAAATGATAGAAAAAAAATTAATGCAAAAGCAAAATTGAAAAGACAGGAATTATTGATAAAGTAAAATTGAAATTAAAAAAAAAATTGAAAAAAAATTGCTTGTCAGGCAGGCAGCATATACTCGGTGACGCATTTAGAACCTTGAGAAGATAAAGGAGCAAAAATTTAGAAATCTTCGCGGTCAAATTATGACACTACAATGGGCGCCGCATGCAAAAAATATTAACAATGGCGTTATTATTGCATATCACAGAACAGCTCTAAAATTTAAAAATCCCTTGATTGAAATTCACATGACAATGAAAATGCTACACATAGTTTACAAAATACAGAGTATTACAAAAATACAAAAATATCATGTTCTCATTCCACAGAAATATAAGTTTTTTGTAAGCTTTCGTCAGAACATAGTCTAACTTCTTCAGACAATCTTGTCTGAAGAAGTTAGACTATGTTCTGACGAAAGCTTACAAAAAACTTATATTTCCCATGATATTTTTTTTATAGTATATTTTTTCACACCTCCAGAATTGTAAGGAAACAAGGAAGATAGGACGGCATAATTAATATCGATTTAGTCCAACAGTCTCACCCTCACGAAATGCATTAATATCGGTATGAATGTTAAATCGGCAGTACTGTTCACTTTACTCATACGTGAGCCCGAGATGGATGAAGCCCTATGGCATTCACCCATTACAGGCCTAAACATGGATAACGATTAGGTTGGTTTGCATTCCAAATCGCGATTTCACTCTGAGCAAGGCCGAACGCAGTGCCTGGCGGAAACCAACTAACGGTCACTAATAGCAAAGAGCTACTAGAAGGTATAGTACAAGCCACTGCACTCAAAGTGGAAAACATTCCAAATGGAATAGACCCGCTATGATAAAAATGCAGTGGTATTTGCCCCGGGCGATTGTAAAACCACCTGTCACTTTATTTGATGTCATTTATAAGTTATTTATATTTTTACAGGGCCCAAAACTGCGATCTAAATAGTTTTTAACGATCACTGTTCGCTAAAGGTGCGCGAAAAAAATTTCTTACATTTTGAGGTTGACGTGTGGCATGGCGCCATGTCCCCCTAAACACGCTAGTGCACATACCAAAACATATCGAAATACAATACCAAGGACACTGAATTGTGTCAGGAACAAGAGGGAGGCCTCGACAAAGGGGAGCTCTGTAGCTCTAATTTCGATCATAAAATTATGAAAGTCTTCGTAGGGCACACCGAAGGTGGAACATATTTACTTAAAGCAACTATATCTTGGCGGAGGGCGTCGGAAATTGTGATTCTGGCATGTTTTTTTTATTTTTAGATTTTTTTTTATCAGGAACTCCGTTGTCCTGTTCGCCCCTGAACAACACCAGCCTCGCAGAAACGCAAAACCTAGTAATTCACAGATATTCTTTTTTGTATGTTATTATATAAAGCAAAAAACATGACACTCACAAATATGTTTGATCCGAATAATTTACAAAAAATGACATTTTTTTTTTTCAAAATTACAGTCGCTCATGTATGCGCACACGTGCGTGATATTATGGGGAATTCCCTCTTCCAAGTTCTTCGAGATTTTTTCGAATTCTTCGTGCGCTCGTTGCCTTTGCCAATAATTTTATAGGGAAGGAGCGTAATGGCAAAATCTAAATCCACACAGAAAAAGAACGCGAAGACAAACAAGAAAAATAGCAGCAAAAAGAACGTTTTCCAAGTAGGAAAAGTTAGTAAAAAGAAGAAAATTGGGAAGACAAATAAAACCAACACAAAAAAGAATCTTCATGAAACAAGGAGGCGAATTGATGACGCAAACGTCGCATATGATGACATAAAACATAGAATGACGAACGTCAAAGTCGCAAAAGACAAAAAAACTACCAAAAAACAGAAATCACGAAAAAGTGAGGTTGATTTGGAGAGCACACTTGATCAAATGAAAATGCTCTGTAGGACTAAAATTGACCCTGTTAAGTGACATCTTCCCGAATGTCATTAAATTAAAAACTGTATAACGTGGTGGTAGCCAATGAATCAAAAGAGTAAATTCAGGTCTAGTGAAGTTAAGTACCATATATTCCCGAATGTTGTCAAAATAAAAACTGGCAGAATACTCTCATTCTAACCAGATGGCGCCAATGCTGCATGGATATTGCATTGTCCCACGGTGAGGATCAGTCACTTCCCAACAGGGGAAGTTTTTATGATACTCGGATGATACTAAACTTCCCTTATAAATGTTCGTTTCTTTCATTTGTTCTCCTTTTTATTTGATTTGGGGTTTATATCGCACATTGTGTTTTAGGCTCATTTGATCTTATATACACTCCCTGACCTTCTAATAAAGATGTATGTTTTGCACTGTTATTATGCTTGCTAAAGGGCGAAATAAATACATGCATATTCCTGAAGATCATAAAACACCAATATTCAATATTGGAAGCAGCAGCGGAGTCACCTTCTGGTCAAAAGAAAAATATTCTGTCAGTTTTTAATTTGATGCCAATGGTGAAAACGGTGTTACCAGACTTTATTCCATGCTTGAATAATTTTGGTATGGGTATGTTATGGGTTTGATCGAAGCAGTTTGCTTGCTTCAAGCCTGTCTGTTTCCTGCAAGAATGCAGTTGCCTGTATGACACTACGTTTTGTATCTCTCTGTAATATCAATGGTTGTTTGTTGGTCTGTTCATTTGGCTTTGGGGCAAAGTTCCATTGAAAAAGGTCAGGACCAATGTTGAGAAAAAAGACTGACTTATCAGTATTGTGCTAGGATATAGGATATCATTTTTATCCTGCGGGAGAGGAAAGCTGAGAATACAGCTCAACCGCATGGCGAACAACACGACCTCTCGTACAGATACCAGTACCAAGTCAGGCTACACTGACACACCGAAGAAAAATGCGTTCTATCAGAATTAAACTTGGCAAAAGATTAATATTTTATGATCTATTTTTTGCTAGAAGTCTAAAATACACTTGACTGAAAAACTCGACTGTCTGTTATCATTGGAATTGTTGAAAAAGGTTCAAAATCATCAATGCTGCTATGAAAGTGTTGATGGTTTTGAAGCATTTTGTCTATTTGAAGAAAATGACATGAACATTTCAAACATCGAAGTAAGACTTTGTCACACTGAATAAGCACATTAGCAATGCTACTTAGATCGGAGAATTGAAATTTTTTTTGAAAAAGGGTTTGACTGTTTCATATGTATTTTTTTCTATCTAGTTATTTTTGAAAAAGGGTTGTCACATTTTTGGAATACCGTAGTTCGAGCTTTCGTTGAGCGTACTTTTGTAAAATTTATTTTGTTCTGCTCATAAACTGTTCTTTATCGTTTTCTTTCTTTATTCGTTTACTATTATCGAATCATTTTACTGTTTTAATAATTCTATAATCTCATCTATTTCTTTTTTTTTTATTTTTTCTATAATTTTTTTCAATTGAGTAAGCAAAATATTTTTAATTTCATGTGGTTAGTTTATTCAATTTTCAAAGGTTCTTTGGCCACTGACAGTCCTCAAAATAAATGACTCTGTCTACTGGCTTATGGAACTTCAAACTTATTTAAAATTCAATATAAATAGTGGAATCATGTTTCAAAATTCCAACTAATGGGAGATTTTTAACATATTTTGTTCCTTCTAGGGATAGGCAACTCAGAAAACCGACTTTTTGGGTAAATCCAGAGATTGAAGTATCAGAATCCATATTGTATATACTTGAATCGGATAATAATAAATTTTGTAAAAGTGCAAGTTCAAGCGCATGTGCAAACCATGTCCTAGCACAGGGAAAATGTTCAGCCAAAACCTCCCACCCGGCTTTGGAACTAGTCTCACAAGAGGTTGTGGTTCGTCATATGATTAAGCCGTATTCTCGGCTTTCCTCTCTCACAGAAAAAATGAATTCCCATTCTAATTGCGAGGATACAGTCAGCCACGAAAGTAACTTGACTGTGACCAGCGTATAATGACAACAAATCAACCTCACCAATGACATATATGTGTGATGTCATATACTACCGAGCGAGTAAAGAGACATCCCCTAATTTATCGTTGGTTTGGTTCCTGATTAAATGCCGAATGATGACATTTGAGAATATGATTCTGGATTTGATTCTTCTGAATTGCCTGTCCATATATCCCTGATCTACCCAACCGAAAAATTTTTGTTACAATATTTTTTGTTTAGTACGGGTCACAACTAGGGGTGGCCAAAATCTAATATTTTTGGTTTCAGAATCGAACAAATTTTCTCAAATCGAATCAGAAGTCATATAATGAACAAAGACATCTTTTCATCAGCCTATGACTCGCATGAAAATTCGCACTGATTTATGAAAAATACTTAAAATTATTATTTTGTTGATTTCGAATCATTGCAGAAATCGAATAATTTATGATTCAAATATTCCGAATCTAATATTTAGGGCATCCCTAGTCACATTGATGAGAGAAGGTCCATCTGTGACCGGTGGGTTAACAACATGATATTGCTGTCTGGGTAATACACGTTGAAAAAACTGGTGCATTCTGATGCCCTCATTCAATCGTTAGATAAATTGACATTATTCATAAAATCTGTTACTGATCTTTCACAGGTTTTGGTAGCTTTCCTGATTTCTCTGTTTACATTTTGTCTCATCGATTCCTTTAAATAAATTTTCTCGCAATAAAATAAAAGCTTTTACTGAATATTCTAGGAGTTTGTGTATAAGAAGTCTGTTCGATTTTTTTGGGAGGTCGGCATATCTATGATAGAAGATTTAAACGTGGTCTTTTCGAGTTCCTGGCACCACACTATAAAAGGGTTCAAAATCAATAATACTGCCATGAAACAGCAGTTTTGGAGGGTTCTAGAGCTTTTTGTGAATTAACAATACATGAAACATTTGGACGCCTTGAAAAAAAATCAAATTCTGCCTCTGTACCATGAATAATTGAAGAAGGGGGTGCCAACAGGTCATCTTAGAGATGATAAACACATGTGAGAGGTCTGCTGGATACCTGGCCTGTTTGGTTCACATAATGAAAAATACGATAATCAAAATCCTTCACCCTGATTTGGAACTGGTATCTGCACGAGAGGTCGTGGTTCACCATATATGGTATTCTCGGCTTACCTCTCCCGCGAGGTAAAAATGATATCCCATCCTAGGTAATCAGCGGATATCCTTTGCAAAACAAAGGCTGCTACTACTCTCCAGGAGCTACTTCCCGCTTAGCTTAAGGAGTTGATTTCTGTAGTAGCGCCTTGCCTCAAAACTAAATTTGATAAAAAAAAGGTTGGTTTTTGCCTTGTTGGCAAGACACAAGCTTTAGAACAGTCCTGATGTGTTCCTGCGTGTCTCAGCAGGTAGACTAAAAGTAATTAAAGTGGTGGATGGTTTTATCATCGCCCAGAGCAGCTACCATTCCCTGCACTTTAATCATGGTGTTTTAGTTATGTATGGGATTTTCTACTCGAGAGCACAGTTGCTGGCACTTTATCTTGTTTTTTTTTTTTATCCTCTCTTTCATTAAGATTCGTTTAAGCAAGGCTAAAACTCGTGCCTAAAAGAAAAAACTAACAGCCATTTGAGTGGCAGAGCTATTCGGCGGAAACACCCAGAGATAGAACTGAACCACTATAATAAAGTACAATAAGTAGTATCTGCCCAGGACAATAGCAAACCTCCGACCAATTCTGTTGAAACTAAAAATCTCATAAAAATCCCTCATTTAGATTCCGTTGAAACCAAGCGAATGAAAATCATATTATTTCCAAAAAATATCTTTTTGAAGCATAAATTCAATAGAAATAAAGTTACAAAACAACAATAGAAGTCTAAGATACAGCACACATTTAAAAGTAACAAGAAAAAGTCAGCAATATTGAAATCTACAATAATTTGATCAGGTTTCGATGAATATTTTGTTCCAGCCGATATAGATCCTTTCAAACGATTCCAGAACAAAGTCTGCTAAGGAGAGACGTCTGTCCAACCGAATATGCCAGGTTTATTATTTTTTACACCGCCACTTCTTGGAGGGGATCAGCCTCCCCAAGGCCCTGTACCAACAGGCACGTATAGACGGACAGGGTTAGAATTGCTGGAAAGATATGATCTTTTCCTGTTCAGCTTAGCCTACCACCAAGTTATTACACAGAGTTGAACGGTTGGGATGGATTAACGAACAGGCAAGGATGAGAATATACAGATAATTGTGGTACCGTGGAGATGGACACGGTTAGAATTGCTGGAAAGATATGATCTTTTCCTGTTCAGCTTAGCCTACCACCAAGTTATTACACAGAGTTGAACGGTTGGGATGGATTAACGAACAGGCAAGGATGAGAATATACAGATAATTGTGGTACCGTGGAGACGGACAGGGTTAGAATTGCTGGAAAGATATGATCTTTTCCTGTTCGGCTTGGCCTATCCGAGTTATTACACCCTGTGTTGAGTGGTGGGCATGAATTAACGAGTCTGTCTCGCCGGGACTCTAACCCGAGATCTTCAACCTGCCAAACCAACATGTTATTAACATTCCCAGTTGCTTGAATTTTGTCAGAGAATCTTTCGTTAAGTGTTTAATCTTTTCGTTTTTTTCGATAAGACGCAGTCCATCTGTGGCACAAGATTGACAAAATATAATTTCTGATTGGAATCGTAGAATTCGAATATTTGAATTTCGATGTTGGATAAAAGCTGTCAAAATACCATATTCTCGAACTTCTCTGACCGTTATCAAGGCACAAGATGAAAATATACTGATAATAGTGATACAGTGGCAAACGGAAAAATATTCCAAATATAATAGCATTCCTTACAGGATTTGAACCCAGAATGTTAGTTAGCTTAAAGCATGTTTTGACGATTCAACGGATTGAGATAACCAGACATCCTCTGATTTTATAGTGTATATATATATATATTTTTTTTTTTTTTATAGCGAGTTTTGGGATGGATCACCCTGTCCAAGGCCCTGTGCTAGCTGCCACTTATAGACTGGCAGGGTTAGAATTGCTGGAATGATGTGATCTTTTCCTGTTCGGCTCAGCTTACCCAAGTAATTACACCACGGGTTGAGTGGTGGACATAGATTAACGAGCCGGACTCTAAACCAAGATATTCAACCTGCGATGCCAACATGTTTAACCACTAGACCATCGTGCCTACCCATGTAATATATATATATATATAAACAAAGTTGGTGGTGTCCCTATCTGAAAATTATAAGGTGTAACATTGCATGTGCTGCTGATGAGTCTTGTTGCAGACAAATGGACCCATCTACAGAAGAAATCTGTAAATGGTTTGGCAAAAACCTTATCTCGACCTGGAACTGCTATCTATACGAGAGATTGTGGTCCGCCATATGACAAAGCCATGTTCCCAGTTTCTGCTTTCACCTCAGGATAAAAATGAAATACATCACAAGATAAATTCTGAATGGGATATCGACAATCTAAACAATACAGCGTACAAATAAATATGATTTATAAATAAACACAAAACAAACTTTGGTCGAAACATTATTTGGTATCAGAGAGTATCGGTTGGCCACTGCAACCTTGTACCCCTTGTCCAACTCTTCACCTTTGTATTAGCAGAACACCAATTAACCATTACCATCATACACAACAAAAATCTATCACAATCAGGCATACATCGAGGAATTTAAAAGAGGGGGGACGGGGGGGGTTCAAAATATTTCTTTTTCAATATGCTATATGCGGATGTATAAAGCTGATTCATGAACTTTTAAACTTGGACAACGATACTTCGTCGCGAAATGCACATGCCACACGTTACTTACTACACCTACTGCATAATGTCCTTGATAACAAACAGGATGACAATGAAAATTCTTCTTCTGTCGAATATGACCTTCGTCCTATAGTGGCCAAGTCTCAGCCCGGGGGGTCTCAGAAATAGGGGGTTTAGACCCTCTGAACACCGTCAAGACACGGCCATGATCAAAATATGGTGCATTTACCCACATTAGAAACAATTATGAAAGGGTTTGTGTGCAAAATTCGTTGCCAAAACGTTCAGTCAAGAAAAAAATTATATCAGTCAGGCAATATTTCCCAAGATTTGATAGAATATAACCCATAAAACTAGCTGGCTTGCACTGTGGGGGGTTCCAAATAGCACACACACATTTGATCTTTGCTCAAAAGCACCAGAGAGTCTCCTTTTGGATGCCAGACCATTGAGTGAGTATGGAAAGTTGCTCCCACTGGCACCTGGACCGACACGGACCCAGATGGAGACCAAAGATATATTTTATCGTTACCAGTAGCAACCGCGAGTCGACAAGTCTTTGGGTCCCACTTAAGAGCTTTGATATGCGTCGTTTGATGTAGTACAACGTATAGGCATAGTTTTTGCATACTCCATATAAAGACACAGGATTTCATGCTGTCATCCACAGTGGCAAGGTATTTATTATCTGGGCTAAATTCCATCCAACCAACCCCAACTTTGGGGTTTGGTTTGTCAGGACTCGGGGCAACAAATGGTAGCTCCACCGGTTGTTGGCAAAACTCGTATCTGCTCTGTGTGCTGAATAGCGTAGGCATCATGTTAGACCCATCCTCTTCCCTGCCAGGTAGCGTTGGTCGTTGTTCGACTTCTTTATAAACAACAACATTTCCACTTTGAATAGTCGAAGTGTGCGTAAACTCCGAAATTGATTTCCAAGTGATATGGTTTAATAAACGGATCTTTTGATCGTAGCTTCCAACAGCAAGAAACTGACTTGTAGGTGACCAAGCGGTTTTCTTGATTCCGAGAGCCCATTCATATGCTTTGTATGTTGCCAGACATCTGCCATCCATAGTATATATAAGAACCTTATACCATAACATATTATCCGCTACGCAAAGCACACGTCCATCTGGTGACCATTCTAAAGAGGCCATATCTTCAGTTTCAGACTCAAAGATTTTGACCATTTGCCACGAATCCACTGCAAAAATACTGACGAAGTCTTTGCATTTTCGAGTTTCACCCAACGCCAAGTACTTGCCGTCTTTTGAAAAGCTCAAACAATCTTTTGAATTTTTTACGTAACGAATGTACGACACGGATTTATTAACAAGCGACCATACTGTGATTCTTAAGTTAAAACTTGCTGTAGTGAGGATATGACGTCCGTCTGGACTCCACTGCGCTCGAATAAGCCCTGCCGAGCCCTCATCGACTTTGCATGTCCAATCAGGTTGCTCGATTGACCACACCTGCACCACTCCCCTTTTGAACATTGCACAAAGAAGAAACGCAGAATCAGATGACCACGAAAGTTGTTGTATAACATCCATACATGTGTAAAGCCGCAGTATCTGTAGCGTTTCTACATCTCTTATGATCAGTTTGTAAGAAACGCACGTCGCGATGTATTTTCCATCCGGAGAGAATTTGCATAAAAAGTTTGACTGTTTGAAAAGTTCAGAAAAATTCATTTTTACTGAAATCTAAGAAATAAAAAATAGAGTAATTAATTGATAAACCATGAATGCACAGTAATAAAATCATGTTAATGAAATTATGTCATAGACTGGCAGTATGCCACATACTCTGATATTCCACAAAGAAAATTGGTTCCATCAGAAAGAAATCTAGCAAATCATCAAACTTTCATTACAATCTGTGGCTTGAAGACCAAAAGTCCTTTTTCTTTTGGTAGTAACCGACCTCTACAAAAAGTTCCAAAATCATCAATACTGCTATGAAATAGCAGTATTGATGGTTTTGGAGCTTTTTGTCAATCCCAAGAAAATAACAATGAACATTTCCGACGCCCAAAGAAACAAGATTCTGCCACCAAGTGGTCTCTTTTTTTGCATGTAAAAAATAACAGGCAACGATGCAACTTCTAATTAAAAAATTTGATCAATTCGGATATGTATAATTCGGATGATTCCAAAATGAAAAGTTGACAACAAAAAAACGACAATCTAACAATTTCAAATATTCATAGTATCTTTATTAAAGCTTCTTTGCACGGTTGCAGTTTTCGGAGACTCTGATTAAAATTCTCTTAAAACCATGCTCTAAGCGAATTTACATAGAAAAGGGGGATCCATGCAAAATAAAGAAAGTTCTTTATATAAATATACGACATGTCAGCAATTAAATCAATTCATTCTAGTAGTTCTGGGTTGGAACATAACAAAATTCTTCCCTTGAGTTAACTTTTGTAAAATGTGAATACAGTTCTGTATCCTAGATTCACAATATTTTGTTTCGATTGTGTACCGAATGCAATATTTGTTTGCAAAAATTTGAATCTAGCAAGAAATATTTTACAAAAATTTCAAGGATAATCTCATGAAAATGCATCACAACAATATTTGATCCACATTATATTGCAAAGATACTTTACACAACAATAATGCACATGTGGCTAGCACTTTAATTATCAATTTTTGTCCAGCCCTTTTAGTCTTACAGTGATCAAAAAAACACATCCAAAAGATGAACTATGACTAGGCTAGTCACTTTCAGATTCACATTGATTTGAAATGATCGTAATATTTCAAATTGAATATGATTCACACGTTCACCCAGTTGGTAGAGAAAGCAGTAATAATCATGTGCTGAAAAGACATTCAGCAGATCTCACACATAATCATTCCTCACAGCATTCAAGCTCTTGTTAGGACGATCAGAGGTGTGCAGCCAAAAATTCAATATTCCAACATTCCGGTCTGGAAAGCATCCTGTTTTTCGACGAGATCTCAGTAGTGACAAGCAAATTACACAGTGGTTGTGAGCCGAATAATGATATTGATGCACCATGTGACAGAAAACAAATGTAAAAACATTTATTGAAAAAGAAACTCGCAAGAACTTGTCTAAACCGGTAGAGCAACTAATTCTACGTTCACTGATTGCTGTCAATCAAGTACACTTTGATGACATCACAATAATAACCGGAATAAACAATAACTGTTGATTCAAAATATCGCAAACTCAACAGTTTGACACATTATTTTATAATTTAATGCCTTATTACAATAAAAAAGCCTTTTTAATTTTTCAAGTTCTTTGAGCAGCAAAATAATTTTTTTAAATTGTAATGATTTAAGATTAGCGTGACTCTTATTCTTCATAATATTTTCGGGTAACATCTGGTTAATTTCGAATGTTTTATTTATTTTTTGAAATGAATGATGCGAGGCGTGATATCAATCCATGCTTTACTTACTGGGCTAAATGGTCACATAAATGCAAAATGCAGGGGTTATTCAAATCAAAAATTCAACCTACAATGCTACACTTTACAGGCCCATCTGAATCAATTCAAATCATAATTCAAAAAGTGACAGCCTCTACTATGACAAAGAAAAGTATATTTTTAATCAAGTGTAAAAATTCTACTAGAAATATCATCTACAACCCAGTTGACGCCTTCCAATAAATTTGCGCCAGTTACTGCACTGCATGGAAAAATAGACCAATGATGTGTTTTAATATTGTCCAATTCCAAAACCTCTTTAATTTCTTCAGAGGAAAGAGACCCAGGAAGGTCTTGCTTATTCGCAAAAACGAGTAAAGTCGCTCCCGCCAGTCTTTCTTCAACTAATAAAAGTTGCAATTCTTTGATACAATCTTCCATTCTGCGTTTATCTGCACTGTCAACGACCCAAATCAAGCCGTCTGTGCTTTCAAAATAATTTCTCCAATAAGAACGTAAAGATTTTTGCCCGCCCACGTCCCAAATATTTAATTTAAATCCTCGATGTTCGATCGTTTTTATGTTGAATCCAAGCGTCGGCGAAATCGTATCGATATCTTCGCCGTTAAACTTCTTTAAAATTGTAGTTTTACCAGCGTTATCAAGTCCCAACATCAAAATTCGCATCTCTTTCTCTTTTTGCTTCATCTTTTTCAATATTGTAAGTAGCCCCATGTTGCAAAAACCTGCCAATTATCCCAAAAATTGAATAATTTCGAGCTACGAACTGGTCAAAATTTCTTCAGAAAAATGTCAACGATAAATATTGTTTGAAGAGCAACCTTTTACCCTTTCAAAATTGTTTTTTTCCACATGAGTAATTATGGCTCTGAACCAACAGTGAATTTTTATATAATACCTCCTTGCGTGATTACGATAAGATTTAATTCCTATCGCGTGTGTGAAAGGAAAGACGATTATAATCCAGCATGCAGCGCAGATACCAGTTTTAAGTTGAGGGGAGGTTTTGGCCTGATCTACTCATTTGTCCTATGATCGATTAATTAATAGATAGGATAATCAATACGATATCATTTTTATCTTGCGGGGGAGGAAAGCCGCGGACTGGTTGATGAAGAAAGCGACCTGGACCTGGTTGGACGGAGGAAGCGTAAGCGGAGGTTACGTGAACCCACAGTGACCCCGGCGAGACGTCCAGCAGACATCTAGCTTTGAACCATCATCCCCAACGGCATTCGTACTTGCGTCACGACGATCAGAAATGAGTAGTTCGAAGCGTATTCCCAACGCTTTACCGATCGAGATAAACGGTCAACGGCCAAGAGTGATTCAAAGTATTATTTTTTTTTTATTTTTTTCTACAGTTCTATTCCTAAAGAAGACTGTTTTTCGGCCATTCGCACAATTTAGAAAAAACACCCCGGATGGGACTCGAACCCACAATCCCTGGCTTAGGAGGCCAATGCCTTATCCATTAGGCCACCGGGGCTAGCGGACGACAATCGAATTTTAATGATTAGTAACATAGTGCTCGAATCTGAAGAATACCACGAACACTGTGGTGTCGGATTTACCATATCCCCATTAGACACAGAAAACGCGTGTGACGTCATAAACAGGTGGACGTACGCTTATGTCGTACGCTTGAAGATTTCATCTGAAGTGCTCTTGGTCGTATTCTTCTTCTTCTGCGCCTTTGCGTAAATGGATCCGTATGTTAGAAACAAGAGTGCTATAGAAAGAAAAGCAAAAGAGTCTAGAGTCTTTCTACACACATGTTAGTACACAAATTTATTTCTGTATCGTTTCATCTGGCTAAGGTCAAACTTTCTCAGGCAAGCATTTTATAACAATGACAAATAAACCGTAGGTTATCACGAAATAAATATGTCAAGTTGCTGTAAAGTGTGAGAATAAATGTAATAATTTAAGTAACAATCAAATCATGCAGAAAAAAGCATAGAACCCTAGGTTATTTGAAATGTTGTCCTTTACTTATTTCTTCTAGGCGACTTTTTGTCCTATTGTTACGAAGAAATTAAAGTGAAATTAATTGATTGCTTGATTGAAACCCAGCAATGAGAAAATAGCGCAAATACACAACTATCATAAGAAAACAGGGAAATAGAACAACCTGACCGGGACTCGCACCCTAAATCTGGATTAAATGCCGCAATACACGTGAAGTTTTCTATCCGATGCATTGCATTGCGTTCCAGGTAACGATCGAAATCGGCAACATACATAGGCATTGCTATGCTTTAATTGTACTCACATGCCCACGAAGTACAAACACATGCAACGAAACGAGCACTCTCCGTTTACTTGCTTAGCAAACCGTTCGGTTGTGTTGAAAAACGTAAACAAGTGCACGCACGAGTGTTGGGCTATCGTAAAACGTAAGGTTAAAATAAAACAAACCAAGAAAAAACGCAACTTACGAAGACGTGTATTGCGACATTAGGAGATCATTCCATGTCACCGGAGCTGACATTGCTTCTCACATATCATTGTTTACGCTTTATTAATTAGTGATAGATCATTTGAATTTAAAGAATAAAATATCAGGACACACTGGGAATAAGCACCCCGGATGGGACTCGAACCCACAATCCCTGGCTTAGGAGGCCAATGCCTTATCCATTAGGCCACCGGGGCATACCTGTTAATCAAATAATTACTAATCGATCATTCAAATGAACGTTTTCATTCAAAACTAATCTTATGCTTTCGCGCACTCCCAGGCGGATTTTATTGATATAAAAGAATTCAAAGGTATTTCTCCTGCATGTTTTCGTCTCGCCTCTTCATGATCCATGATACAACTGCTTGCCGTGAAAACAATATGCCTATATACAAATTGTCTTGAAAAAAAAAAATATTTTGCTATGTCACGAATACAAACATCGAACCTGGAAGCGCGGACTCCACATTTGTTTAATCTGTCGTTGATTTATATATACAATGATCTTACCAGCCATGTGAACGTCAACAATTTCAAATTCTACAATATATATCCATGTTTCACCGATTTTTGTGAGAAATTCGAGGATAACTTCAGAGCTCTGCCCGATCAATACTTCTCTCTTCTCAGCATCGACCATACATTCATCCGAACCATGATGGCAGATATCGTCCAACCAGTAAGCAGTAATCATGATGATGATGTCATCGCAGTTTGGAGATCTTGGGTTTGAGTTCGCCACCTCATTTTATGCTCACCACTCAAACCAGGGTACGATAAATTGGATCTGCTGAAAAAGTTCATGTATGTATATATTTATTTTGCCTCTTAGAATGCATGATAACAGTAGAAAATATACATTCTTACATAAAAGGTAAGGGAATATGCACGAGACAGCATAGGCCTAAGACATTGTGTGCGTCATAGACCCTGTAATCGAAAAAATAAATAAATAAATGAAACAAATAAAGGAAAAAGAAAAGAGGAAACTGACGCGACACAAGTCATTCCAAACATCGCATAAAAGCCGGTCGCTAGTATAGGACCTTGCTCAGTGCGATCTATTCCGAATGGGCGACTATTGAGAAAGAGAAGAGCATAAAAGGCAGTACACGAAAACTTGTCATGATCTACTTATGCTAGTTTAAAATATCAGATTTTCAGTTTGGCAAGCGTGTTTTTGCTTGGCAAGCTTCACTCCGTTTCAAGAATGTTTTCCAAGGATAAGTTTACTGAAACCACCAATGTGCAAAAGCCACGTAAGCAGGTAAAGTAAGAAAGTGGATATCATGACATCCGCAACTAGCAAGTTTTGAAACTGGGAACATAGATTCCTATTTATCCAATTTTATGTAAGCCCACGAGTCCCAGTAAGAAGAAGACTTTACGATGCTCGAGACTTCTCAATAATTCTGTATAAATACGAAATATCCCATTTTACCATAACAAATTCATTATCATATTCTTCATATCAAAGAATTCGATTACTAATATTGCCATGAAATTGTGTTGGGCCAACGGCACGTGGCATGGAATGGAGAAAACACAACCAAGACTTATCGAAACAGCAAAAAAGACACCCACCCCGGATGGGACTCGAACCCACAATTCCTGGCTTAGGAGGCCAATGCCTTATCCACTAGGCCACCGGGGCTGACGGACAGGCGGTCAATAATAATTGTTTGTCAATTAATTACTGATCGATTTATTGAGTGTGTGTTTAAATTTTCATTCCTAACTAATCTTATTTTTTGCCCACTTGATAGAAGATGAGGGCCTCTCGCCTATTCCTCTCGAGCAGATACACCATTTTTCCTGCCGAATTGCTAAACCATACGGCGAACCACGACCTCTTGAGCAGACACCAGTTCCGAATTGCAAGGACATGGTTGATGAAGGAAGCCACAAGCAGCGCCTAACGTGAGCTCACGTTAACCTCTTGCGTGTAATCATCCTTCGTGGGATTCGAACCCAGGACTGTAGTGATGCGTAGCTCGAAACGTATTCCAAAACGCTTTACCGAATGAGATAACAGGGCACTTAATGATAATAATTTAAAGAGTCGGATCTTTAGTAACCTTCGCGGGTTGGAACGATAGCCCATCATGTCGCTTCGCAGCTTGAAAATCTTGAGTTGGAGTCCCGTCAGTTACGGCTATTCTTGCCCATGCTCACCACTCGACCCATAACCTGGACACCGGAAAGTATCCTATATGCCTTTCCAATATAGCATATAAGTGGCTTCTTGTACATAGCCTCGCTTAGAGCGATCCGCTCAAATGAAATGTCGATGAAAAATATAATGGCCAATAACGAGTGGTTTCCACCAGGCAGGCTCGTAGTTCTATTGATATGCTCACGTAAAAATTACAACTTTAACTTTATCGATCTTAGGATAGGATATCAATTTTATCCTGCGGGAGAGGAATGACGAGAATACAGATTAACCATTTGGCGAACCACGACCTCTCGTACAGATACCAGTTCCGAATCGGTGTGAAGTTTTTTTGGATTATCGTATTTCTCATTTTTCCTTTGCATGGACATGGTCGGTAGAGGAAGCCGCAAGCAGCGCTTGCGTGAACAAGCGTGCGCCGGCGAGGCGTCCAGCGACATGACGATCGGAGGTGCGGCGTAGCCCGAAGCGTATTCATAAACGCTTAACCGATTGAGCTAACCGAGCACATCTTAATACGATATCTGTTGGCTGCTCTGTGTACAACAAAGTATTTAACCATATCATGCATGTTGATGATATTTGCATCCTGGGTCCATCTGCCAACGGATCAAACAAGTTGTTGTCAGCATACGTATCATTTGCTAACTCTCACGACGTTTTGCTCAATGTTAAAAAATCCGTTTGTATGATAAATAACGTACGTTCAAAGTGTTACATCGACGCTGGTCAATTGCCACGCGTTTAAACATGCGACGATACATTGATTTCATGTCTAATTAGGCCGACGGTTCTATTTCGAACGAAGTTCAATCAACCAACGTTTAAAATTGTACATCCACCAAAATAGGTCAATGTTTAACGATGCCTGGATATCCTAAAGCAATCTTTTGTGTCTCGTTTTTCTTTATTATTAGGCATTATGGTCGTATTTGTACTTTTTTATTATCTTTTTAATTATCGTAAACGTTTAATTGTTTTTATCATTGTATATATGTTGCTTTAGCTATTTAGTGCATTGTAATTACAACTATTGTTTAATCTTAATATATCAATGTATTCTTTGTTTGTATATGATTGTTGATAATATGTATCGTGATATTTTTTTTATGTTTATATGGACCTGGAAGTCTGGAATAAAGTATTCATCCATTCTCAATAAAACCTAAGCATTTTTCGCCTGATTTTCATCAGTGATCATTCTGTCAAGTATTCTCAAACCGAGGGTCTGACTTTTTTCTGTCTTGATAGTCATAGTTTATTCAAGCAATAAAATTGAGTTAAATATGAACATAGACATAGTTTATTTCGACACCTCTGTCGACACAAAAGGCGATACAAATAAAGATATAACATTACAGAGTTATCAGGAAAGCAAACAAAACCTAAAAGACGTTTAAAAACTTGCCACGGAATAGGTTTCAAGGAAACATTAGAAGAAAGTGGGATAGGGTGTCTTTTTGTCCTGCAGGAGAGGAAAGCCGAGAATACAGCTTAATCATACGGCAAACCACGACCTCTCGTGCAGATACCAGTTCCAAATCGGGGTAAAGGTTTTTTTTTGGAATATCGTATTTCCCATTTTTTCTGCGAATGGACCTGGTTGGTGGAGGAAGCCGCAAGCAACGCTTGCGTGAACCACCGTGCACCGGCGAGGCGTCCAGCAGACCTCTCGCATATAATCATCATCCTTCATGGGATTCGAACCTGCGTCATTAGGGCGCGTAGCTCGAAGCGTATTCCTAACGCGATTGAGCTAACAGGGGCACCCAAGATGCTTACCTCTCGAAGCGTATTAAAAAACATAGCGCTCGAGTTAAAGATCAGGATATTAACGTTCTCAAATCTTAAAAATCCTTGCGCTGAAAACATTGCAATAAAACAATGTCAACAAAGAAACGCAATATTTGAATCAAAGTAAGTGACCTTTTACGCTCCACTTAACACCAGCTGATCCGAGGCTAGTTTAGTTTCTTTTAATATGACGTCATAGGTTTTTGTTTATCAATTTCGGCCTCAGTTTTACTCTCGCCCTTCTGCCTTCCGGCTTCTGCCGGTCTCTGTAGGATTTTTTCTAGGATAGATAGGATAGGTCTTCTTTTCCATCCTGCGGGAGAGGAAATCGGAGAGTACAGCTTCATTATAATATGGTGGAGCACGACTTCTCGTGCAGACACCAGTTACGAATCCGGGGGTGAAGGTTTTGGCTTAACATTTCACTCATTTTTTCGGTGCAGCTTGCATGGACATGGTTGGCCGAGGTAGCTGCAAGCTGTGCTTACGTGAACCACTGTGCACCGGCGAATCATCCCTCATCGGGGTTAGAACCCAGGACATTAGATAATCGTGGCTCGACATTTCGAAGTGTACGGTATTTCCAATCCTTTTACTGTTCTGTGTTTACGGATTGAGCTAACCGGGCACCCAGTTCTCCCTATTTTTGTGGATGTTATGTCTTTTTCGGGATTAGTGTATAGAATTAAGGTGTAATGGTACCGTACCTTTACTAAACTCAGATTTTGGGCCGCTCAGTTCTCAGATGGAAGACTAACCAGCAGTGAATAACCAGTGAATAACTTGAGGGTAATGCGGGTACAGTACAGAAATATCGGGTCTAGTGAAGTTTAGTACCATATTCCCGAATGTCATCAAAATGAAAACTGGCAGAATATTCTCATCCTAACTAAGGGGCGCCAATGCTGCAAGCATCTGGCATTGTCTCCCGGGTTAGGATGAGTCGCTTGCAACATGGGAAATTTTTATGATAATCGGATATATGGTACTAAACTTCATGAGACCCGAAAAATCTTCTTTCACTAAACAGTTATAATGTATAATTTTGTCTAAATACTATACTGTACAGGCAAACCAGGTGACTTCGATAAAAATATTCTGCTAAATATTCTGTAGTAGTGCTTTTCGTGTCCGACTCTCCTGAAATGAAAATATTTTCAATTTAATTTTTAAGTTGTAAAATATGATAAGCCAACGGGGGCGATTTGGGATATCACTTATACTTATCGTTAATTTTTTCTGTATTACGCAGCGTTTAATTTACTGAACTCAATCTACTTGCACACAAAGAGTTATTTAACGCCTGGCCTATCAAGTTTTCTGGACTATCAGACTGAAGTTATCACCCTACACTTGGATTTAAAACTGATATAAGCGAAATACCAACAAGGTTTTTATCGGCTATTGTCATTTTAAAGTGGGATTTTAAGGTAATGTTTTATTCTTGAGAGACCCTCGCACCTTGGTAATACCGTATTGAACCTTATCTAATGTGTCAGAGTATGGCTGTACAGGTCAATTCAGACATCCCAGAGTGGACATCTTTAGAAAACAAACCCCTCGCTCTGAGTCCTTTACTGTCCGTTTCGGTAATTACGGAAACCGGTTTCCTGGCTCACTTAACTTCAAATTTGGGTAGATTCTATTTGATAAAGCTGCGGCCTTCTGGTCTTCCTTGTTTGTCTCTTTGCTTAATTCTTTGAATTTTTTATACGTGAAATCTAATTTACTGGAAGAAATGTACTGTATATGTCTGTATGCACAGGAGATCAAGTATTTTATTCATTGATTTGTGAACATTCAATTTGAAATCGTGTGGTCAGTTTTGAAAATAACATTTTAACAAAGTGGCAATTTCAAAATGAAGCGAAATATATTTCAAGTAGAAGATTTTTCATATTATTTGTTTAGGTTATTGAGTCAGAGATACCTTTATCTGAATAATGAGATATTCTCAAGTTTAAGCCCAATTTAATTTTGAATATTTATATATTTTAAAAAACATGCATCTTGCTGTAAACAAGTAAGTATACATGTCAAATTTAATTTCGTATAATTCGACAGTAATGGGTGAAATATGTTTTAACATCACTAAATTCATCTAGATGGAGTTTTAAACATAGTTCCTTGAACTAATGTTTAAAAATTCTCTTCTTATCCCTAGTTTAAGATGACAAGATTCTCTTTTCAGGTGTCTGAAATGTTTAGGTGTCCGAAATGTTCCTACAGTTTGTTTGTAACTAGACACTCAATAGGAGATGTTTTAATCTTCTAGCAAAAACATTTCAGATAAACGTTGGTGATATTTTAAATTTTCTTTTTATGGCAACTAGAGCCCGACTGATATGTCAGGTTAATTTTGCTGTATACCGATATATCGGCAGATCTCAAAAGCGGCCTATAATATCGGCCAACCGAAATACACTCATCAACATGTGCAATTATTTCAAAATGACGAGTTTTTTGTTCAAATGGCAAAATTTTTCGCTTCCACATTGACGGAATCCTCAGCACATGTCATTTGTGCGAGATGAAATTTTATTCCATCCGCAAAAATGTCTAGTGACGCATAAAAAATATTAGAAACGTAAGATAAAATATCGGTTATCGAAAATGTCAAAATATCGATATCATGGCAAACAAAAACGATATCGGTCAGGCTTCAATGGCAACCATACTTTGGGCGTTTTGGGTAGTAGAGAAGTCCCAAGTCTATATTTATATTATTCATATTTCACTATTTTGACATCTACAGATTTCTGGTAACAAAGACGGATCTGCAAGCACAAAGAATGCATAAGGCGTGTTCCATACAAAATTCCACCACATTCTTCTGTTCGTGTTGTCTTGCTATAAGTTCACCGATTTTTAGTAGACTTTCGACCTTTAAAATTTGGTATTAGATAATTTTAAAAAGTCATTTCATCACTGTGAAAGTATTTTTGGTACCACGAAAAATTGCACTTAAGAATCTAACATGAAATTGTTGGAAAATTCAAATCTTGATCGCTTGAACAGCGTACTCTTCACGAAAAACGATGATTGTCGAATTATTGGGAGGATCGAGAGTTATTCTTGCAAAATGGCAGGCGACGACAAACGTCTCTTCAAAGTGTTCTCACACGACGCACCACCAACAGATTTAGCAGCTTTAGCTCCACCGCAAACGATTCTTTCAGCTAGTCCGAACGCTGGAAGCTACAGCCGAAGCCTTAGTAGCGCTGATGAAAGTGACAACCCGCTCAGTCACGTTTGCAGTCGCAAAACGTTGTACTATCTCATTTCAACACTCAACGCATCATTTCGACCAGACTACGATTTCAGCAACTCAAAGAGCGACGAATTCTCAAGAGAACCAAGCGTAAATTGGGTACAAAATTTCATCGACAATACCCTCGGCACAGTGCTCGGAGACCACTATCACCATCTTAACAGTACTCTGTGGAATACAATTGACGAGGAAATAGATTTGAAAGAATGTAATGTATATTCATACAACCCAGATCTTGAATGTGATCCGTTTGGTGACGAAGGTTGCCTTTGGTCCTTCAATTTCTTTCTTTACAATCTCAAAAAGAAGAGGATCGTGTTTTTCACATGCAAAGCACAATCAGCATCAGCAGAAGATGATTCTGGTCTCGGAGGTGACAACCTTGCAATGAGCGACGACGAAGAAATGGAGTATTTTTTGGGGGTTGACGAGGATGATAGCTCAATTGTCGATCACTGACTTGGGAGATACTAGGTGGAACATAATTTGGGGTGGACGTGAAGATAAAAAGAAAATGTAAATATTTCACAGAATTAGACATTCAGTGTCCTTTCAATTACTCAATTATTATTCCAGACTCTATATTGGATATATCTATTGTATATTCATTCTGAACCTTTTTGGATGCGTGAATTTCCAACCCTTGACATTAAAATTGTAACTGCACAGGAAGCATGACTTCAACATTCGCTGAAGCAGGATTTCTGGCTTCCTTGTCTCACAGGATGAAAGTTATTTCATCATCAGGGGTGCCCCATCATATAAGCATAAATTAGATAATTGAGGAGTGGGAAAGCGCTAACATGAAACAGAAGCAAACTCGGCATATTTGATGTCCTATAACAACTGAGGTTGAAGATGCTTTTTAACATTGAAATGAGCTGTACTAAAATTCCTGGAATTACATCAACTATGATGATTATGCTATTCCAATTCCACTGAGGAATAATCAGATATGCATGGTTGTTTCTGCACCGGTTGACACTTTAGGGTGGGCATCCTACATGGCACCGAATTTTTGGTTGCAAAATTTTACACAGATAATTTTGACAACTTTGCGCTAGAGAATGGGCAAATACGCTCAAATATCAGCACTTTCATTCATCTGATATGTTAAACATTGTATCTATATACAAAATTTTGAATATCATATATATATATAATTGGGAAGAAGTATTCATTTACCGTTACATACTAAGGTGAATGTTGTGATCTTGGTGTTGACTCATGCTGACTGGGGAAAAACCCAGTGCCCGGACTTGCAAATTTGCTTGATCACGGTTTCCCAGAATCTCGCGCAGAATCTTGTAAAAGTCTAAAGAAGCCATAATGGGATTATAAAATATTTATTGAAGGATAAAAGATTGATTTCTTGAGGTTTCTTTTGCTTTTTTCCTGTGTAATTCAGCATCAATTCTATCTATTTTGCTATTTTACCCTCATAGGAAAATAGAAAATCCGGGAAATTGTAACGAATCTGCAAGCTTGAGTGCAAATGAGTATCTATGAGCGAATTGATTGCTTTAATCTAGCAGGGGTTATACCAGTTGAGCCTGATCAAGTTGCATCCTTATTCGTAGCCATCGTCCATAATTAAAAGAAGGCATGCAATATTCCCGGATGTTATCAAAATTGAATCTGGCAGAATATTCTCATCCTAAACAGAGAGCGCCATTGCTGCAACCCACAAGCATATGTTGTCTGCTCCGATTAGATGAGTCGCTCCAACATGGCAAACTTTTATGATAATCTGCACGTAATACAACACTTGACAAGATCCCAGAATTGCTGATTTATTTGACGATATCTCGCCCATTTTGCAGCAAAGTCATGATATAATATATCAAATTTTACGTCTGAGTTTGTCATAATTTCACTGAAAAAGAAATCAATCTTAAAAGGGAACTAGTTTTAATTTAAACATGACTTTACTGCGAAATAGGGTTAAAGGTTAGCAATTTTGTTCATCCGAAACTTTCTTTTATTTATACAATGAATACTAAACACCATTTTAGATAAACTAGGGCATTTGTAATCATATCGTAATTCTTAATTTGTCACGGTTGAGTTACTGGTTGACCTCGGCTCGTGATCCAACAATGTCCCATGTAGGGCTGGGCAAAACTGAAGCACTGAGGATTCAAATCTGATTTGAATAATTTTTTTTGAATCCGATTGAATCATTAATTCCGCATAGACAGCAAATGTTCCACTTTTTCCATAATCAATACAAAAATATCAATGACTGCGTCTTATTCACTAATATTTGTGTAAAATTAGAGGCAACCTTCCATCATTGGACACATGATTCGGGGTTGGTGGCCAAAATCGAATATCTTTTGGTTTCAGAATCGAATCATTTCCCCGAATCAAATCTTTGAATCAGAAATTTTATAATGAACAAACATAGGCATCTTTTTATCAGCTTCTAATTTACTGGAAAATCGACACTTATTTTTTTTTTTTTTTGATAAAACTCAAAATTACCATTTTGTTGATTTCGAATTGTTGCAGAAATGAAATCGAATAATTTATGATTCTAATAGAATATTCTGGACAGCCCTATTCGGTGCACAAATACGTTCGATCAAAATTTTATCGTGGAAATATGGTAATACATCTTTTTTATTTCAATGAATTATCAAAGAAGGGTTCGAATATTCTGTGCTTCAAATCGATTCGAATGCCTAGCCCGAGCACCATGCTCAACGTTCAAGACGAATTGACGCATTTTTTCTGAGTCGTAATCTAGTTGAAATGTTTGTGCAATGCGCTACAATGCAGAAATCATACACTATCATTTGTATGATGTAATTCTTCCTTATTCATTTTCATGACTAAGAGAGTTTATGACAGATTTTATGTTTTATTCATAGTTTTGTGTGTCATTTCGTTTCATCAAAAATATGAATTATTTTTTATAATATTCAATAGCACCTATTGGTTACTTTATTGGATATCCAATATTATAATTCTCCTTCGAAAGCCAGAGTAATATTTAACTATAAACCTAATTGGATAAACTGAACTATCTTAATATCCCTATTCAAGGCAACAAAATCTTGTTTTATTCTGGAAGTCAGAACAGAGAGCCTCGACACCTCGAAATATTGCCCGTTTGCTAAATTTTATTCTAGTTGAAGCCTGATTTCTTCAGGTGTCTGGGTAGCAGAGTAGCCGATATTCCACCAACTTATCCTATTATGTATAAATTTACGAAGGCGAATATCATAATCAAATTTTGAATCGATCTGGACACGTACATGTTCGCTTTGGAAACTCGCTTCTGTGATTTGAAAAACAAATCTAAACAAAGGAAAATCTCATACAAAATTTTGTCGTTCTTCTGATAATTTAGTATAAATTCAACAGAAAACCAAATGTTTGCTCTCCAAATTGATATCTTATGAAACAAAATTTTAATAAATGACTGAATTTAGAGTGTAATTGATATTCAGAGTAATTTTTTTTAAAATGTCATTCGAAATAGTAAATATTCGGTTTTGGCCATCTCTGTTTTCAGATTCGATTCGAAATAAGTGTTCCTTGAAGTATATATATTGAGGGCGCGATGGCCTAGTGGTTAAACATGTTGGCATCACAGGTTGAAGATCGCGGGTTCGAGTCCGGCTCGCTTGTCCATGCCCACCTCTCAACCCAGGATGTAATAACCTGGGTAGGCTAAGCCTAACAGGAAAAGATCATATCTCTCCAGTAATTGTAAACCTGTCCATCTATAAGTGGCCGCTGTTTCAGGGCCTTGGACAGGGTGATTCATTCTAAGAAGTTGCTATAGATAAAAAATATGAAGGGAACTTTGTTCAATGAATAAGTTATGTAACCATGATATAAATATCCTGTATTGTAATTCAATATCTGATCATTCACACTTTTGCTTTGTTCGTTTTGCCACCCTGGTGTGAATTCAATAAGCAGACCTTTTACTTTCATGTTTTATAAATGATTTCGTTTGTGTCATAAACAAATTGTTAATGAATCCAACATTTTTCAAAATGGTGATGTTTTTTTGGGTATCAAAAATTAGGGTAATATTTATTTGAATGAGCTTAATTAAAAGGATAAATCATTATTACTGGAATTATGTGGGTTTGATATGGTAAAATGTATTTAGCATTCCATGCCAATATAATACTGACTGAGGGTATTAATTTTTTTTCATAAAAAAATTGTTGGTGTTCCCTTCAAAATTACAGTTTGGCTTGACAGGAACTTCTTTTTCTCCGGGTATACGAAATGTTACGCCATTTTTTAGATGTTCAAAACCATCAACACTGCTATTTCATAGCAGTATTGATGATTTTGAACCTTTTTCTACAGTATATTTGATACCAGACAATCAAAAAGACACATTTGTATCTAGCAAGATATATACCCTTCAAACTATGTCCATTCGCTATAATTTGTTCTGTTCTCACCTATTTTCTTCGGTTGTTCAAGTAACCAAGAAGCTGAGATTCTGCGGTTCTGTTTAGACTTTGGTCAGATTTCAATAAGGTTCTGTGTTTCGTCGCAATTCTTTTTTTTTTATTTAATTTGTTCTTAATTACATGTTTGTTTTAATTTGGCGATTCAAAACTTTTCATGTGGACAACATGACTTGTTTCATTTTTACGAATGTATCAAAAAGGCTTCAAATCACCAAGGCTTCAAAAGAAGCATATGATCAGTTGCTGGATTAGTAATTTAATAGATATTTCGCAAGTCTGCCTAACTGTCTACTTGCCTTCATATTATCTATGAGATTAATTTTGAAATTCTTTAATGGTTGGTCAATCGGTTCACCTAAGTTGAAAAATAGAAAAAGATATTATCTAAATAAAATTAGACTTGATATATATTTCACTTCAAAGTCTTAGATTTTCTATGGTTTTTCATTGTTTAACATTGAGAAAAAAACTCTGAATCCTGTTCCTATCCAGGTCATATTGAATGATCATAGTCTCGGTAATCAGCTGAACTTTGCCGTGTAAATTCTGTTGGGTTTTGGTCTGAATTTATAAACCTCTCACCCTGGTGCACACAGGATTAAATAGATCTCTGGCTTAAACATGTTTTGCTTCAGTATGTGTCACTGATGGATCGCGCTGATGAGGCGTGGTCTATCAGTGGCCATGCTTGACAAAATAAAATTCAATTTGCCAGTTGAGATTGCACCTTGTTAGAGTATCTTTTGTTGAATATGGGCGACTGATATATCGTATTGATGAAACATGATCCATCTGTGGCTCATACTTGACAAAATAAAATATTTAATTGGCCAAGTTAAGCTTGAAGTAAGCTTTAATGCTCATTATCACGAGCCTACGACACTTAATTACACCTCTTGAAGGCTCGGGAGTGTTATTACGATGTCGATCAGCTGTTTAAAAGTGTGCAAATGGCTTTCTCTTTGTTAAACTCCATTTTTTGTCCTTCCTGCTTGATGTCTTTATTGGAGCAGTTTGGTTTTTTCACTTTCTGAGTGAAGTTAACTTATTTTTTCCAAATATTTCAAATTCTTGAGGTTTGGTCGAAAAATAATTTATTTCGGGTTTTTTGAGTTCTATCACTTTGAAATAAAATTATTATATATGCCGTGAATCTTAACTTTGCCACATAAATTCCATTAATAAAAAAAAAATTAGTAAATGTTCGAATTGATGTAGAAATTGAATAATCGTTTTCTTGCGGTCTAATTGCATTTAAATTTTGAAATAAAATTGAAATAAATTAAGACAAACAAATGTCAAATTTTAAAAATGTCAAAAAATGTCGAACTTCGCGCAGCAGAATCCGAGACCAATACTAACTTTATAATGTAATTTATTTCTCACTAATTTCAATACATTGTCTGTTTTCTGTTTATTTCCATTTTTTCTGCTTTAGTATATTATTTTGTTTTATATGTGCGGTCCAATTGGCTCAAATAAGACATGTTGATGCGTTTTTGCTCCATGACTTTTGTAAATAGATGATCTTTGTCTTTTTACATTTTCTTTTGTATATATTCATTGTTACAAGTGTGGTTTTAAGGAAGAGTTTTTAATATGGTTCGTTTTTTAAACAAATGATTAAATTCACCCAAGGGACGACTGTGGGGGTGCAAAATAAATTTTCTGCGTGCAAGTTCGCCACTCCGACAAATAATTGCAAAATAAATCATCAACACATTTTAAACAGTAAGTATTCTCATTTGCACAGATGAGACCCTACTGTTTTCATGTTTTTTGCACCTCTGAACTGAGCCCGATCGATGTGATTGAATATTTAAAGAGACTCGGCTGTTCAAGGTGAAATAAATCTAATAAGCTGAAAATTGGATACAACCATGTGAAAAATATGTTGTGAAAACTTCGTGAAATTTATTTACTATAATAAAAGCCATCGGATAATCCATGTTTGACTTCTAATCAGAATTGTAGAGCAATGCGCACCTCGTAATTTACCCAGTTTGAAATATTTCTCGATTTTGGAAACTCGATTATCTTATTTTACAGTAAAAAATTGCCAGGACACTAATTTCTAATTAAAATTCCTACAAAAAAAATTATGTCAAGTATGAGTCGCTGATGGACTGTGTCGGTGAGGCGTGCTTGACAAAATTAAATTTTTGTTTGGGTAGACCAAGGCCCACAGGTTTTCAGTTCTCACTGTCTTGTAGGGCTGGGCAAATTTGAATCTGATCGAGTCACTAATTCCGTGTAAATAACAAATATCCCAATTTCACTATTACAACTTGTCTCCATTTTGAAATTTAAGAAATGTATTGTTTATAGTATATTTTAACTTCACACTTCAGGTTCAAGATGAACAATTTTCATATTTTAATAATAAGATATATTCGATTTTGGTCAAAATTGACCAACATCGATTGCATTTTGTCGACGTACAAAGTCTTTTACTAGTTCCCACATAATATTTCAATGTGATTTCAACATTTTTATTCACATTTAATTTCTTTAATTCACCTTGTAAAGGATTTCTGAGCACGTCTTGTCTTGATTCTCTTTGTAAATAATATTTTTGTACCATGTTTACAATACATTATTATTATATATCAGAAAATGTGTTGATTGTGATGTTGTTCTGTGCAGGTGGAAAGAGGTTAGGGCTGAGCGGCATGTAGGTGAATACGGATATCAAGTTGTCCAAAATATTACTTAATTATAATTAATCTTTCGAATGTTTGTCGTGACACAGGGATTTCGTAGCATACAGCATAAAACATGCAGATTGGGGCAATTTTTCTATTTTTTTTTGTCGAATAAAATCCAATGCCAATCCGGATTTTTTTCATTTATTATTTTGATGATGCCAAATGTTTATGCCCAATTTAGGTTGATTGACCCCATAATATCAAATAAGCCCAATAATAAACAGATTTGAAAACAAATAATACCAAGCACAAATTTATCACCATTGTCTATGAGTTATTACCATACCATCACCAGATTTATGCAATATCGCACCAATTAGTAACAACGAAATACAGACGGTTGGCCCATTCGCACCGGCTTGTATTTATGTGCCTCATTTGAACTTTTGTCATAAAAATACAAGAGAGACTTTCCTCATACGTACCTTTTTTAAATGAGGGGGGGAATTATATTTTTTACAGTAGACGCTCAAGTGTCTCTCTACTAGTTGTCCAAAATAATCGATTTATGAACAACAAATTGAAAAAATTATTCCATTTAACTTTTTGAGTGATTTAAGATAAGAAAAGGATATATTTCTAAAAACCCGCGTGAATTTTGGTGGAATGAGAACTTTCCGAGAAATTTTTTTTGTTAGTTTAATATTACCATGCTTTCGATTAGATTGTGCACAGGTTTTCAACTTTGTCTGAACTATTCTGTTCCCTATTTCCTTACCAGACAGGTAATGCAAGCTTTGCATCAGTTTGCTTCAATATTTCCTAACTTTCCTTATCTTCATTCCCAGGTCCATGTACAGGAAAAATGAGAAATAAGAGAATCCAAAAACCTTTACCACGATTCGGAACTGGTATTTGCGCGGGAAGTCGTGGTTAGCTAAATGGTTAAACTGTATTCTCGGCTTTCCTCTCTCACAGGATAAAAATGATATCATCCTCTTCCTTTTATTTAGACCCTTAATTTTGATAACAAGAATGGGGCACTGATGTATCTAACAGCCACAATTCTGCCTCCAGGTTAAGATGATATATTTACTTGCTAAATTCTACTCAAATTTCCTGGGTGGGAGGCGAGAGTTTAAACCTTGTTCACCAAATGGTTGAGCCATATTTTCGGATTTTCCTTTGTACAAGATAAGATTTATATAATACTCTGTTCCAGATCAGGCTTGCTAACTCAAAACTATTGACCAAAGGGCAAATAACTTGACCAGGATTGAACAGGAAAGTCATTTCCCTCTGAGAGTACTGAACTTCAGTACTCCCTCTGAGAGTACTGAACTTTGTCCAGGCTGCTGGCATGGAGCTTTGCTCAGGGTGCCCACTCAAATTATTTTATGAAAATTCTATACAATAAACCATAGAACAAAACGAAAAACTGCAAATGGTTATGAACAATTATCCATAGTATTACGAAAACTAAAATCAATTGCACGCAATGAAAACAATATATTACGATCACAAATCTTCAAACCAAGGGACATTTGACAACATAATCTGAATAACATATCAGTATCAGAAAGATTCAGTAAATGTTAGGGCCGTCCAAAATATTCGAATCGTGCCTTTCGAATCATAAATTATTCGATTCTCTATATCTATAACAATCAGGAATCACCAAAATGAAACTTTTTCCAAAAGTATTAATTTTCACGTAAATCTTAACAAAAAGGATAAAAGGATGTCATGTCGTTTATTATATAATTTCTGTTTAGAATTTGAAAAATTATTCTGAAACAAAAAGATATTAAATCTCGACCACCTTTAGTAAATGTCCTGTCCATCAGTGATGACTAGAGGTGGCCAAAAATGAATAATTTTTACAAATCGAATAGAATCAGCAGTATTATAATAAATAAACAAGAAGATTGTTTCAAAAAATTGGTTATATACAAATAAATATATATATATACTTCTATTTTCTGAAAATGGACACTTTTTATGAAAATATCGATTTAGAATCACTGGGAAAATCGAATCGAATAATCTATGATTCACCAATCATGAATTGAATAGTAATAGCAGGCTTGCAAATTTGTTGTACGCTGCAGGATTCGAAGAAAGATTTGTCGGGCCTAGTGAAGTTTATTACCGTACCATATTCTCCAGTGTCGTTAAAATTAAAACTGGCAGAATAATCTCATCCTAACCAGAGGGCACCGATGCTGCAAGCATCCGGCATTGTCTCTCGGGTTAGGATTAGTTGCTTCCAACATGGGAAATTTCCATGATAATCGGATATATGGTACTAAACTTCACAAGACCCAATTTATCGTTAACTAGTGGGATCTGGTCATTTATGATGAATTCCGCTGAATTTGAGCCAAAAGGAACATTGAGAAATCAAACTTTCGTATCTAAAATGAATATTTCAAAATTTCACTGAGACTTTGCATCTAGATTGTGGAAACTACTAATTCTGAGAGTTTGCAGGCGTGGAGTACGATTTTCAACGAATAACCTTCTTCTTTGGTGAAAATTTGTTACAAATTCACAAACGTTTTCGCAAAGCATCAGTAACACAAATATGTGATGAAGACAAAACATTTTTAATCAAGTATTGATATCAGGAGGAACTAGAGAAGTTCAGAGTCTAGCTTAACGCTTCAAAGTGTGAAGCAAGACTCTGAACCTCTCTAGTTAGTCATAGTTACTCTTGCTACTGTATCCTTGCGTTTCATGCGGATCCGCAAACACAAAGGCACAGAGGAAGGATAAGTAGTTAATCCACATCCCCCAGACCAATAGTATATGTAAATTTGTAGTCATCTGTGTGATTCGGAGAAAAGGTATATAAACTCTAATGGGGTCAAGAAATAGTTGACTAGCAGTGTTTGATGGATTAATATTGAGCCAAAATGAAGTTTGAGAAATTAAAACTTTTTTTATACTTTTCTTATATTTTTAATGATTATCATAATTTTCAGTGAGATATGCAAATTTTTCAAGTCTGTGTGATCTTCTAAAAACCTATGATTCGTAATAGAAATCTGTAATAATAATAATAAAAGAGAAAATATTATAAATCACAAATTCAAAAAAAAAAAAATCTTTTCGAAAACTTCCTCATAATTTTTTTGTCACAGATTCACAAACGTTTTCTAAACATCAGTAACACAAATATGTTATAAAAATGACAAAACACTTTTATCAAGTCCACACATCCTCTTTATATCTTCCTTCTTTAACGAGTCTTTTAAGATTTTCATTCGCATGTTCGAGAGACATTTCTTTCGTTAGAATCTCAACAACAGTCTCTCGTACATCTTTCGCCATATTTTTTGCGTCGCCGCACACGAAGAAAGTTCCATCTCTTCGCCATAATAAATCTAACATTTCATTCGAATATATTTCTAAATTATCTTGCACATATTTTGGCTCTTTAGTCCCACCTTCAGGGGGTTGATCACGAGAAAACGAAACCACCAGATGGCTCAAAGTACCATCTTCAACAAACGATTTCAAATCATGTTCGAATAAAAAATCACGCTCTTTGTGCCGACATCCATAAAATAGCCACGTTTCTGGGGACTTCCCAGTTCCCTTTCTACGATGTCGCAAGTTTTCCAAAAACCCAATATAAGGAGCTACGCCAGTACCAGGTCCTATCATCACAATAGGATCCCAAAGCATGGGCAAACGAAAACTTTCATTTTTAGTTTTGAATATTGTTAATTTTGGAAGCGAAATCGTCACAAAATTATCAACGCTATTGGCCAGAGATTCCAAATAACCGGTACAAAGACCTTTTCGCTCGTACATTCTTCCACTATTCGGTTCAAAATTGATTACGTTGAAAACGAATCTAAGTTCATCAGGGTGGGCATGGAGGCAGCTCGCTGCAGAATATAACCTGGCTTTCAATCTTGGCAAATGTTCAACCAGTGTCTCAAATGGGGGCTGGCAGGAGGGCAAAGAAGCTAATATATCAATAATATTCAAATTTGGTTCCCTGACGTATTTTATATAATCGGCCATCGTCTCTTTTCGACAAAGTTGGATCAAAATGTTACGATCTGTTTCCGAAGTCGTAAAATCAAGCAGAGATCTCAAAAATGTTCTTTTTGGCACAGAACGTATTTCAAGACAATTTTCTAAAATGTAACGAACTGTGCATATTTTGGGGATAAAATTTGGCACTTTTGCATTCTTTTTTTTAGTTTCTGGACTGATTCCAAATTCAATTGTTCTGTCACAAATATCATCGACCTTTAATCTTTTAATCAACCAATCAACTTCAACCTTTGGATTAGGGACGACTAGGCCAAAAGAATCGCCAGGTTCATACAAAACGTTGTTACCAATATCCAAGGTTACACACAAAGCCGTTTTCACTGCTTCGTCACTGGTCATTTTCTTTATAGATTTGATACCAACACAGTGGAATTTATCATCCGCAGCTAAAGGATAGGGAATACAAGGGAAAGCTGGGGGTTCAAATGATGAGTTCCCATTTTCAATGGTTTTGTATGATAAATATTGTTGCATTGCTGGGGCCAAGGTGCCTTCTGTTATAGTGGATAAGTCTGATAAAGGTGATTTTATGTTCATTCTAAGCTCTGCGATTTCCACGGCAGTTTTAGTTTCACTACCATTTTTGTTCTCGGCTGCGTTATTGATATCTTCTTCAGAATTTATGTCGTTTTTGAGCTCTGTAAATTCCGAGATATTGTCACTCGAAGCTGAGATCTGGACGTTTTCTATTTTATCTGACAATTCTGTCTCCTGTTCATGGTTTCCGTTTGCCAGTGTGTTCGGTTCTTCCATCTGTCTTGCTTGAATGTGGGATTTGAGTGCCGGCCAGAAACCTGGAGAATTTATAGACATAGTTTATTTTGACAGCTCTCTCATCACAAAAGCTGACATATATATATATCATATCACTGAGTTATCAGGAAAGCGAACAAAGCCCAAAGGAAAGTATAAAAGGAGAGGACTGAGCTGGGCTACAATGAAGTGCAGCGAGTGGTATTTGCCCTGGGCAATCATGAAATTATCAATTTTCGGAAGCAACCCTCCCTCAGCTTCAGTTATTTCATTATCCACTACCCTGATGAAGCTTGTCTGAATAGACATCTGAAACATCCGCAACTTAAACCGTTTGCACTCTGCCAGTTGAAGATATATCCCACATAACTATCAAAAGAGCTGGTTTTCAATATATTATAATGATCTGCATTCTTACCTTCAATCCACGGCTCCACAACCATTTCCAAGTCGGTGCCATCATCAGCAAATCCTGGAATAAGGGAAAATGATTATTCTACTACAAAATGCTAAGGACAAGGCTGAATTATATGAATGTGACATAAATCATGACTTTACCACTATATCAGTAAGATCAGGGTTGCTAGGACAATTTTGACCTGAAATTCTGAAATTTTTGGAAAATTTGAAAAATAATGACGTTATTATCATTCATTTCAGAAATTTATTGCGAAAATAACACATCATTTACCATTGAGCCAATTTTATTTTTTGGAAAGAAAAAAACGCAGACACTCAGGCTCTGTGTCAAATCTTGATTTCGACATGAAAAAAATCATTTTTTTTTCAAGATACTTGCGTGCCGAAGGCATGTGAAATTTTTTTGACATTTTGTTGGAAAATTTCATCATTTTTGAGTGAAAGCAATAAAATTATATAATATTTTCATATCAATTGAAACATTTTGTTTGGGACGTTTAAAACTCGGACAAAAATCGTTTGATTGAGAGATATTTCGGTTGTCAGATAAAGGGGTTGAAATTCTAACAATTTTTTTGATTTTTGTCCGAATATTCGGCCATCTGGCAACCCCGAGTAAGATATATAATATCCTGCATATGTCAGCATAAAATATGATATTTTTTTTAATTTATTTCAATTCGTTCACTATATGATTTTATTTTTTATTTTTATTAAAATTCACTCTAAGCAAGGCCGGAACCAGCTCCCTAAAGGAAACCAACCAACGGTCACTCAATAGCAAAGAGTTACTAAAAGATGTAGTACCAGCAACTGCACTCTAAACTGAAAATATCCCAAATGAAACTAAATCGTCATGGTAAAGTGCAGTGAGTGGTATCTGCCCTGGGCTATGGTAAAGCCATCTACCACTTCTTTGTTTCCTTTTAGTCGCCTTTTACGACATGCAGGACATACGTTAGGACTATTCTAAAGCCCGTACCTACTGGGACTTTTGATTCCAATATTCAATTTTTTTCTAAAACCAGAGGATATTCGGTTTAAGCAACCCTCATACATACCCGATGCATAAAAGCTTTTCGCTCCTAATTTCTTCAAGGATCTTTCGAGGGTTTTTGGCCCACCACAAAAGGTAGAATAATTACTATCTCCCAGACCAAGCAATGCATATCTCAGCTTCGCAAGGTGTTTGCTGTCCAAGGTTCTTCTTTGAATCATTCTGACGAATTTTCTTGCAGTGCCGGGAAGCTCGCCATCACCTAAAGATGGAAAAAATATTATTCAAAATCTGGCTTTTCATTAGAATCAATTAGAAAACTAGCATAAAGTAATTACAAACATCAAAGCTGATAAAAAATGCCTTTGTTTGTTTATTAGGTAACTTTTTGTTCGTATCAGGAAAATTATTCGATTCCGAATTCCGCAGTCAGAGAATTGTGCAAAAGGTTACAAAAGCATCAACAGAAAAGCCTTCTGAAGAGTCGAAAATAACTGCATATTGCTTTCAGACAACAGGACATAAAAATTTTTGTAGAAGTTCGCTCTGAGACGAAATTAACGTTTTAAAGGAGCCAACAAACTCTGAACGACAAATATCTCATACAAAACTGAACCACCATGGTTATGCATCCCAACTGAATAATATGAACATTTCAGACACCTGCAGAACAAAAAATCAGGATTCAAGACACTCGAAGAAAATCGAGACAATCTGTATCTAAGTCTAGAGAAATAAAAATTAGAATTGATTGGATACCTGTAGTAGAGCAGACAAACACAACTGGCACATTCCCGTCTGATACAATTTTAAAACATTCATCAGCCTTGCGAAGACAGAACAAAGTAGACCTGTATATAAGAAGAAATGATAATTTTTTCATTTCTATTCCGAGTGGACTTGGCTGCAAGAACAACCAAAAAACATGACTGAAAAGGTACGACTAGGGATTAGCAAAACCGAATCATTTGGAATTCGAATTTGATTTGAATAATTTTTTCGAATTGGGTCGAATCACGAATTCGGTGTAAATAATAAATATCCCATTTTTACAATTACAATTTGTCTTCATTGACAAAATCAATAAATTTATAGTTTATAGTGTATATTCAATTCACACCCCATGTTTAAGAGCAACAATTTTCATATTTTAACGACAAATATAATCGATTTTGGTCAAGTCCGATCCAAAATCGATTGCATTTTGTTGTGGAATCAAATTGCTAAGCCCTAGGTATTACTAAAGATGCAAGTTTTCGAATCGAATTTCTAACAAAATAACTCAAAGTTGAATCTTTTCGAATGTGTTTCTAAAAAACTCATTCACAAACCGTGTTCCAACCAAATCCGTGTTCCAACCAAATTCGTTTTTCAAATTCGAGCGATATTAACAAGAACCAAATACCTGTGTTTAGATTTTACTACAGGGCAATAAAATTTGCCATAAATTATCATTAAAAATCACCAAATAGCCAAATAAGTGGAAAATGTTTGCTTTCAAGGTCAGAGAACGACTGAACCCTACCAGTCTGTACCAAACAATACAAAATCACGAAATAAAATATTCTCACTTTATTTCTTGCTCTTCAGCAGCTTCGTGAATTGTTTCTGCGATGGTTTCAGCTTGACCTTAGAATACAAAATAAAGAGAAATTTAATAAAGGGGCTCTCAAAGGTTAAACTTAAACTACTCTGTTCGTATAGGATGTAATTTTTATCCTGTGTGAGAGGAAAGCAAAGAATACAGCTTAATCCTTATGGCGAACCACAGCCCCTCGCGCACATTCCAGTTCCAATTTGGGCTGAAATATTTTGGCTCATCATATATCTCATTTTTCCTGTGCATGGACTTGGTTGGTGGAAGAAAAACCAAAATTGCTAATGTGAACCACCATGATCTTGGTTTTCTAGAGGGGCCAAAAAAATTTCGTCGGACGAACAAAAAAGCTTCAAAACCATATTTTTGAATATTTTTACATGGTTTGGTTACAACCAGACACCAAAAAAGAGAAATTCAGATCTTCAAGCCCTAGATATACATGAAGTAATAATTTCTATCTAATGGAACCCACTTTCTTAAGGCCGCAATACATGTGGAGTTGCCTTACCAATACATTTCGCTTTGGGTAACAAAATAAAAAACGGCGATACACGCCTGCATTGAATTAATCATATTCACATGGCCATAGAGCACAACGCATGCGACGAAACGAGTACTCTCCGTGAGCTTACGTAGCAAAACTATCAATTGCGTTAGAAAACGTAAGAAACCGCATGCAGAGTATTGCGCTAGTGTAAAACGCAAGGGTGAAAAATAAAACTAATATAGAAAAAAAGCAACCTTAACAAACACGTAATGCAGCTTTATTAATGGTGTCTGAATAGCAAAGTAGCTGGGCCATTTGCATCAATATATTCATGCTTGAAAAGCTACAAACTCTTAAGGTCGCACTTCACGTTGCGTTTTTTCTTAGTTTGTTTTATTTACCCTTGTGTTTTACGCAAGCGTAATGCTCTGCATCCAGGTCCTTACATTTCCCAATGAAACAGAACAGTTTGCTATGAAAGCTTGTCGTTTTGATTTCATTATCCGAAACGTAATGCAACCCATCGGTAAGACCACATCACGTGTATTGAGGCCTTTATTTGCCTAAAATGAATTTTTATTAAAAAAAAAAAATTACCTGTCTGAGACCCATACATAATAACGATCTCATCTTTCGCCATTTTCAATGTTTCCTGGTTCCAGTATAAATCAGCTGTTCAACAATTCAGTGATCCAGTACTATTTCATGATTCAGTAAAATATAGAGTGAAATATTACTCTGGAAAGATAATAATAGAACACAATTTTGAACAGTGTGAATAAATATAGAGCCAGCAGCAAAATATATTGAAAAAAAAAGAAATAGGAAACTATAGCACACAATATCGCTATTAATCGCAAAACAGTAGCAATTCAAAGAAAATATACAAGATAATCAAACAGAAATTTATTTTGTTAAGCATGAGCCACAGATGGACCGTGCCTTGTCGGTCGGTCACGACCGAAGCAGTGCCTAAGAGGAACCAACTAACGACCACTTAATAGCAAAGAGCTACTAGGTGTAGTACCAGCAACTGCACTCTAAACAGAAAACATTACTAATGGAATTGAATCGTCATAGTAAAGTGCAGCGACTGGTATCTGCCCTGGACGATGGTAAAACCTTCTACCCCTTGCAGATGCTTTTTGTTGTTGTTAAAAGTTGATTGAAAAAGACACTTATGTGTGAAAGTGCCCCTAAAAGAGTTAGTACCTGAAAATTAAAGAAAACATCCTTAGCAGAACTGCACCGATACAAGGAAGTTGTATCTGCCCTGGGAGATGGTAATATATCTACCACCACTTAATAAGTTGCACCCCAGAAGCACTTTACAGCAGACAAAGAGACAAGTAAGGGACAGAAACTGCTTTTTTTTCAGATGTCTGAACATATCCTTTTCTGATTGACAAAAAAACTTCAAACCAACAACACTGCTATTTCAAAGCAGTATTGATGATTTGAACCTTTTTCTACAGCTTGGCCGCTACCAGACCTTCAGAAAAGACATTTCAACCTTCGAAAGAGAGAGATAGAAAGTTAAATATTTCCCATTTGTTTAATTTTTTTTTCTGCTGGAACCCAATTCCTGAAGAGGGAGTAGCCAACATTCTGGAATTAAGTAATGAAAAATAAAAATCAGTCACATAGTCAGGACACAGTCATTCTAATAAATCTCAAAAACTTTTGCTAAACAGTGTAGAAAAGGTAGACAACTCAGTATTGGGTAAGGGGCGGCCAAAATCTAATATCCTCTGATTTCAGAATCGAATCGAATAATTTTACCAAATCGAATCGAATGTCATATCATAAACGGACAAGTTTTTTTATCATTTATGTGAAAATTCACACTTATTTATGGAAAAACTATCATTTTGTTGATTTCGAATTGTAGAGAATTGCAAAAAAGCTAAAATTGTTTCCTCTTGTAAGAGGACACAGGAATAGTATTGAAGCAGCAGAATAATATTGAGTTATTTTGTTCTTTCTATGCTATTTATTACTTAATAGATAGACAAGCGAAATAGCTAGCGGTAATTTTCAATGTGTAAATGTGCTCAAGAAATTACAAAAAAAAAGGTAAAGAACTTTATTTTATGACATAATATACTTAGTAGATAACAAGTGATATAGCTTAATGGCTTGTTCCCAAAAACGAAAATGCAAAAAAAAAAAATCTCTGCACAACTATTAACATTCAACTGAGGGCTGACTGTTTTCAAAAACTTGGTCATTTTGAAATTATATCGAATGCTTTGGTCAGAGAAAATAAATGTAGAATTGATACACAACGAATAGCGAAGAAAACTCTCGTTTTGAAATAATGATCTCTGAATGGGTTAACGAATTATTCAGCAAATATAACGCATAATTTTTCTGCTTTGGGTATGATAGTGATTCAAAAATCATTCAAGTCAAATATTTTTTTACCTATTTGACTTTGAAATGCACGGATTGAACCTCGCATAGGCGTTAAATAATTCCAGCTCTAGTTATTTGTAATTGTGTATACTACAGTAAGCAAATACTAAATGGCTTGTGCCTGCTAACGAAATTTAAATCCCTGTAAATGTATTGAAAGTACAAAAAATGCTCAAGTTTTGATTCAGGAATCATATAGCTCGGTAATTGCTTTGTGTTGTAGAGTACCCACTATCTCCTTGTGTAGGATGATGTGAGTTTGTTGTGTCATCAAAGGCATGACATTGAATCTGTGGCATCGAGACATCCATAACGCCAGGAACTGATGCCTCGATGCCACTTGTGTTGCAAGACTTTGGCAAAAATGGCTTTCTGGGACTTGTAGTGTCCATACTTGGATGGATTAGTTCATTTTTTATCAAAGGTTTTGCATCATAATCTGACAGCCTGATTTGATTAGTAGATTCTTCAGTTGGCTGCACTCGACTTGATCCAGCAGAAACAGGATTCGAACTTGTAAATCCTTGACTGCAGAACAGAACAGATGTACTATGTTTTTCGAATTGCATGTAGACATCATCTTGGTCTGGATTGCAGGATGTTTGGTCCAAAACCATTGATATATCTTCGTTAGTTCGATTGATACTTGAATTTTCACTCTCATGTAAAACCATTGACGAACACACCGCTGGGGATGGGAAGATGTTTTCTTTGTTACTTTCTGCGTCTAATTTGTCCACTACGTATTGCACATTTTCAAAATTAACTGATTTTTTCAAAGTTGGAGATGATTTTGAGGTAGGAAGTCCAAAATCACTTTTAACAGGACTATAGTCGTCCGATACAGAGGGTAAATTTTGCTGAGTCGCGGTCGACGAAAGCATTGAAGTTTCCGCTTTCACCTCAAGAGTGTTTTGTTTTGTATTTTTGCTGGAATGTTTGCATGGGATTGGCGAAAGCATTGGGGAGGGACAAAGCTGCCTTCCCTGTTCCTGAACATTAAGACGATGAGACGAGTTAATTTGGTTGTAGGATGAAGACTTTTTCATGTGGGAAATGTGTTTAATAGGTTCAATTGGTGACAATGGAGGGCTGTCGAGAAGTAATTGCCGTCGACTTGACTCCATTGCTGGTGGAGGGTGACTATGACCCTCTCGCACCATCTTGTTGCTGGATTTTTCGTCCATTACACCAGATACGCGGAAAGACATTGACGAAGCGTCTTCAACAGTACTGCCGTCGTTAGCAGATAACATTGCACTTTGCGTTTCAGTGTGGGGGAAATCGTCACACTTGACTGGAGATAATTCTGGCGAATCGAGTTCATCCATTTGTATTTTCATTAATTCCTCGTCTTCACTGCTGCCGAGAAGCATTTTCCGACGGCGGACACCGCTTCCAAACCTGGGTTTTTGTGAATTAGACGAACAAGGGGTTTTGGGATCGAATCCCACTCCGCTCATTAAAGGACTTGACGAGAAATGGGATTGACAAGTGCTCGGTGTTCGCGATAGTTCACCGCGAGTTGAGTGAGGAAGTGGAGTCATATTATTATTACTCGGCTGAATTTTGTGAAGAGGAACTGGTGACTCAGCAAATTGTTCTATGTCGTTTATATCATCAATATGTTGAAGCATGTTGACATTAATTTCACCATGTTTGTCCCGAGCATCTACTTCTCTGCCATCTGGGAAAAAAAGTTTCCTGCGCAACGAAGTGTTATTCAATGTGTCATTAGAATTTTCCGCCTTTCTCCTCGTGGGTGTAATATTGCCCCAAAAGTGCTTCAAGATCAAAATTCTTCGGCAAAGTCAGTGTCGTCTGTGTAGAAACATTCTTTGCTTCGACCGATGCTTTCACAGGTTTTTCTATAAAAACTTCATCATCTTTTGCTTTCTTACCACAACTGGTAGCATATTTACCATTGTTCGCAAGAAATTTTCGGACTCGAATTTGAGAAGAGGATGATAGAGAGGAAGCAGCTGACGAAGATGAACATCCAGGCCTTCCTGTGCCACAAGGTGTCATCAGATTAACCTTTTTCTTCATTTGTGCCGGGGAGGGAGAGATAAGAGCTAAGTAGTGTTGATTTTTCGATCGTTCTGCAGACCAAGGGCTCGGGAGTTCAATATTGCTTGCAAAAAACTCGTCAATTGCTTGCTGAGCACGGCGCTCACTCGCTGGGTCAAGTCTTAAAAAGTCTTGCTGGTTGTGTAATGAAGAGAGATCGAAATCCATTGGTTTCAGAACAGCGATTTGATCTATGTTCCAGAAACTGTTTGGAGTTTTCTGTGAGTCGGTCTCGGAAGATGCGTTCATTTTAAAACACAGAGGGACTGAACGATGGCTGCAGTAAACTGTCTAGAGTATTATGGTTTTCAAACGGGTTTGTGATGCTGAATTCACTCGCACTTGGCTGGTCAGATACATCGTTGCTTGTGCAAGGACCGCCTAAAGGTGTCCCTGGAGTGACACACCAAGTAGTTCACTTTTATCATTTGGAGATGCCATTGGTTTTCATTTCCTATTACACTGAATAAATAAAAAAATATATATTTCATTTTTATGAATGTGCAATACAACTGAAAGGAGGTTACCAGTTAGGGACTTAAATGAAATGGTTCATCAGTATAGGTTATTGAAAAAAAATAAAGAGTTTTTTTAACAAAATTTTTGGAGTTTATGTTAAAAATATCAATGTTAAGTTCAGCGCGCTTGTCACACCAATAAATTTTCTATCAAAGACGTTGTAGATGATTTTATCATCGCCCAGGGCAGATACCACTCACTGTACTATAACGTAGCGATTCAGTTCCATTTGGAATGTTTTCTATTTTGAATACAGTTGTTGGGTTTTCATCTTTTAGTATTTTTTTTCATTAAAATTCCCTCCCAGCAAAGGTCGGAAGTAGTGCTTGAAAGGAACCAACCAACGGACCGCATAAGGGTAGAGCTACTAAAACATGTAGTACCATCAACTGCATTCTAAACGAAACTGAACCGCCATGGCAAAGTGCAGTAAGTGGTATCTGCCCTGGGCAATGGTAAAACTATCTACCACTTATTTGTTTTTTTAGGCGCCTCTTACGGCACAAGGGAAATATGTTAGGACTATTCTAAAGCTTGTACCTACAGGACCTGAAATCTGTCTATCTCTCATTCACTGTTCCAATGACAAGTAAACTAGGTATTGTGTTTAGCTTTTTATTGAAATATTTAGCAGTGTTCATGTTTTTGAGAATGTTATCTCCTCTTTCCATGTGTGTACTGTGTAGTTAATTCAAACGTTTTATTTCACTCCTTGAGCATTAGAGACTCCAGATGAGGCACATGCCTGTGACCCCAAAAATTTTCTGTAAAAATTAGGTGCGGAAAATAACATAGCAGAGCAAAAAAGACCAATTTTGAATTTATTTGCCTCCGGCAAAAATAGCACTTGGGCTTTATGCAATTACTTTGTGCATGATATTGTGTACATTTCGTGACTTTCTGCCTTTGATATGAGTTCAATGCTATTTTCATAAAATATTTTCGTCACTGTGAGCAAAAGTTGTACAATGGGCAAAAGCTGTACAATGGTAACAAAGTGATAACAAACGGTTTTAAGTGCGCATTCTTTCCACAACGGTCAAATTGCCTCGCCTACACCTGCTTTCTGTAAAATTACTCAGTACTGTGTACCATCATAACCTACTTAATTGGTTTTCTTTTGAAAAAAACATACAACTAATTAACTTCACTGGGTGATCAGAACTGACTTGTAAAATGTCAAGGAAAACAGTTTAAACAATTGCCAGCCGTGTTTCAAAAGCGATGAAGCGCGCACATACCGCGGCAAAAACAAAATCAAACTGAGAGCGAATCATGAATTTGCAACGCTTTTCAGCGGTTTGGGATTTCTGCTTTTTTCCTTTTTGCCAACTTTGCAGGTTAAGTTTTTTCGTTTTCGTGGTGAATTATAAGTTTTTAGATTTTTTATAATAGAACATTGATTGAATGATATTTAATTTTTCAAACCCTTTGACTTCTTTTTATAAAAACACTTTTTCGTCAGCTGGTCAATGACGTCACGACAGAAAGATTTTACTTTGTCTTATTTCACATTAACTAATTGACTTGCCAGATTTGATAAGCTGATTTATATTTTTATTGAAGATAAATTATTGGAAACTTTGACATTTTTGAATGATTCAAAACAATATTAATTTTTATCATTACTATTATAAAACACAGTGTATTTTTTTGCTTTCTGAATAGTTTCTTTTTCCTACGTAAAAATTTCTTTTTTTTCATCGGATTTCGCAATCCAATATGACGCAATTTTCCAGTTATTGGTAATCTTGATATGGCAACGGTGCAAAAGAGCAATGCCGACGAAGCTTTTGCTTTATCTTGGGTATCTTGGTTTCCTCGTGAGATATGCCGACGGTTGGGATGCTTTTTTGACATTTGGTATTTGGCGGCTTGTAAGTACTTTTCGAAAGTTTGTATTTGTGATGATTTTAGCATATATGTTGTTTTTTCGGTTCTTTTGAATGTTTCTGAAATATTTTTTCAATATATTTTCCAACTAACTTAATTAACAGTTAAAGTTTAAATTAAAAGAAGTGCAGAGTGGTACCGGTACTTAGTCTAAATAGTTTTATCATCGCCTAGGGCGTAGATACCACTTTACCATGGGGTTTATTCTGTTGGCACTTTATATATTGTGTTCAGTAACGTTAGCTCTCTGGTGGTTCCTTAAGTACTTATTCCTATTCCTGCAGTCTTGCTGATTTTATGGTACAGGTAGCAGGTACCGGTAGCTGATCGTAAGCACCTCTTTTGGCACACAAAGTGGTTCTATAAAAAAAAGGCCAAAAGTTTTTCAAGTATACTGAATAGCCTCTACCTGCAGTGCTTGCTTTGAGTGTTTAGTTATTCCTGAAGGTAGCAGTTACCTGTATTCTGATTTTAGTCATCCGGCTCTTTTGGCCTTGCACATGGGAAATTTTTATGATAACCGGATATGTGGTACCGTACTAAACTTCACGAGACCCTTTTGGCCTTGCACAAAGTGAAAAAAAAGTAAAAACTGTCAAAAGTTATAATTCAATGTATACTGTATAGGCTTAGTACAGAGTATGCTGGTACCTCATCGATAATGGTACCGTAATACATTTGTGTTTAATAATATTGTGCTTTTAAATTTTATTCTGTTTATTATTGGGCTTGTGGTTGGATTAATCAATCTGAATTTGGACATAAACATTTGGCGTCATCAAAATCATGAAACAAAAATCGGGTCTAGTGAAGTTTAGTACCATATTCCCGAATGTCTTTAAAATAAAAACTGTCAGAATATTCTCATCCTAACTAGGGGGCTCCAATGCTGCAAGTTTACGGCATTGTCTCCCGGGTTAGGATGAGTCGCTTGTAACATCGGAAATTTTTATGATAATCGGATATATGGTACTAAACTTCATGAGACCCCAAAAATCCTGATTGGGATTGGATTTTATTTGGCACAAAAAAAAAGTATGCTGGTACATTTTCTATGATTATTGAATTTTTAAATTACCAGTACGGAGTTTGGCTGAATTTACGTTATATCAGAATTATGCAATGGTGGCGGAATGACGCAATGCAACTCTCTTATGTAATTAATCTATAAAGTCTGTTTTTTTTTTTAAATTGCTTTTATATCAAGCCATCCAATCGTTGCTGATATTGGATTTAATTAATGTTGATTTGTTATTTCGAGGATGCACTTTTGAGGTTTCTAATAATATGGTAATAGAGTATGTGCCATACATTAACGCTGCAAACATATATCGTTTAGCGACGTATCTTGCAAGAATTTGCAGTACCCAGAAATGTTTATAGTTATGGAACTATGTAAATAAATTTGATGTAATCATGCAAGGCCGTAATACCATGCCCGGTTTCCGTGCTTTTTGTGCTTTGACTTTCTTAAATGCAAATATTTTTGATCTGCTCACCTTTGCTTATCATATTTTTCAATTCACCACTTTCTATATAAATTCCATTTCCTAAGGCATGCAGTATAGCTTAATGCTAGGAGTTATTCCAGTATAAAAATAAGGCTCTTATCTGTGGTGTAAAAATTGAAAAAGGCACATAAGAAATATTATTAAATTTTTTTGTAACAAAACTCGCCCATCGAAAGCACAAAATTATTTGGTCCTTTGGTTGAAAATCACACCATTATGGGGGGCAAACACACATACAACTCTGTATAACATGTGATTACACGGCAAAAGTGTGATAAATTTTTGGTTACAATTACAAAACTCAAGTCTTCAAATTTTTGTTTACAAGATCAGAAGACGTGAAACATTAGTATTACCTGTAATAAGAAAGGAATAACTGTTTGGCAATAGCAAATTTTTTGGCCTGAATTGAGGAAATATTATTCAGAGTTGCCCAGTTTTTGATACTGTATGTTCTATGTTTTAAATGAACTGTGAGATATAATAATATTTTCAATAGTATAGAAAGAAATAACGATTGCGATTTGGCAATAGCAAATTTTTTGGCTGAATTATGGAAATATCTTTCAGAGTTGCCCAGTTTCTGATACTGTATGATCTGTGTTTTGAATGAACTACAAGATGTATTAATATTTTCAATAGTATAATGTCCTACACCTGCGCACAGGAAAAAATAAAGGAGTTAAAATTTGTCCCAAAATTTGAATACTTTGATTTACTTGCTTTGACTGAAAGATAAAGAAACTTGTAAAATGGTCAAATTTTTTGAAGTCATTCATATCAAATTTTGAACCAAGATCTGACCAAAATTGTTTTTCTTGTGCACAAAACAAAATCTGGTTCATGGAGAACGCTGTGAGCGGTGCTTATGTGAACCACCGTGCACCGGCGAGGCATCAAGTAGACCACTCGCATGCAATTATCTCTCACAAAATCCGAACCAACATGAGGACAATCAGAAATACGCGGCTCAAAGCGTGTTCCCAACGCTTACGGATTGAGCTAACTTGGGACCGATTGAGCCAACCGAGTGAATTTCAATAAACGATTTATAATTTTTCTTCTCCATTTTCCAGATAGTTAATCCTAAATATCTAAATTCTTATTTAAAATGGCTGACGTTGCTGCTTTAAAACAGAGAATACAACAATTGGAGAAAGAGGTCGTTAAACTCAAAGGTGCGACTGGGGAGGGAGCCCAAAATGCGAGAAATAAAATCGACAAAATGAGCTCAGAGGTTGTTGACACAAATCCATACAGCCGACTAATGGCTTTGAAACGTATGGGGAATTGTGGAGAATTACGAGTCGATTCGGACATATTCTGTGGCGGTGGTTGGAGTCGGTGGTGTTGGGAGTGTGACTGCAGAAATGCTGACTCGTTGCGGAATAGGAAAACTACTTTTATTTGATTATGATAAAGTAGAATTAGCAAACATGAATAGACTGTTTTTTCAGCCTCATCAAGCTGGCTTGAGTAAGGTAAAAGCTGCAGAAGACACGTTACGAGATATCAACCCTGATGTTGAATTTGAATCGCACAATTATGATATCACAACTATGGACAACTTCCAACATTTTATGAGCCGTCTTCAAGAAGGTGGAAAGGTTAAAGGTCAAAAAGTTGATCTTGTTTTAAGCTGTGTTGATAATTTTGAAGCTAGGATGACGATAAATACAGCCTGTAACGAATTACGACAAAAATGGATCGAATCTGGTGTGAGCGAGAATGCGGTATCTGGACATATCCAGTTCGTAGACCCCGGTGAAACTGCTTGTTTCGCCTGTGCGCCGCCACTCATTGTTGCAACACAAACAGATGAGAAGACGCTAAAACGTGAGGGAGTTTGCGCTGCTAGTTTACCAACAACTATGGCAGTGGTTGCCGGGCTTTTGGTACAAAATGCTTTGAAATTTTTATTAAAGTTTGGTACGGTTTCAAATTATGTAGCTTATAATGCATTATTGGACTTTTTCCCGTCAATGACTATGAAACCAAACGCAGACTGCACGGATTCTTTCTGTCGGAAAAATCTAGCTTATTGTAAAGAACTTGCAAAATCAGCAAAACCAGTAGCTGAAAAACAAGAGATTAAAAAAGAAATATCAACAGAAAACGAGTGGGGGATTGAAATTATACAAGATGAAAACCCGCAAGAAGATTCTAACCCTGTTCCGAACTTAGTCAAAGGACTTTCTGTAGCTTATACTGTACCCGCCCCTGAAAACGATAATTCAACCAATGAAGATACTGTGGACGCTTCAGGGGCTTCTTTAGAAGATTTAATGGCTCAAATGAAAAGTATGTGATTGTTTTTAGTTAACGTTTCTGATTATTTGGGGTGTGCAATTTTTAATGGTAAAGTTCCAGAATACGGATGTATGGAAGTGTGTAAGTTGTCTGAAGAGATTGGATTGAATATATAATTAGGTGCAAAACAGATGCAAAGATATTCTTATTGATCTGAGAATTGTGGACTAATAAAGATCAGAGTAAAGAATCTTGTTTTTCTTTGGGTGTCTTAAATAGTTTTTTTTTGGATGTCCAAAACAGCTTCGAAACCATTATCACTGCTATTCCATATTCCATATCAATATTGCTCCTGCGTTTTATGATGACTATGGCTGCCCAAAATATTCCATTCGATTCGGAACATTCTAATCCCTAAATTATTTGATTCTGTTATAATTCGAAATCAACAAAATGATTATTTTAAAAGTTTTTTACATATAAATGTGAATTTCCATTTAAATTACAACCTGATAAAAAAAGTTTTTTATGTTCATTAGATGACTTACGATTCGTATATTTAATTCAATTCGGGGAAAATTATTCGACTCAATTCTGATATCAAAAGATATTCGATGTTGGCCTAATTTATCGAAGGAGAACTTTTTTAATAATATTGAAGAAATTTTTTGAATTATATGTGAAATTTCAAGATCCATTGAAATATTGCTCTAATTTATCAAATCAGCAATCATTGAAATGATTCTTTGTCATCCTGATTTATCAGAATCTATTCCAATCGTAAGTCCAATAAGTGAAATTTTCTGTTGTAGTATATTTCACATTTATTCACTGTGGAGGTTCCAGAGTGTCACAAACAGATTTATGCAAAACATTTTTTCCAAGAACCTCCGAACTTTGGAAGTCCTTAGACATTTGTCAGGAATAGGGATTTCCTTGGTTCCCTTTCCTGCATTTGGTACAGCTGTTTGCACTTCAATGGTTTCAGGAGACTTCGAGTATCATATGTTTATTGCAACTATTGAGCAAATTTTTGAAAAAAAAAAAATTTTTTTTGCGAGTGGATTAGATATCTAAGTTTAATAAACTTTTGATGTTGATGAGTGATGAGTTAACGGGCTCTTGATTATCTTTTTATGGTTTCTGTGGTTTCTGTAGCAGCCATTTCTTCAAGCATTAGAGAATCAGATAGTTTGTTCTTTACTTCGGTATTGAAATATGTTATTAATATTGGGGACATACTCCAGTGAACGTGCAACCAAAATTGATTTTTGTACCATTACTTAACCAACCCTGAAAATAGTTTTTTTTATTACCAATTCAAAGCTTGAAAGACGGAATGCCTGCTACTCAAGACAAAAAAAAAATTTTCCAGCAGAAAAAAAATTTAGCAAATGAGACAATATTTCCTGATATATCTTTTGCTAGATGATTAAAATATCTATTTTTGATGATGTCTTGTGTCAACGATCGGTAGAAAAAGGTCCAAAATCATCAACATGGTTTTGAAGCTTTTTATCTCTACCTGAAAAAAATGACATTAATATGAATATTTGCTGACATCCGTAGAAAAACGAGATTTTTTCACCCTGACACCCCTAAGAAAATGAAAGAAACACTTTAGACTCTCTTAGAAAAGCGAGATTATATTAAATTGGTTTAAACCTCTATGTGTTCAAGTTATTCGTGGTATTTTATAATGTCTACAAGACTCACTTGACATTAACACAATTGCAAAACTATAATATATTTAATAGGCATGGCCCATGTTTGACCCTTGACCTCAAAATGGATTAATTTTATTAACAATTCAAAGTACGCGCCCAGTAATTTAATCGTGATCGTTCAATTAATTCGGATTTATTGAGATTTTAATTTGTGGTCGTGAGATTGACAATTGACATAGTTTTTGTGTCGAACCTACCAATTTTGTGGCCTCAACCTTGACTTAATTGAATTTGAATCAGTAATACTTCATTGTAGGCAGCTGGGTTGGCATTTTTGTATGTTTTGTGCCAGAGGTGGATTGATAGGAGCTTGGTGGAAGAAATTTTTTGCATTTCGGGGTTTCTGCAAGGTTCATGTCATTTTCTTCGGATTTACAAAAAAGCTTTAAAACCATCAAAACTGCTGTTTCATTGCAGCATTGATGATTTGGAAACTTTTTCTACAGTTTGGTCGCTACCAGACACTCAAAGAAGCATTTAAATCTTCTTGCAAGAGATATCATGAAAACTGCTCAGTTTACTGTGCTAAATTTTTTTCTGATGGGCCCCCTTTCCCTTGGGTGTTTATTTAGCAGATTAGCTGATATTCTGCCAGTTTAGTTATTTGCAGCAAGTTTTTTTTTCATGATTATTGAATACTTCTACCGTGTCTGATTTCAATAGTTAAATCCTGTCATTAATGGTGATTTATTTCTTCTCTAAAACCTTATCCAATGCGATTTAAGTAAGGTAATTTGGAGGTTTATACCCGCACTTTTTGATAGAGTAATATACTCAATTATACTGGGGATTTAATCATGTTAGTTTTGTGTCTGTATAATGTATTTTTTTCTCTGTATGAGATTTGGTTTTGAGGAAATTGACTAATTAAGAGTGATTTGTATGAGAAGCTTTTGGATGTTTTTGCTTCCTTGTTTAATTATAGGCCTACGTATTTAGAAATTGTAATTGATGTTGCTAATAGGAATTTCTTTATTCGAATGAGAATAAATTGGAAATGGAATTAGAAATTTTGCCAATAAATTACTATTTATGCATTTTTTTAGTGCTATTTTTTCCACAGAGTATATATGGTAATTTTATTGATGATTCGAAAGTATTGAATCGTAAGTTTCTTGTTTTAAATTATCAATGTTTTTTTACATTTGCTTGTGACAAATTATTTTGAATTTCATCATTTATAGGCTGTGGTGATGCTGCAAAGTGCACCAATTCAGAATGTCTGGAACTAAATTATTTTTATTTAAAATTCATGAATTCTAGCTATTGGGACTTCACTTAAATGCCAATAACACACAATCAACAATTTATCTTCCAATTTCCAAGAACTTGCTCTTGTTTATTCAAAGTTTGGATATGCATCGTGCCATGGAGTAAGTAAAGCCACAATAAACGTCACCAGTTGGCAAATATTGTGGCGAAGTGGTGGTTTACATGGCATTCATGGATGGGTTTGTTACAATGTCAGCTACTATGCTACTCAGACACCTGAAAAAATGGGTTCCATCAGAAGAAAATTTAGAAATGGACAATGTTTAATGATATTTTTCAATAGAGATAAAATACCTCCTTTAGTGTCTCTGAAAAAAAAGTTAAAAAGTCATCAATAGTAACTTCAAGACACTCAAAGAAAATGGGTTCAATAGGAAGAAAATTTAAAAAATGGACAATGTTTGATTTTTTAAAACTATCTTTTTTAGTGAAAAAGGGTTAAAATATCTAAAAAATTGGTTAAAATAGATCATCAATACTTGGACACCTGAGGAAAAAGGGTCTTCAGAAGAAAATTAGAAAATGGTCGATATTTCATGATAAAAATGGCGCTATTAATGTCTTTGATAAAGGTTCAAAATCATCAATACTGCCATGAAATAGCAGTGTTATGGTTTTGAAGCTTTTTATCTGTCAGAAAAAATGACATTAATATGATCACTTCCGACACATATAGAAAAACAAAATTTTTACCCTGATATCATCCCAAGGAATGAGTAGAACCCACAAACTACGTCACAGGTTGACAAATATTTTGGCAAAGTTGCAGTTTATGACATACAGAGTATGTTTATTACAGGCAATAACAATTCCCATCATAAAAGGCATATTTTGTTAAGTATGTTAAGTAAGACGTGGTCCATCTGCGGCTAATGATTGACCGAATAAGATTATCAAATTGGATTTATTAAATTACTGAAAACCTCTATTTCAATTTATTGTAGAAATGAATGTTTTGTAAAGTATGCTTTTGCTTAGACTGTTTTTACGATGGTACAATTTTTCAGTCTTGTTATTCTGAGTTATATATTTTACTATCTGAAACATTTATTTGATAATTCGTCAGATCAATGTTATTCTTTATATTCATTTTGGACATGAACATAACTGTTGGTAGTGGTGTCCGACACCACATTTGAACTATAATCAATTTGGATACTGTGGCTTAGGGCCCGACCGACATATCGTGTATTTTTTGTTCAAATGGCAAAATTGAGTAATATTTTTCGCTCTCTGCAGAAATCACCAGCAGATTATTTGCATGAGATAAATAAAAATTCTATTCCCTCCACAAAAAATTTCCTAATAACGCATCAAAATGTTAGAAATCTGCGAGATTTTCCCTGTAAGATAAATATCGTACAAATTTCGTGGTCAAAAATGTCAAAATATCGGTATCGATATCAGTTGCTAAAATAGAATATCGGTCGGGCTCTACTGTGCCAATTTTAAATTTCTTCAAATGATTTTTTTTGCCCTATTAATGAGAAAATGATGGATGGATATGCCGGCACTATTCATCAGTGGCTCATACTTTAAAAGAGCTGGTTTTTTACTGAAAAATATTGACCACTAAATTGGGTTTTCTGAAAACTTCGTGACCGAGTCGATTAGAATTTTTTAATTCGATGTGTGTTTTGGATTAGCTTTATATATCAGAAAATGGCTTATCAGTTATGTCTTGCTCTTCTGTGCGAATTGGGAAACTTTTTGCACAATTATATATACCGGTATATAAATATGAAAAGATTTTTATTGCTATTATATGGATCAACATGATCAGATTTTCAGTTTTGTTTCTTAAATCATCACAATTTTTTTTGTTCGTTTATCAAAAATGATAGGAATTCTGCTTTTCATTACTTGCTATTTTTGCAGTTTCGAAGTTTTTAATTCTTGGAATCTTGGATGAAAAATTAGTCTGCATTCCCGCTATCTTTGAAAGGAGAATTGATAATTCTATTGTATGAGTTGATAAATATTCAATTAAATATTGATATTTGGAATGGTGTCTATAAAATTAGATGTCTCGTTCAGCAAAATTGATTAGTCTGATATCTTGTTCGTGTGAAGAAATACTTGAAAGAAATAATCTTTTTATTGTGTTTAACTGTATTGCTGTTCCTGGGAAGCTTGTTAAGGTTTTTGTTTTTTCATGTCGAAGAATGAAGATAATCAACATATTTTTTGTTTTCGAAATGGTGTCTTTAAAATTAGATGCATCATATAGCTAAATTAATTTTGATTTCGATGCAGTTTTGAAACTGTTTAAAAATTTCTACAAAATTTCAACATGTCCGAAACAACAGATGCTGGAGTACTGTTAAACAATGATTTCCGCTGGAAAGAGGTTTGTGAATCTCATGCCTCCACCAACGCTTGTAAGCTTGCCGCGGCACTTACGAGTTTGTTATTGGAGTATAAAGCACGGGCGAATATTCAAGCTATTTTGACGCAAATTAAGCATCATTATGACGAGCATTTTAATGCGTGTTTTGATGGACAATTACAACATATTGGGCGAGATGATAACAGTGAACAATATCAGCAAGGATATGAAGGTCTCAGTCATATTTCTGGAATAAACTCTAATGACGATAAACTCGGGAAATACAGAGGTCGGAGCAAATCAGAAGGTAGGTTCTACAAGGTTACGAATACTAGGGTTCAAAGTTCAAAAAGGAATTTCAAAATGTGAGAAGTTAGGAATAGGGATGCGACCTTTTCCACAGTGTAGTTGCTGTTAAACGTTTCTAGATATTGCTACTAGGTATTCCCTTTTTTCGAGCAAGAGATATGACTCGAAATGTTGCATTTTTGCTATATTTTTTTTGATGAAAACCATTTTCTCTGGAAGTCTGAGTAGCACGTTAGTAGGCATTCTGCCGGTGTCTTACATAAATAACTATGCAAAACTTTCTCTTTTAAAACTCATTTCGGTTTAATAACAGTAAAAAAAGAGGTCTTCTCTTACATTTTTTTATCCGAATTTCAATCAAGTGCCAATCAGGATTTACGATATTGATTTTTAGTGTCAAATTTTTTTTTTAAATTTCATAATTTGAATATTTCTGCTCGTCGTACGAGGCAATTTAAAAGAATTAGAGAAAATGTGGACGAGAGAGAGAGAGGGGAGTTTATTATTTTATCAGTCAGAAAACATACATAAGCTTTCACATTAGAAACAATGTCAACAAGAGTTTTCGGTACAGACTGGACGGTGACGATAATACCAACTGGTCATCGAGTCTGTCACCACTCAATTTTCAAGTTCATAACATTTTGTAGAATACATAATCAATTGTGTCAAATCAATTCACACTCTCGATTTGAAAATTAAGACAATAAATAAAAATAAAATATCAAAAATATATGACTTGCTTTGAATTATGAAGATGGAATTGCAACGAAATGTAAACAATATTTGATCCTGGATTGCAATATGCAATATATTACCATAATAGAATTTGAAAATTTCGCCAAAATGTTTTCGCGATCAAATATTTCTTTATTTTAAGTCATTTTTTTACTACCAGTAGACAAAGATTTAGTTTACTGCGTTCATATGGACTGGTCTCAACATTTTCAAATTGATTTCAAACTATTCTGCATAAAATAATTTGTTTTTTCTTCATATTACACAGAATATTAATAAAAGAATATTGAAAAACAATTCTTTTTAATTGGCTACTAATAAAGTGGTAAATGGTTTACTATCACTCAGGCAGATACCACTTACTGCACTTTACCATGGTGGTTAAGTTCCGCTTGGAATGTTTTCCGTTTAGCGTTGCTGTTACTGGTACTACATCTCTATTGATTAGTTTCTTTGGTAACTGCTTCCGGACTTGCTCGGAGCGAATTTCAATAAAATTCTTGTTAATAAACGTTATGTATAAAATATTTCCAGTACAGTATACTAATTGTCATACACATTCCAGGAAATTGGATGACCAGTCTTTCGGTAAACAACAAAAAGAAAATTGCTAAAGCCAGCGAAAACAATTCATCAATATTTGAGAACGAAATCAGCATGCCGGAACGTAGACGCAGTGTGGACAGTATTTCAAATCCCAGCACAACCGATTCTAAAAAGTCTGCAAAATCAAAATTACGTCGAGGAATTTCCCTTCGAACGAGTTTAAAGTTTCGTAAATCGAAAGTGTCTTTGGTCGACAGTAAGCCATCGACACCAGAACCAGGACCAGTATCGAATGGGGATGCCCATATGGCAGAAAAACCCACTTTCATGACGTCTGTTTTGAGGAAATTTAGACCAAGTTATAAGAGAAGATCTTCAAAGGTGATTATTTTTCCTTGCTAATGTGCATTGTCAGTTTTTGACTTCATAAGCCTGATTATATTAAATATTTAAATCATGTTTTTAAATCATTGCTTTTTAATATATATAATAGAAATAATGATTAGGTTGACGTTAACAAAAACTCTGTACTGTATCATTGTGAATTAAATGCCATTGTAGAACAATTTAAAATGTGTATAGTCTGAAAATTTATTTCATAACTTTTTCCATATTTATATATAATAGGTTTAAATCAGACTATTTAGATCGAAACTCAGTAGTGAGAATTTCCTTTTTTTTTCATGCCATTTTTTTTTTGGTTATAAAAAAAGCTTCAAAACCATCAACACTGCTATTTTTTTATTATTGAAATCCACTCTGAGCAAGGCCGGAAGCAGTGCTAAAAAGAAACTAACTAACAGCCACTAAACAAACCAACGGCAAAAAAGATACTGCAAGGATGCTGTACCGGCAACTTGCACTCTGCACTACAAATAAAAAACATTCCAAACGGAACTGAACTGTTATGGTAAAGTGCAGTGAGTGGTAAAACCACCTTCCACTGCTTATTAATTTATTATTTTCTCTCTTTGTTTTTCTTCGGGCCTTCAAATTTTTCATATCATTTCATTTGGTTTTACAAAAAAGCTTCGAAACTATCAACACTGCTACTTACGACTGGGCTAACGTTTAATTATTTGTTCCAGAGTTTTGGTTCCTCAGACAAGAACGACACTGAGAGCATCACAAAACACGAAGGGATCATCAGTTATCTGACGGTAACAAACTCAAGTGCTGGAGATACCCTCGATTTCCAACGTGCCCGACTCGTACTCAGGGATATAAGAGTCGGATACCAAGTTGAACTTTATACACCTTGCCGAGTGAGTTTTTGTAGTCATGATTTTAAAATGTCTCCAGCATTTTTTTCATTTTTTCATTGAAAATTACTCTAAGCAAGGATGGAAGCAGTGCCTAAAAGGTACTTACCATTCAAAATAAAAAAGGTGGGTATGTCTTGTTAAGGATAAGAATTCTGGCCAGGCTGACAGCAGGGTGGTCGTATGTTGGGTTTCTTTGGATGTCTAAAATGTTCCCCAAATGGACAGACGGCTTCAAAACCAATCGCACTGTTATTTCATAGCACCAATTATGGCTTTGAGGCTTTTTATTCAGTTTGGTTGATGCCAGACACTCAGAAAGAAACATTCAAATTTTCTAGCCACAGATATAACGCAAAACAATGGCTATTTGCTAAATTTTCTTCGGATTAAGGCTGGACAAAACCGAAGCATTTGGAATTCGAATCTGATTGGAAATGAATCTTTGATTTCATAAAAATATCAAATTTATTATTACTAATATAGTCTCCGTTATGATAATTATGAAATATACAGTTACAAATTACAAATACTGGCATAAACTCAAAAGCGATGTATTTTCATTTTAACGACAAAATACGACCACATTTTGTCATTAAAAATGGAAAAATGCGCTTCATTTAACATGCTTTTGTTTCTATGACCGATTCACAAATGATTTTAATAATATGTACTTCACCGAATCGAATTGCCCAGCCCTACTTCTGATGCAATCAATTTTCTTCAGGTGTCTAAGTAACAGAGTCGTAACTTAAGCAACTTTAAAGATTTTTTGACATATCCGATAAAAAGATAAGGTAGTGTAAGACACCCAAAGGAAAAAGAAGGCTTTAAAACTCTCGTTGATAGACATCTATCAGGGATGGGTGTTCTTTAGTTCCTATTCCTGCATTTCATGTAGGTCCTTGAACTTTAGTAGCTTCAGGAGATTTTCAAGCATGATTTGTCTCCTGTGGCCTGGCTCTGAGCGAATTTAAATAAAAGAAAAAAGGTTGGTTTGCAATACCAAGAACCTTTCACTTTGACAAAGTTTTTTAATTATTTCCAAAGATTGAAAGGAAATCTGACTCATTAATATAGATTTTTCTAATTATGATATTTTAGTTCTAGTTCCTTGTGTAGAACAGGTCGATTTGACAGTAAATACGTGTATTAAATTTTTCAAAATATGTTTGATGTATTTTGTGACATACCGTCTAAAACAACTACAGATTGATACAAAATCATGTCAAGTGAAACAAAAAAATGGGCCTTTCGGCTTATGTGCCTTATTTGAACTTTTGCAATGTCATGAAACAACAATCAGCCCACATGCATAGTGCTTTTTAATATAATTATTATGTGCCTCACACGGCTCTTTAAAATGGCACAGTGGCATTCTTTTTGACAGCAGAATATGGCGTGAAATGCCGAAAATATCAGCATTTTGGTGGTAGTATGTCGGTACAATTTATACCCAATATCGCCCATCTCTAGTTTCTGGTAATCCTGTTTCTCAGTTTTTTCAATATCTTGGCAGCAAATTTGTCCATTAGAAGAAAATTGATCAAAATCCACCGTTCAAATCATGTTTCACTAACTCATTTGCTAGGAGAGTAAATTACTCTTTAGGTACCTGTTGGTACTAATGAACTGAACAAAAAGTATCAAAATCGTCAACATTGCCGTTGAACAGCAGTGTTGATGGTTCTAGAGATTATTGATCTCTAAAGAAGTGGTTTTTTACCATAGAACAGGGCATTGCTCACTGCCCTTTACCATGGCGGTTCAGTTCCATTTGGGAATGTTTTCGTTTAGAGTGCAGTTGTGGGAACTACGGTACATCTTTTAGTAGTTCTGTGCTATTGAGTGCTGTTGGTTCCTTTCAGGCACTGCTTCTGACCTTGCTCAAAGTGAATTTTACTAAAATGAAAAAAAAATTGAGGTAGTTTTGGACACCCAATGTAAACAAGGTTTTTCATCCTTTCTTGCGCTTAAGTTGTCACACTTAGGCAGATGGGTGTGAAATCTGTAAATGTATATTTGGTTTGGTACACCGAATAACAACAAACAAACATTTTTGATTTCGACAACGTCATGAATAGTTTCTAAAGATTGAAAGGCCGCTATTTTGATCTCTCTGATTTTATGACATTTTAGTTTCTGGGGATCTCATTTTTTTTTGTCTCATTATCTTGCAAGCAGACGGGTGATCATTGGAGGAAAATTCGTCAAAATCGTACTTTTTTGTGATAGGAAATTGGAAGATTTAAATATTTCTTTTTGAGCATCGGTGCCTGACAATAAAACTGCACAAAAAGCATCAATATAAGATAGGAAGTGTTGATGGTTTTAGAGTCTTATTGAAAGCGAATGACAAAACAGTTTTAGACACCCAAAGAAAAACAAGATTCTGTCATCTTGGATTATACTTACTTATTGGATCAAGTTTTTTGGTCTACTGGTTTTTCTGGTCTAACAATTTTGAGTTCTGACAATTTTTTGAATAGCGTGCTAAGATTGTCTGAAGTATAATTTTGGTGTCTCCCTGATTTTATGACGTTTCAGTTCCCAGTAATCATATTTCTTCGTCTCGTCAATATCTTGAAAACAGACTTGTCTGAATGTTATCAGTACTGGTATGTGCCAAGATTAGTGTATGTCTGGATTTAGTAATTAACACTGCGCCAATACATTTATAGAACGAGGTAATTACTTTCGAAAGTAAATTAATGATAATGTGCACTGGGGTTCAAAAGTTCAAAATAAAACCAAACTTTAAAAATTTAAACTCTTGCCAGTACTAATCTTTTCGTCACAGGTCATGGTCAAATACCATTTTTTAACCAAATTTTGAAATATAACTGAATTCTCAAACCAATCTCAAATTACCTTCTTCGAACTCTTATGTGCAGTTAACTGTTTGTCCTTTTTCAAATTTTTCTTACAATTGCAATTTACCATAGCAGTTTGGTTCTGTTTGGAATGTTTTTCGCTCAGAGACAATTTCTTATGCCACATCTGGCTGTACCTTTTGCTATTGAGTGGCCATTAGTTGGTTTCTTTTAGGTACTGATTTCGACCTTTCTCAAAAAGAATTTCAATAAAAAAATATGCTGTCTGTCCTTTTTGTCACATGTTGTTAAAATTGCACTTCACCATAGCAGTTCCTTTTCAGTTTTCCGTTAGAGTGCAATTTTTGGTGCTATATCTTGTAGTAGCTCTTTGCTATTGTGTGGCTGTTAGTTGGTTTCTTTTAGGTAATGATTCAGGCCTTTCTCAAAGTGAATTTCAATAAAAAAAAAAGGCTCGAATAAGATAGTATTTGACTAATAAAACAGTCATCATCTAATTCCGCAAAAATATAAGTTTATCGGTGGCCTAGTGGTTAAACATGTTGGCGTCCCGACGAGTCCGGCTCGCTTATTCAGGCCCGCCACTCAACCCAGGGTGTAATAACTTGGGTAAGCTAAACCGAAATAGAAAAGATCATATCTTTCCAACAATTGTAACCCTGTCTGTCTATAAGTGGCCGCTGTCACAGGACCTTGGACAGGGTGATCCACTCGAAGAAGTGGCTATAAAATTCTGTGGAATGTGATGTTGTCAGCCCAATCAGAAATGCTTTGGCAAATACCATAATTGATATCTATCACCAGTATTCCAAAAGGATCTAAATTCAAATTTTTACTATGCCAAATTGATATTTATCACCAGTATTTTCAAAATGAATAATTTTGGTCATCAAGATAGAATTGCAATGCCAACTAGATCTTTTTTTAAGAGTATGCTTGAATATAATACTAATGATAATATAAAAAAAACATAAAATTTCAATAAGGCTTTCACTGTAGCGAAAGCCTCATTTACCTGAGTATTATTTAAGGTTTGCAATTCACCAGGAAATTTTTGTAACTTTGTTGATTGTTCAAATTTGAATATTTTCGATAAGGAGAAATAAGGATATATTTGTAGTTTTGTTTTTTGATTATTCTTGAAATTCAATTCATTCTGCAGTAAAATCATGACATATGTCAAATTTTACATTGTGAAATTTAACATAAATCATGATTTTGCTGCAAATTCCAGTAATTTTAGCCCTGTTCGTCTATAAGTGGCCGCTTTTGCAGGGTTTGGACAGGGTGATCCACTCTAAGAAGTGGATATAAAAAAAATGGGCGTAACAGGGTGAATGAAATAATTAGACACAATATTCTGTTTTTATAGTGATGTTCCGAACACTGTAAGCTATAAAGAGGCAAAACAAAAGTAATTCATATTTCCATCATAAATTATGTCAGCTTTTACTTTTCAAGCTAAATCACCATGAATTATTTTACATTTTTTTTCTGCAAAATACTACATTGCTAACATTTGCAGCAAAACCCCATTTGCAATGCAGAATACTAAAAATAAACATTTCTCTAATCTAACAATCTTGTCATATTATATACAGACAGTTGGTATATTATATATTATACAGTTGGTCCACACCATAGCGGTATAGTTCATGAATGTGTCATGCTTGATCGAACATAATTCAGCAGAATTATCTAAATCTTAATCTACCGGTTTTATGCGGGACTTTCTATTTATTTTTAAACCTATATGTGGAAGATGATTATCTATGGTCTGCTTATTTTGAAAATTGTTTTATAATTTTCTTCAACTTGGTTATGCAATTTTAAAATTAGTGCGTACATTTTGACCTTTGTGATCTTGTAGAGCGTAAATTGGTCTAAATTTATCAGAAAGATTAAACTTCCATTGAAACTTGCATCATTTCACAGTGTTGTATTGGCAGTTCTCTCAATCTTATTTACTTACATTTTGACCTTTATAATCTTGATTTTAAAATGGAGATACTTAAAACAAATCGAATATTTTAATATGAATTTTATCCGAGGTAAAAATCTTATTAAAGGTATATTTCAGAATAGTAGCTTTCAAATATTTGTCACATTTTGTAAATTTGTGCAAATTTTTCATTGAAATTTGAGTTGATTAACAGTGAAAAAGAAATAATGACATATGAAAATATTTTTAAAATATATCTGCAGAAATAATCTTCATCCGATCTTCGATTGAATTCAGAATATATTTTAGGAATAGTAAAATATTGGGTACTGGCAATCAGAGTATCAAAACCATAAGACTGATCTTGTTTTTTAATATTTATTTTTCAATTTTATCAAAATCCATATGTACTTTTGTCCGGATGTTGTTTATTCTGCCACTCATAACACCCAAACATTTTATCATCGTCCAGGGCAGATACCACTCACTGCACTTTACCATGATGGTTCTGTTTTCCGCTTAGGGTACAGATACTGGCATTCTATTTTTTAGTAGATTATCTCTTTGCTATCCGAGTGGCCAATAGTATGCTCCATTTAGTCCTTGCTTAGATCGAACGTTTATAAATATATATCAGTCATATATTGAACTTCAGGACCATTTGTTTGGGATGTTTTCTGTTTAGAGTGCAGTTGCTGATACTACATCTTTTAGTATCTCTTTGCTATTACGTGGTCGTTAGTTGGTTTCTTTTAGGCACCGCTTCCACAGTGTTGTGGGAATTGAAAGAAACACTGGAAACTATCAATCTTTTGATAGGCAAGATGGAGTTAAGTTATAATACTAAAAATGGGATATTTGCTATTTACTTGGAATTAGTGATTCGAACCAATTCGAAAAAAATATTCGAATCAGATTCGAATTCCAATGGATTCGGTTTTGCCCAGCCCTAGTTGTAGGGATGCGGATTTCTTTGTGATGTTTTTCGCTGTGAGTGCAGTTGATGGAACTGCATTTTGTCATGGGTGTTTGCCATAATATAAGCAACCATTATCATAGTTGAATTGTTCCAGGTGCGGCCTTGCTTAAAGCATTTCAATAAAATGAAATATGGCTGGCCAAAGTGAGAGGGATGTCCAAGATGAAACAGTTTTTTAATAGAAAATAAATTTATATATTTGTCTTTGGTGAAATAAAACTGGTTTTATCAATCAATTTAAGAAAGAATGGAAGCAGCACCAAAAGGGAACCAACTCACTGCCAATTATAGGGCAAGGAGTTCTTTAAAATGAAGTTTCAGCAACTGCACTTCAAAAACATCACAGAAGAAACGAACCGCTATATTAGAGTGCAGTGATTGGTAATCTTCCCTCGGCTTATTTGCATCCACCTGTTGATATTGTCGTAAGGGTTTTCACATTTCATGTATATTTCTGACAACACAGCCTTACTTCATTATGATTGGTTAATTCTTTTCATTACGCTTCAGTGATTTGATTGATTGCTTTATCTTTATAGAATCACCTTCGGCATGATGGCTGCTTTAACTCATGTAACAATGGTATCCGTAGTAATCTTGTTTGCATTGCATATTTAATTTGATCGAATTCTATTCAAAAATAGTTTTTTTAATATATTCATATATAATGTTTTGTATTATCTGTGTATACTCGTATAATTTTCTATGCTGTGTTCTTGTGTATTTGTGTCTTTTTCTTCATATTAATATTATTGTTTTTTTTATTTATTTGTTTTCTTTAATACAAAGGGTTTTTGCCGCACACCGGTGTTTTAGGTCGACAGGGCCTTGTGCAACTATCCTGTCTTATACTCTTCTATATCATTAAATTTTATATTGATCATTACGAGGTGGATACACATACATACATACATATTTTTTTGTGTATAGTCGTTAAACACCACCTACAACCTGTACTGCATCAAATATTATTTGCCATCAATAATAACTTTTCTAACATTCTCAACAGAGCGAAAAACCAAAGATATTAATCAATGGATCTGATATTATTGAAGTACGAAAAGCAACTGCATTGGAGATGCCTGATACGGATTATGCTTTTGTAGTGAAGGTTGGTTTTCCCTTTTTTTTCATTAATTTTGAAAACTTCTCATGATTAGTTCGAGGATCAAGATTTGAGTAGGTTCTGGTACATGTCAGACAAGGGTTGTAGTATTCTGATAATTGATATTTGCAATGTTTTTGACTATCCAATATCTCGATAATTTCACCCTTTTTAGCTAAATTATGCAAGCTTTTTTTCGCTTTTTATCGGGAATTCGTATAGATGAACATTGTATATTTTCTTATAAATCTATTTTTTGCTGCTATTTGTTTATTGCAAGATTCATAACAGTTTCTTGTAGTTGGAAAGCAATTGTATTTTGTTCCGTAAAAAAAATTCAACTTGACCTGAGAAACATTCCAGGCAAAAGTATCATAATCTTGGAAAACTTCAGAAAAATCTATGCTTGACAATGTAACCCAGATTTGGTGGTGCGATTGCCTAGTGGCTAACATGTTGGTATCGCAAGTTGAATATCTCATAATCCATGCTCACTACTCAACCCACAGTGTAATAAATTGCGTAGGCTAAGCCGAACAGGGAAGATCATATCTTTCCAACAACACTAACACTGTCCGTCTATTAGTGGTTTTGCTGCTCAGAGCGTCAGTCAGGTTAGTCCGCTCCAAGAAATGGCTGGAAAAAAAAATAACAAAAATTATCCTAATATTTCTCTCATTCTGGAAGAACAATATTTTTTCTTTATTGAAATTCACTCTGAGCATGGTCGGAAGCACCTCCCAGAAGGAACTAATCTATGGCCACTCAATAGCAAAAGGCTACTAAAAGATGCAGTACCAGCCACTGCACTCAAAACTAAAAACAGCCCAAACGAAACTGAAACAGCATGGTAAAGTGCAGTGAGTGTTATCTGCCCTAGGCGGTGGTAAAACCAGCTATCACTTCCTTGTTTCCTTTTAGTCGCCTCTTTCGACACTAATGAAATACTTTAGGACTATTCTAAAGCATTAACAATGTTTACAATTTAATCTGGTTACCAGATTTATCTTGCGTCTTGCTTTCCATCCAGTGTGGAACCAATGGGTAACTGGTAAGGTTATCAAGCATCGTCCCAAGGCTGTGGGTTACAGTACCTCGCCCAGGGGCACCCCACGTGTATTGCTCTTTTAAGACTTTTTCGTTCATCGGCCTAGATCATACTTTGCCGGGGTTTGTGCCCACGTTATTCATTAAATATTACGTTAGCTATCGTCACGCTTTCATCACGCCACTGCTGCATTGCAGGACGCCATTCGAATACAAAGCAAAATTTTGATAGAAATTATGGGATTTCATTGTATTATCACTAAATGAATCAAGTCAATATGAGACAATGTTTCCTAAGTTTTCCCCATAAAAAGCTGTTTTTTTTTTTTAAAATTGCTCTTATATCAAGTCTTTCAATTGTGTGTGTTTATATTAGATTTAAATTCTTATGTTTTCTTCTGGTTTTGAGGATGCACTTTTGAGGCTTTTAATATTGTAACAGATACTGTGACTTGGATTATCCCCACAAACATATATCATTTAGAGACTCAGTCAGGGTAATCTGCACCAAGAAGCGGCTATATAAACAATATACCATGCAAAAATTTGCAGTGACCAGTAATGTTATTATTTACGGAATCACGTAAATAATTCTGATGTAATCACGTAAGACCTAGTGCAATCACAACCCAACTCTAATAGTCGGTTCGCACCCGCCATCCAATCACATAACTTTCAAACACACAGTTTTGAGTTGACTTTGAACCAAATTATATCTTAATAATATTTCCAGACGAAAGACCTCGCCAAATTTAGTCAAGTACGATATGCTTGACCTTTAACTTACACAAATTGCCAAGAATTTAAGAAATACTTGCAAATACAGGAAACAAATCAAAGTCGTACAAACATATATTGGAACGTTGAATTTGCAAAAAAACAAAATATTTTTTTATCGAAATTCACTCCGAGCAAGGTCAGAAGTGGTGTCGAAAAGGAACCAACTAACATCCACTTAATAGCTACTACAAGATATTAGTACCAGCAACTGCACTCTGATAATTAAAATGTTGATACTCAACTATCTTTTGCCCAACAGCAAAGTCATGGTTCACTGACTATATTTGGCAAAACATTGTTTTCATTTTTTTTGTAGCCATTTCTTGGAGTGGATCACCCTGCCCAAGGCCCTGTACCAGCGGCCACTTATAAACGGACAGGGTTACAATTGCTGGAAAGATATGATCCTTTCCTGTTCGGCTCAGTCTACCCAAGTTATTACACCCCGGGTTGAGTGTTGGGCATGGATAAGCGAGCCGGACTCGCCGGGTTTCGAACCAGAGATTTTCAACATACGATGCCACAAGGCCATCGCGCCCACATTTCACTGGATGAGATAAAAGCCAAAATCAAATATATATTGAACTCCGAATCAAATAATTTCTACGAATCTAATCGAATATTCGAATCCGGCTGAATTCATAATGTAATCGATATTTTATATTTAAAATTATTTTTTTTAGATTATACTCGAAAATATTAAAAAATTTAGTTTATGCCATCCCTGAATTATACTTTAAAAAATTTTGCTTATTGAAAATGTACGTTCGTCCTTTAATGCATTTTAATATTAGATTTGTTTTTGACATTCCTGCGTATGTCTTGACCTTCTTACATTAGTTTTTGGCCAAAATTTGATTCGCTTTGTAATTTACAAGATTTGTGGTTGTTCTGGAATTTTTATTAAAATCACCGTAAATTTGATTGTCGTATCAAAGTGGTTTTATTTCACTTCCATGTGTTGTTGATTCTCTCATTTTATTTTTTCTCTATTTTGTAAATTTAGGCGACTGTTGACAAGGCCCTGATTCACATCATCAAAATTTTTTTTTTAAAAAATTCTTTTAAAGTAAAAAGCAACATTCCATATGAAATTTGCACACCTTTTTTGCTTCCTTTTATTCTCCTTTGATAGCAAACAGGATATACATTGAATGGCAACTCTAAAACACGTTTGGACAAAACAAAACATAATTATAAAACATGATTCACCCAAGTTTTTTTAAATGGATCAGCCTGACCAAGGCCCTGTACCAGCAGCCTTTTAGTGACACACAAGATTAGTTTTGGTGGAGAAATAGGATCTTTTTTGTTCGGCCAAGCCTACCCAAGTTATTACTCTTGGTTGAATGGTTGGCATGGAATCATGGATTAACAAGCCGGACATGCCAGGATTTAAGCCAGAGATCATCCATTATTATCACTAGGCCATCGCGCCCCCAGAATTCAAAACATTTTCAAAAATTGAATCATTATTAGTCTGACTTCTACATCATCTCGCATTATCATTTTTAGCTTTTTCCGAACACTCACATGCATAGCATTACTTTTTCGTCCAAAATTTGGTTCACTACGTAATTCACAAGATTTGTGGTTACAGTATTTTGAAATTCGATGTGTCATATCAAAGTGGTTCACTTAATTATAACTTCCATATGCTGCTGATAAAGATATACATTTTTTATTAAAATTTACTCTGAGCAAGGCCGGAAGCAGTGCCTAACAGAACCAACTAACAGCCACTTAAAAGCGAAGAGCTACTACAAGATGTAGTACGAGCAACTGCGCTGTAAATGGAAACATTCCGAACGGAACTGTACTGCTATGGTAATCTTAATTTGGATAGTCAGGTAATATAGAATTCTGAAAAAAGCACAATTTTTTTTTTTTTCTGTATTCTTTAATCGATTAATTTTGCAGTGAAATCATGATATATGCCAAATTTTACTTAAAAAATGATATCTCCAGGCTTACCACTTGTAGTGATTGTAAATCCCTGTAATATTACAATATTTTTTGTTTATTATCGGACTGTGGTTCGAATATCAGGTTAGATGTGCAATTATGGGATTTCGAGATCACAAGACACCGATATTAAATTTTGGTCACCTCTAGCAGGCTTGCAAATTCGCGGGATTACAAGTTTCTAAAATCTCGCATAGGCTCTTGTAAAACTCTCACGAAGCCATGATGAAATTTTAGAATATTCATTTCAAGGATGAGAGATTGGTTCCTTGAGGTTCCTTTTGCTTATTTCCTGTGTAATCCAGCATTAATTCCATCTAACCTGCTGTATTACTCTACTTTCCTTATAGGAATATAAAAAATTTTGGAATCCCACAAATTTTAACGAATCTGCAAGGCCGCCTAGTCTGGATATCAGATAAGATGATTACAGATTGAATCAATATTACTCATGCCTGAATATAACAGCATTTTACCAGGTTCCTGCGTTCTTACAATGCTTATTTACTTATCTGCTTATTTTCTCAGTCGACTACAGAAGAGCACATTATTAAAACATCTAAGAAAAACGACCTCTCTCGATGGTTGGATGACATTGAAGATCTAATTTCAAAATATGGAAAGTGAGTGGACTGTTGTTTTTTTCCTGCTGTGTTTGATTAGCCTGGGTCAGGGGGACAGAATCCTGTTTTTCTTCGGGTGTCTGAAATGTTTAAGTTTTTTTTTTTTTTGGATTGACAAAAAAGCTTCAAAACCATCAACACTGCTATTTCATAGCAGTGTTGATGATTTTGAACCTTTTTCTACAGCTTAGTTGCTACCAAGCACTGTAAGAGACATTTAAATAACCTCTAGTAAGGTCACATCATGAAATACTGCCCATTTGCTAAATTTTCTTCCAATGGAACACGTTTTTCCGGGTGTCTGAGTAGCTGGCAAATTGATTTTTATTGTTCGATTGAAATTCACTCACAATCGATATTGAGTTTTCAAAATTATCGTATCGCGTTAATTTTTACAATGCCTGTTTGCCGTGGTACCGGTATGAGTGACATACCACCTAAAATAATTGCAAGTTGATGCATTATCGCGCCAAGTAACGACAAAAAAAATAGTCTTCAGACCATTTACAACCACCCGCGTTCAGATTTATGCACCTCGTTTTTAACTAGGTCGTGCTTCACATGACTTCTTGAAACGACACAATAGGATGTTTCTTGTTAGCAGAAAATGGTAATAGTACTGGTAATACCGGCATTTTGGCGACAGTATGCCGGTACAAAAGATACCTGATGCCGCCCAGCTCTAGTTTTTGGATTTGTTTTATTTTAACCACTAGTTATATTCAAGGGCAACACTTCGTATCAATGCAAGCCAATAGATCATTTCGTTGAGTATTTGTGTGTGTCCTGGGTGATGGTAAAACCATATACCCTCTCTCCCCTATAATCGTCGCCTTTTTCTACATTCAGGAAAACCATATTAGGGAGATTCTAAAAGTCTGCTAAATAAGCACGAAGGTCTAGTGGTGAACATGTTGGCATCACAGCCTGAATATCTCAGGTTCGAGTCCTGGTGAGTCCGTATCGTTAATCCATGTCCACCACTCAACCCAGGGTGTAATAACTTTGGTAAGCTAAGCCAAACAGGAAAGATCATGTCTTTCCAACAGCTCTAACCCTGTACATCTATGAGTGGCCGTTAGTACAGGGCCTTTGGTCTGTGCCGAGAAGTTGCTAAAAAAATGGATGTATATTATTCCTTCTATTCAGGCTTCAAGAATGCCATAAACACCTCTACATGCCAATGAACGTCAAGGAAGCAAGTAACGATGGTTCTATGGAAAGTCAAGGGGATGGAGTTGGTTCAAGAAAGGTAAGTTTTCTATAATGGAAAGTTTGGTTCGGAATCGAGGACTTACATCCCAGAATTGCTTATTAAAAATATGGATATTTTTTGAAACGTAAAAAAAAAACTTGTGCTTGTTTAATGTGAACACGAATAACATAAAGCAATGCAGGCGTGCATTGCCGTTTTTATTTTATTGCTCGAACGTAATGCAACGCATCGGTAAGACAAGTCCACTTGTATTGCGCCCTTAACACTCACCATTTTCCAAAAACTGTAACCCAGATTGTCCATGTGAAGGGCTGCAGGAGCTCTGTTTTACAATCCACTTGAATGTGGGCGTGATGGTCTAGTGCAGTGGTTCTAAACCTTTTTCCTTTTGTGGCCCATTTTCGTTGCACAAAAATTCTGAGGCTCAATAAATTTTTATGAAGACAAGAACCTATAAAACATTGCAACTGAAAAATCGCATTCAGTGTGCATGTACAGCATGGTTTATCGCAGGAAACACAATTGTAGGTCGCATGCATGCTGGGGAATCCCGGTCAATTAGTCCCCAAGCCACTATACCTGTGAAATTAAGTATAGTTGCACAAATGAAACTAAATTTTTCAATAAGTCTAGCTTATTTAAATTGGTCTGTGGCCCACTTCAAAATGTTTCCTTGGCCCACTGGTTGAGAACCGCTGACTTAGTGGTTAACTTGTGTGCATCGCAACTTGTATATCTCGGGTTTGAGTCCCCTCGAATCCGGCACGTAATCTACGTTCACAACTCAACTCACGGAAAGATCATATCTTTCCAACAACTCTAACCCTGTCTGTCCATAAGTGGCCGCTAGTACATGGCCTTGTCAGGGTGATCCATTCCAAGAAGTGGCTATAAAACAAAATACAGTTGATGAGGCACATTTTCGGATTAACAAAAAGCTCCAATTTCATCAATAATGCTATTTCATAGCAGAATGGATGATTTCGAATCTTTTTATACGTCTTGGATACTACCAGAAACTCCTGCTACTACCAGAAATACAGTCCTTTCTGGATTTTTTTTATTATTGAAATTCTCTGATAGTCCCGTAGATTTTTCAGTGTCCATGAAAAAGTTTTTTTTATTTATTCTTCAGAGTTCCGGTCCAAACTTGACACCACCGTCCACAGATTCAGCATTACTAACAGGTGGAGAAGAGTTGGGTGATGGGACGGACTTTACGATCATGTGTGAGTTAAATAATTTTGTTATTTAGTTTGCTCAAAGTATCATCATATGATTTTCCCAAGCCGCTCATGGGACATGTCCCCCCACCCTCTGTTTCTTCAATTACATATACAGCTTGACCCTATTTCAAGTAAAAAATATGAAAGAAAGTCTACTTTGATAATTTTAATACGGTAATAATTTAGTAAATAATTTTAAATTTATTACTGAAGTATTTACTAGAAAAAAATACCGGTACACTAAGAGCAAAAAAATTTTTTGAGGTTTGCAAGACCGGAAAAGAAGTGGTAGGTGATTTTACCCAGGACAGATATCACTCACTGCACTTTACCACAGCGGTTTAGTTTCGTTTGGAATGTTTTCCGCTTTGAGTGTAGTCGCTGGTAATATATTTTGTAGTAGCTCTTTGCGATTAAGTGGTCGTAAGCTAGATTTCTTTTAGGCACTGCTTCTAGCTTTTGAGTAAATTTCAATAAAAAAAATAGAACCACAAAGGTAGAAAAGAGCCACTGGAAATATGGTGCACCCTTTAAAGTGCAGTTGCTGGTACCACATCTTTTAGTAGCTCTTTGCTATTGAGTGGCCATTAGTTGGTTCCCTTTGGGAGCTGCTTCCGACCTCGCTCAGAGTGAATTTCAATGAAAACAACAAAAAAACCAGCAGCCAAAATTGAAGGCATCTCAAACTATACTCAATTATATAGCTAAGTTGAAATTAAGCTACCACTATCCTATTGCAGTGGGCGACTGGGAGACGACGATGGCTGGGATCTGTGTTCGTAACCAAGCAAATGAAGAACAGGAACAAAGTGGGGAGGAAAGAGAAAATGGTGAAATTTTGGAAGATGGCGAAGAGGAAGCAGCGGCTGCTCCGATGCCTGGTGAAAACCAAGTTTTGTATAAGTTAGTTTAGTAGAATGTCAACTACTCTGCTACTCAGACTTCTGTAGCAAAGGGCTGTCGTCCGGAGAATAGGCAATATTTCATTCAGAATCTTTTCCTAGTAAACTAAAATGTTTCTTTTGGTATCTGGTGCCCGGTTAGATCAATCGGTAAAGCGTTGGGAATGTGCTTGTCATGACACAGGTTCGAACCCTGTGAGGGATGGTGATTATATGCGAGAGGTCTGCTGGACACCTCGTCTGTGCACGGTGGTTCATGTAAGCAAAGCTTACGGCTTCCTCCACCATTCAAGTCCAAGCATACGAAAAATGAGAAGTACGATAATCCAAAAAGCTTCACACCGATTCGAAACTGGTATCTACACGACAGGTCGTGGTTCGCCCTATGATGAAGTTGTATTCTCGGCTTTCCTCTCCCGCAGGATAAAAATGATATCCTATCCTAAAGGTTCCGAAGCGTTTTTTTCCATCTAAAGAAAACGATATGAACATTTTAGACACCCAAAGAAAAGCAAGATTCTGTCACCCTGGTCAAGCGTATTCATATTTATCTTTCTTCCACAGAAGGACCACCAGACTTGGAGCAGTTTCCTTGGTTCCATGGCAAACTGACGCGTGTCAGCGCAGCAGATCTAGTATTGCAGGGAGGGTGTCGACATCATGGAGTTTTCTTAGTCCGACAATCAGAGACCAGAACAGGAGGATTTGTGCTGTCGTTCAATTTTCAGGGAAAAGCTAAGGTGAGGTCATTTTTCCTTCTATTTTTTATTTGGTCCTTTTTTATAGCCACTTCTTAGAGTGGATCACCCTGTCCAAGGACCGGTAACAGCGGCCACATATAGACGGACAGGGTTAGAATTGCTGGAAAGATATGATCTTTTTCTGTTCGACTTAGCCTACCCAAGTTATTACACCCTGGGTTGAGTGGTGGGCATGGATAAGTGAGCAGGACTCGCTGGGGCACGAACCCAACATCTTCAACCTGCGATGCCAGCATGGTCAACCACTAGGCCATCACGCCCACCTTGATACAGGAATTCAATTTTCCCTGCGATTTATTGATTTTCAGGAAAGTTTGTGAAGGTTGATATATTTCACAATTTTCATAAAAGACATCTTCGTTTATTTTCACAAGAATATAATTCGATTCGATTAGCAGTAGTTAAATTTTTTCTTGATTAAATTATGATGTTACAATGGGCAACACAGGCAAAAAATTTCTCTCGAAATTCAAATACCAGAAATACCTATTGTACCTATGTCCGAATGTACGCAAAATGTTTGGGATTTACTACACTAATATGTGCGATATGCTATTTTTTTATTATGGAGGTAAACGCAATGGCATTAAATGCTTTTTTATGTAAATGTACGCTGCTGTATGGGTAAATAAATATTTTTTTATTAAAATTCACTCCGATCAAGGCGGGAAGCAGTACCGGTACCAAAAAGGAACCAACTTAGGGCCACTTAGTGGCGAACAGCTACTGAAAGATGTAGTAACATCAACTGCACTCTACATCCCAAATGGAACTGAACCGCCATGATAAAGTGCAGGAAATAGTATCTGCCCTGAGCAATGGAGAAATCATCTAGCATTTCTTTGTTTCCTTTCAGTTACCTTTTACAACACGCGTGAAATATGTTAGGACTATTCTAAAGCCCGTACCTACAGGCCACAATTAGGGCTGGACAATTCGAATCGATTCGAAGTACAGATTATTCGAATCAAACGTGAATTGGTTATAGGAACAAAAAACACGCTAAATAAAGTGCATTTTTCCATTTCTAACGACAAAATGCAATCGATTTTGGTAAAATTTGATCAAAATAGGTTGTATTTTGTCGTTAAAATTGAAATACATCGCTTTTAAGTCAGTTTATGCTAATATTTGTAGTTTGTGAAGTTATATTTCCTAATCATCATAACAGAGACTATAATAATAATAGTAACAATGGGATATTTGTTATTTTTATGAAATCAACCATTCGAGATCCTATTCAAAAAATTCATTCGAATCAGATTCGATTTCCAAATGATTCGGTTTTGCCCAGGCACGATATACAATTACTTAATTTGTTTAAACCTTTTGTTCTAGCACTTGAGACTTTCAATCGGAGACGATGGACAATGCCGAGTTCAGCATTTGAGATTCAACACTATATTTGATATGTTGGAGCATTTCCGCACTCATCCAATCCCGCTGGAATCCGGAGGTTCTACTGATGTTTGTCTGACTAATTATATCATAAATGAGAAATGTGGTGAGTTTTTGTTTTTATTAAATGGAAGTGTTAATATTGTCATTTAGTTTTCACATTTATTGTATATTTCTGCAGCACACTGCCTTCCTTCATTGTGATTTGTTTATCATTTTCGTTACGCTCCAGTGATTTGATAGCTTTATCTTGATGGGATCACCTGCAGCATGGTTGCTGTTTGTACTTGCGTAACAATGTGTATCTGAAGTTATCTTGTGTGTATCGCATATTATTGGGGTGGTTAGTCGTTTAACAGTAAGTAGTGGTAAATAATTTTACCATCGTCCAGGGAGATACCACTCACTGCACTTTATCATGGTGGTTCTGTTCTCATCGAACTACTACCAGCTACAGTTGGGCTGGATTTGGCTATGAAAGCGGCCTTTTTTGTTGCCGCTGTCCTCCATTTTAAACGAGATACTGATATTACATTCAAAAGCTTAAGTTTAGTGAAGTGAGATTTTAATTTTTTGATGACAAAATGCAGAATTTGACCAAAATTGATTGTATTTTTGTCGAAATATGAAAATTTTGCTGTTGATTTTGAAATTCCGATTTTTAAATTGCTTCTATTTCAAGTCTTTCAATCTTTTTTGTCGCTGCTGTCGTCCATTTTAAACATCAGATTGATATGAGATTCAACCTATTATGTTACCTTCTGGTTTCAATGTCACATTAAATAAGGGCTGGACAATTCAATTCGCTGATTCGAATCGATTCGAAGGATAAATTATTCAATTCAATCGCGAATCTCTCATAGAAACAAAAGCTTAAGTTAAGTGAAGCGAGATTTAAACTTTTTAACGACGAAATGCAAATGATATGGTCAAGTTGCACCAAAATCGATCGTATTTTTTTGTTCAAAATATGAAAATTTTGTTGTTGATTTCGGATTATGATTCGATCCGATTTAAATAAATTACTTGAATCAGATTCGAATTCTCAATGATTCGGTTTTGCCCAGCCCTAGTGATAAATAAAATTATGAGTTCTCTCACATATTAGACGAAGAAAACTGTGATTAGGTGAAATACTGGCCGAATTCCAGCTACCCTTCTACTCAGAAATCTGAAGAAAATTGGTTCTACCGGAGGAAAATATATATCTGTGGCTAGAAGATTTAAACGCCTTGTAGTGCCTGGTTGTAACCAAACTATAATGGTCCAAAATCACCAATAGTGTTATGAAATAGCAGTGTTGATGATTTTGAGTCATTTTTGTCCTTGAAAATGACATCTACCAAAGGAAAATATATATCTGTGGTTAGAAGATTTAATTGCCTTGTAGTGCCTGGTTGTAACCAAACTGCAATGGTTCAAAATCACCAATAGTGTTATAAGATAGCAGTGTTGATGGTTTTGAGTCATTTTTGTCCTTACGAAGAAAACTTTTCTAACATCCGAGGCAAAACAAGAATCTGCCACATGGATTGCGTACCTGTGAGGCGCCCAGCAAATCACCCCCCCATGAGATTCACACCACATATAACTCTAAGCGTGTTTCTATCACTTTTTCTGAAACAGCTAACCAACGGCATCATTTCTAACACGTACTTAATACAACCTTTATCTTTTTCCAGACATGAATAAAAGGCCAATAACATCAGTACCAGAAACGGCACCAACAAGTCAACCTCCATCGCTATCTACGTCCAACACGAAGATTGAAGTTGAAAACTTGGTCGTCAATTTAGAATCGTCTCCACCACCGGAGGGCAAAGAGTGCGCTACGCGTTTGTCTCCACAATTCACAACAGTCAACAATACCAGGAGTACATCACTACAAAGTGTAGATACAGATGTGACTGAAAGAGTAGACTCCATTTTGCGTCCATTTTCCAATTCTTCGTCGTCCATTTTGCGTCCATTTTCAGAAACACCAGGTTCCATTTTGCGTCCGTTTTCCGAGCCTGGCACAACGAACTCATTAGTAGATGGACCAAACCATATAACTCTGCACTCCCCAGAGCTTGAAAACGGGGGCACAGTGCTCCCTTCAACTACTGTCCCCCCTCCGCACATTCGGGCAATCGAAAATCATTACGCATTTAGTTGACTTTTTATTTCAAAAAATTTTATCCAAAAAAAAAACGAGATGAAAAAAGAACGAATTTATTATATAATATATTGCCACTAAAACCAAAACCTGTCAAAATGGCAGCAAAAAAGCACAAACTAACTTTGTAAATTACTTTCATTGGAAGATTATTTTGCAACAAATCAAGATTTTATCTTCCGAACTTCTGATAGCACCAAGAAAATTGGATAATAATAACTCATCTACAATTGGGTCTGACCAACAACAGTTGGTAATACCAGTCGATGAACGTACGTCAAAAAACAATTCCCATCTAGATGATGCATTTCTTGTAATATCCATTTGGAATAAAAAGACCATCAGTTTGGATATTAGCTCCAAAAATAAAACCTATTCAGTTCTGAAATTGAATAGAATTCGATCTGTCGACCCAAAAAAATGACTCTTTAAATAGTTTTATATTCAGCATATTTTAAACAATTATTTGTTTATTTTATCATGCATATTTCGTTAAATATGTGAGGATACAAAAACATCATGTTCTCATTTCACAGAAATATAAGTTTGTTGTAAGCTTTCGTTAGAACATAGTTTAACTTCTTCAGACATGATATTTTTGTATATATGCTTGATATTATCTCATTCGTGTATCCTTGTATCCTCTCACACACGGATCCAGGATTTTAAGGAAACAAGGAGGAGGGATAGGTAGTTCATTGCAAGATATCAACGAATCACGTAAATATGTGAGAATGTTGACTTTTGCGCTCAATTTACAAAACAAAATAGGGCAATTTTTTTTTAATATCCACTTCTTGGAGTGGATCACCCTGTCCAAGACGGCCACTTATAGACGGACAGGGCTTAGAATTGCTGGAAAGATATGATCTATTATGATTTGAATGTTCTTTCAGGCAGTTATCTCAATTATTTAACCAAATTCAAGACATAAAATTGGAGCAGGTCATGATTTGACTGCCTTTTCAAGCAGTTTAAATCTGTTTGCTTGGACGATAAGGCCATAGAATTGTGATTTATGTGTAATTTAGGTTTGGCAATGTTATGATTTTGTTTGCAAACGAATCAGTTTAAAAAAATATTTAAATTGGTGGTGAATTATAATGTACGTGGGATAGGGCTGGGCAAAACCGAATCATTTGGAATTCGATTCGAATTTCTTAAGATCGAATCACTAATTCCATGTAAATAACAAATGTTCATTTTTATTGTTACAACTTGTCTCCATTGTGAAAATCAAGACATTTATATGTTATAATGTATATTTTCAATTCCCACTCCATGTCTAAGAGCGACAATATTCATATTTTAATAACAAAATACAATCGATTTTGGTCAAATTCGACCAAAATTGCTTGCATTTTATTGTTAAAAATGGAAATTGTGCTTCATTTGGCAAGTTTTTGTTACTATGAACGATTAACGATTGATTCGAATATACTGTGCTTCGGATCGATTCAAATTGCCCAGCCCTAATGCGGGACATAAACTCCCCACTGCCATGAGTTTGTTCATGTTACCATTGGTTACGGAATCCCACCTGGGTTGTATTCCTAAGCTATTTTGATTTACTGCTAACTTTACTAAATCCTTTACAAATGCCTGTTGTTCCCGAAGTTAAATGAAAATATTTTAGGTATCTGAACAGTGCTCATAATTAGTTTTTGAAGTAAGGAAAATAGTCGCTATTGCCCAGGGCAGCTAACACTCGCTGCACTCTACTAAATTCTTTAGTTTTTGTATGAACTGTTTTCTACTTGATGTTTTATTTTATTCTTAAATACTTAAACAATATGATGTAAAGATAAATAAGAGAAAAGATAAAGTATTCACATTTCGAGCACTTGTTCAAATCCTGTCCCATTTGTAATGTCTTGTTGATATGTTGATAGAACACTGATAAAGCATGATCCATCAGTGGCTCCTGTTTTACAGAATAACGTTTCTGGCACGGAAATGCCAGTCTGCTTCCACTCCAGAATCAATTATTTCTTGAAATTGTCGAACATAAAATGTCTTGTCAAGGATGAGTCATTGATGGATCGTTGTCTTGTTAAATATGCTGATAAGGCACTGATCCATCAGTGGCTCCTGTTTTACATATTAAAATTTCTGGCAAGAAATATGCCAGACTGCTTTCACTCTACAATCAGTTAGTTCTTGAAATTTTCCAATTTTTTAATGTTTGAACAAGCATGAGTCACTGATGGATCGAACCGCCGAGGTTCGGTCCATCAGTAACTCGTGCTTAACGCAGTAAATTTCTACAGATAATTGCCTGTCAGTCTTCGGTATTGCAAATCCATCTCAATCTACGAGCCCATCATTTTTTTATCATCTAATAAGGGACATATTAGAGTGAATAGGAAGAAATCTATACTAGGTTTCATAGCAAATAAGCAAAAGGAATCTTAAATGATCAATCTTTCATCGTGAAATGAACATTTTTAAATTTCGCTGATACTGTTTACGAGTCGAGATTTTAGAAACGCGCAAATCTGTAAGTCTGTGCTCAAATACAATCAATTATTTGTTGAAAATTATTCTGTTGACAAAACTTGCACTATTGATAAAGAGTAGTCGTTCAAAATATACCAAACAAGTTTAAATCTCTTTTAAGAAAATGTTTATTTTCGTTCTTGAATTACCTTGAAAATCACCTAACTTTTGCACTACTTTTTTACCATACACGAATTGCATTTACGAATCCTATAGAATTTAAAATATCAAAGTGGATTTTGTAGTGGATTGCCGTTCACTTCACTTCCAGTTAGCTCAATCAGTAAAGCGTTGGGAATACGCTTCGAGCTACGCATCTCTGATTATCATGATGCAGGTTGGAATCCCATGAGGGATGATGATTATATGCGAGAGGTCTGCTGGACGCCTCACAGGTGCATGGTGGTTCACGTAAGCACTGCTTACGACTTCCTCCACCAACTATGTCCAAGCACAGGAAAAATGAGTAAAATGTTAAGTCAAAACTTCACCATGATTCGGAACTGGTATCTGCACGAGAGGTCGTGGTTCGCCATATGATTAAGCTGTATTCTCAGCTTTCCTCTCCTGCAGGATGCAAATGAATTCCTATCCTGTCTGGTTTGGTCGAGCCAACCCAAGTTATCACACTCTGGTTGAGTGATGAGAATAAGTTGCTTCAATGTCTGAAACCTCTGTTTGTCAATGTTCTGCCAAACTAGGTAACTTTCATTTGATTATTATCAATGTTTGAATATTAAAAAGCACTAGCACTTAACACCTATAGTCTTTTAGTTGAAATATGAAGTTTTTTTTTTTGCCAAAACTAGATAATGTTAAGTAAACCCTGGGAATTGAAACATATTTTTCACTGAATATATTAAATTAGGTATATTAAAATCTGAAATTGGGGAAGTACTGCCCTGAACCGTCAGGATGTCAACTATTCTTCTACACAAACACCAGAAGGAAATGGATCATCAGGAGAAAATTTCAGCAAACGGGCAGCATTTCATGATATTTCTCGATAAAGTAGTCTCTTGTGGGTACAGGCTCTAGAATAGTCCTAATGCATTTCCTGCATTTGTCGTAAGAGATTACTAAAAGGAAGCAAAGAAGTGGTAGATGGTTTTACCATTGCCCAGGAAAGATACCACTCGCTGCACTTTAGTGTGGTTGCTGGTATTTCATCTTTCAGTAGCTCTATGCTGTTGAGTGGCCATTGGTCAGTTCCCTTTGGTTTCAATAGAAAAAAATAACAACCAAACTGTAAAAAAGGTTCAAAATCATCAATACTGCTATGAAATAGCAGTGTTGATGATTTTGAAGCCTTTTTTCTCCATTCGAAAAAATGTCCTGAACATTTCAGACACCCAAAGAAAACCAAAATTCTACCAAACTAGGCAACTTTAATTCATCATTGTATGCTGAAAAGCACTAGCACTCAACTATGGTCTCTGAGTTGAAGTTTGAACAGTGGTATGCCTACTTCCATATGTATTAATATTTTGTCTTTGCCAAAACTAGATAAAGTGATATTGTTTGGTTGATAACGATATTTTGTCTCTCTCGCTTTTCTAACGGAAGAACACAAATTCTGCTGATTATACCGGCCATTCTAAATAGATGCCTCTTTACAATTTCAATCAAAATGATTTTTCTGTTGGGAGATATCTTCGTATAGATTTCTTGAAATTTGTGCAAAATCTTGGGGTCTTCTATAAACTTAAGGTGGGACATATTACCCCCGCTTCAAGATTTGGTTGCCAGTGATCAAAAGCTTGGAAATTTTGATTTCAAGTGCTTGGATAAGTACCTATATCAGGTCTAAGACTGGGTTATTTTTTCACTTTTTAAAATGTTAAATCCTTTTTTGTTTATATGATTTTTTTGGTTGGATTGTAACAAAATGCAAGGTGCGAAATGTAATTATTTTTGATGATTATCAATCTTATTTTTGATGTTTTAAGTTCCTGTCCATTGTAAATGTTTATTTCTGGATGTTTCTACTTTTTATTGTTGTCTTCAGTGTTGTCCTCGCAGTTTAGTTTGCCCGGTTAGCTCTATCGGAAAATACGCTTCAAGCTACGCATCTTTGATCATCATGACGCAGGTTCGAATCCTGTGGGGGATGATGATTATATGCGAGTGGTCTGCTGAACGCCTCGCCGGTGCATGGTGGTCCACGTAAGCGCTGCTTACGGCTTCCTCCACCAACCAGGTCGATGCACAGGAAAAATGAGAAATACGAAATCCAAAATAAAACCTTCATCCTGATTCGGAACTGACTGGTATCTGCACGAGAGGTCGTGGTTCGCCATATGGTTAAGCTGTATTCTCAGCTTTCCTCTCCCGCAGGATAAAAATGATATCCTATTCTAGTTCAAACAGTATTCGAAATCCACTATAAAAATAGGATTTTCAACAATTAAGATTTTCAAAATTGTCGATATCCAACCATTTTGTAGTGAAGTTATGATCAGAGCTGGCCAAAATTGAATATCTTTTAGTTTTAGAATCTAATCGAATAATTTCTTCTGGGCAGAATGGAATATTCGAATCAGGAGTCATGTAATAAACAAACAAAGGCATCTTATTATCAGGTTATAATTTGAGTGCAACTTCGCACTTATTTTTGAAAAAAATCAAAATTATTTTCTCGTTGTTTTTGAACTGTCACAGGAATTGAATGATTTATGATTTGAATTTTCTGAATCGAATATTTTGGACAGCCCTAGTTATGATATATCGTGATTTCACTGCAAAATAAATCATTTTAACCATAATTACAAAAGTAATTTACTTTTAAAATCTAACTTTCCATGACCAGACTATACGAGTAAGAACGCCCTAGTCACTAGCTTTCAGCGGGGTGGCCATACCCTCCTCGTCGACTGAAAAAAGTCCCAAAACGACCTTTAAAAAAAAATCTGTGTTCATTTTAATACGTGAAATCCCTATTTTTCAAAATTTTTTCGGGCTCCCATGGCGCCACTGATAGTGCCATGGTCCTCCCTCACCGACTGTAAAAAATCCCAAAATGATATTTTAAGTGCTTTGAAATGTACAAAATTTTTTCCAAGCCTTCGGCGTGCATTACACTTATGTAATGCCCTCCATGACATTCCAATGGTTTATATCAAAAAATTTTATACAATATAAATTCTGAATATAATATTCAAACTTTGGACCCCACCCTCTTACCAAGGTTCTGAATACGCCACTGCCTACAGGTATATCGTGGATTATCGCGCTTACTTAGCCAGGCAGCCACCCTTTGTATATCTGGTCCATACATGATCGAGCCTGTTTCAACATTATTTTTTTCCTTTTGTTGTTATTATTTTGTTCTATACTTATAGTACTGTATCTATCGTCTTTTTTATTCCAATATAAACTTTCTCAGCATTGCTATTCCTTTTAGCTGTATTACTTTGGGATGAAAAGGTTTGACCTTTTTATACAACCTTTTTTTACTGAAATTCACTCTGGGCAAGGCCAGACGCAGTGTCTAGATGTATCATTGGGGGTGCCCGATTAGCTCAGTCGGTAAAGCGTTGAAAGTACGCTCCGAGCTACGCATCTGTGATCGTCATGATGTAGGTTTGTATCCCGTGGGGGGTGATGAATATATATGCGAGAGGTCTGCTGGACGACTCGCCGGTGCACGGTGGTTCACGCAAGCGCTGCTTTCGGCTTCCTTCACCAACCAGGTCTATGCACAAGGAAAAAGAGGAATACGAGAATCCAAAACAACCTTCACCCCGATTCGGAACTGGTGTCTGTACGAGAGGTCATGGTTCGCACTATGGTTAAGCTGCATTCTCGGCTTCTTCTCCCGCAGAATAAAAATGATATCCTATCGTGATTGGTAATGAAAGCCTCTTGAAATCCTTAGTGCGCAAAAAGCTACATAAATTTTACGTTGTAAAATTTGACATAAATCATGATTTCGCTGCAAAATATGGTAAAGTCTGAGCAATTTCGTTTATCTGAAATTCTGAACTTTATTCTATATATATATCTATATATAGTGAATTTTGTACACTGTTTAAACCAGTCGGGTAATATTTCTTCATTGAAATTCACTCTGAGCAATGCCAGAAGCAGTGCCTAAAAGGAAGCAACCAACGACCACTTAATGTGGAGAGCTATTAAAAGATTCAGTACCAGCAACTTTACTCGAAGTGAAAACGTCCGTATAGAACTAAACCACCATGGTAAGGTGTAGAGAGTGGTATCTGTTCTGGCCGATGATAAATTCGTCCACCGTAACAGTATTATGTACTGACTATGCTTCTGCTATTTGTGAGACGCCTTGTCGAATAGCTTGATCGGTGATGATACGATTAATCATCAAACCATCGTCTTATCAAACAATCACTTTTTTTGCCAATTGTAAATCCATTGGTAAATGCGGTTTTAGATAAAATTTTCCAAGTCATGACCAATTATTATTTTATAATTTGGTAATTTCCATTTTTTAGACATCGGTGTTCAGCAGGGTTTATGGAAGCTCCTATTGTCGGCTTTCCATCTCCCACAGGATAAAAATGAAGTCTTATCCTGTTTCTATATTCCCGATAACTCTGTAATGGGAAAACTGTATTTGCATCGCTCTTGGTGTCGAAAAGAACTATGTCTTTGTATGACTATCCCCGTACCACGATGCGGGCATTTCTCATTTTGCTACACATTCTTTGGGCTCCATTGCATCATCTAGCGGTCCCGACTGATATTGGTTCAAACCGAAATATATATAATGGCGACATAGTCAGAGTCTATTTAGTTTCCCCGAGATATAAAACCAACATAAAACACAAATAACATTGAAAGCAAACAGACGGAAAAAACAACAAAATTCAGAAGCCAACAACTTTTGTTGGCCTATATGGTTGAAAAAACACTTCCATCGAGGCAAAATGATAAAACTCCGCTGCTCAATTGCCTGCCAATATTATACTTTATTAACAGAACTGGTAACACAACTTAATACCGCATCATCAAAATATGTCAAAGGACTAACATAAGTAGCCCTCTTCTTAAGGCAAACTCAAAAATAGACTGAAAGCCAACGACAGAATGGAGGTAGGATAATAAGGACTTGTAATAAAATAATCATTACATAAGCATATAATAATTTGAGTGTTAACAAAGCCGTGGTTACCACAGGTTTTAAACAATGTGTAAACAAAGCCTTGGGTACTGAATGCAATCCTATCACTCCGTATAATTCATGATTAGGGCGATAAAAGCGAAGATCTTTTTGTCAAAGTTACGAAACCTTGGGGGGGGTGGTGGTACTGCCCCTCCCAAATGCTTGTGAGAGGGGACATATCCATTGTCCTTCCGCTTCTGTCTACAGTTCACCCTACTAGGAGCAAAATCTCCGTGTCTTTACTGTACGAATCTTGAACTCTTGGCATTTCAGATTGTTGGCCATAACGCCTACAAAGCCAGATGAATGCGACCTTAAATTCACTGTTGCAGTGCAGCCTCCTTCCTTGGGGTAGGTTTGCATTCGCCACGAGGAAAAAGCTCTAGATTGACCTCTCAAAACGAGGACTTTTCCGCCGTGAGGTGTTGGATAAAAACGACATGGTCATATAGTTTATAAAATTCACGACATGAGCCCCCCGATCCTCTCGGTCCCAGACAAATCTGAGCTGGATAACCGAGGCGGCTTAAACTTAACCGCGATGACCAACATTCTTGCAAAACAAAGTTGAGAAACTTTCAAAATGTGAAGTCACAAAGCCAATTTCGCGAAACAACAACCAAACTTATCTTGACGGACGTTGACAAATCACAGGTCGCGCCCCATTTGTATTTCGGTTATTTTATACCCGGTGGGGTCAAGACCCAGCTTTTTATCTCCCCCAGTCTTTTGAGCACGGTTCAAGGGCATGCTGGTGGCGATTTCAGGCGCAAAGTCAACAGCTGTTCAAATTTGAGAAACCAAGTCCTGCATTTGAATGAACAGGACAATCACAACGGGCGAGGTGCGGCAGTAATCTTGATTAATTACTGGAATTGGACTTAATTGCCACTTCATTGTGATTTTAAAGGTGTTTTGTAAACAGTTAGCGGACACCGCTTCACAATGTGAATGCCCAGGTTAGCTTTCAAGTTTGTTATTGTAAGAATTCCAACATCTTTTCAGGTGAGCGACCAATTGAATTCTCATTTAATTGTTTTGTACCTAGATTTGTGATAGTTTTTGACTTGCGAGAGCGGAATTTCGAATTTCCCTGTTTCCTTGTGGTACCACTAAAACCAAGTAAAAAAGGGGTAAAGTTAAGATGGTTTTAGCGTCATCTCACGCATCTTGCTATCGCGCATTAGTTTTGTATTGTATGTTTTTTTCTTAGCGCTGTGACTGCTTTTCCACTTCATATAGGCTAGCCTAGTTATCTCTTTGCCTACGTGTTGAATCCCATTCAGGCACTTTGCCAATTATAATTGATGCAAAGCGCGCTTTTAACGTTCAATCAGCAACAGTATGGCTGTACGCCCCCGCTTTTTCCTAGTTTCGCCGTGAAAGGTTGTCATCTTCGAAACGATGCATGGTGTTTGTGTCGGGTTAGCGCAATCGGTGAAGCATTAGGAGCACGCTTCGAAGTACTTCTCTAACGCCCATAGTACGAATCCCCTGAGGTATCGTCATATAGTTAAAATAGTTAAAACGTATTCTCAGCTATCCTCTCCCGCATATTAAAAATGGAATCCTACCTTCTATACAGTATGCGATGTCTGCGCGACTATAGGCCACCAAGCATGGAGCATACCCTCTTGCAAGACACGTCGAGGACAGTCGAAACACATACTAGAGCCACAAGCAAATATGTATTTATTTTTTTAAAAAAAATTCACTCTGAGCAAGGCCGGAAGCAGAGCCCAAAAGAAACCAACCAACGGCCACTTAATAGCAAAGAGCTACTAAAATATGTAGTACCAGCAACTGCACTCTAAGCGGAAAACATCCCGTACGGAACTGAACCACCATGGTGAAGTGCAATGAGTGGTATCTGTCCTGGGCGATGATAGAACCACCTACCACTTCTATGCTTCCTTTTAGTCGCTTCTTATGACACGCAGGACACGCACGTTGGGACTATTTTAAAGCCCGTATCTACATGGCTTGAAAGGCAGCCTCATATACCAACCCCCTATCTTTTGTCTGTGACGTTTTTGTTGTGGACACGTTTATCCCTGAACAAACTCAATTAATATACGAGGATTTTGTTGAGTATGGCGCATGTAAAGCTACCACCAATCTAGTTATAAACAAATTTTTCGACAAAAAATTTCTTCAGGTCATAATTTAAAATTTAGGTCAAATTTGGTTTTATTTATGTTTGTGGGATTTTAGCTGATATAAATTGCCGAGTTTTAACGTGTTTTACAGATTATGCAGCAAAATATTGATCTACTTCAATTTAAAAAAAATGGTATATATCATGATTTTTTTGCGCAATGAGCCATTGTGCGATAATCGCAAAACTAATTAAATTTCAGTTCGAATTTCCAGCCATTTCCCAATCGGCGGCGCTATCCACGATTAGGCAATAGTCATTTTCGTAATAAAATTCAATTTTTAATTAATTTATGCAATTTATAAGGACACAATTAATTTCTCAGCGGGTCAGTCGGTTGAGCGCGATCGTATTGTCCGGAAGACCGATGGTTCGATGCTTGGCCTATTCGCCGCCGGGTGTATGCCCTTTCAGCAAGCCACTTTGCGATTAGCTGTAACTTAACTTGAACATGTACACGGTCGCTACCGGTTGTTGGGTATAAGCCGCCCCCAGGGTAGGTCACGGAAAGTCCATAGCAGCTATTTGTTATTAAGTGGTCGTCCGTTGGTGCCATTTAGGCACTGCTTCCCGCCTTTCTAAATAATCTAAATTTCAATAAAAAAAATCTAAAACTCAGAAAAGAAAAAAAGATGTCATTTTTTGTAGTTCTGTACCAGACTTGCACCTTAGATGTAATTCTTTAAATCGGCCCAATCAGCATACCGGATACTCGTATTTCGCGGTCAGATTGTATAGAATGCACTTATCTTTGGTATGTAAGCGCATTAGGTTTTCATTTGTTATCATTGTTGTGCCATCCTTGACGCATTATGTGTTTGGGTTGCAATTATTACACCTAGGGCCGTTTTTGGACAACGAAAGATGCTGCGGTTTGTAGCGGTGGCAAAAATCGAATATCTGTTGAATTCAGAATCGAATCGAATAATTATTACGAATGGAATCGGGCCATGTGTGGCTCATACTTTACAAAATAGAATATTTCCTGACGGGGAAGGTAGTTCATGTTTGGTCCATGCTTGGTGCAAAGTTTGTTTAATATTGACGTAAAACTTGAAACTTTATCGCGGAAGCAATTAGATTTGTTTTTATTGTAATGCAATAACTCACTTCTTTAAGATACTCAAGTGGGATTTAGTAGCGTTTTTTCTATTTCTTGGAGACTCTATAAATATTTTGGCAGAGCGTAAAAACAACAACTAATAGAGAGAAATGAAATTGACATTATTTCACAGTATGCAATTAACAACGTTTACAATTATATCTGGCTATGAGATTTATCTTTCCTCTATAAATTTATCGAGCTTCGTCCCAAGGCTATGTATAGGGGGGCACCCCTCATGTTTTGCCGGGTTTCAAACCCGCGAGTTCATTAGGTGTTACGTTCGGCAGCATAGAGTGTGTAAACATCTTTTTAATTGTAGGAAATGCAACATAAAACAGATAATACCTGAGTAATTTTGTTTACAATGAAAAAGACCACGACAGTAGGGCTGGGCAATTCGATTCGGTGATTCGGAGAGCAATTTATTCGAATCAATAGTGAATCGTTCATGGGAACAAAAACTTGATAATGGAACTAGATTTTTCAAATTTGACCAAAATTGATTATATTTTGTCGTTAAACTATGAAAATTGTTGCTCTTAGACACTGGCTATAAATAGAAAATATACAATATAAACTATAAATTTTTGATTCTCGCAATGGAGACAGTTTGTAATAATAAAAAATGAGATGTTTGTCATTGACATGGAATTAGTGATTCGATCCGAGATTAGATTCGAATTACAAATGATTCGGTTCGGCCCAGCCCGACGCGGCAGTTTGTAATCAACGTACTATGTAATTAACAGTTGCCTTATAGGTCAGTACTCTCGTCGAATCGAACCGAATCACAGAAATGAATATTCTAATCAACCGAATCGAACATATATTCACATCTATTCGAATCTGGAATCTAAAAGTTGAATCCTTGTTCCCTATCCTTTGTTCGTGTACAGGACGAACCTAATGGGTTTGCAGCAATGTGATAGTATATATTTCGTGTCTATTAAGACCACCCACTTTCTCACACATTATCAAGTTAGGCAAGGTTTTCTGGCAGCAAGCCCGCGATCCCCATCGAAACCGATTCTCTTTCTGCTGTACGGCATTCTTGCTTACACGTGACCACATCATTTTTGAACAGTTAGGTGGTCCAGATCATGGGCCAAATAAGTTTTGCATTTTGTTCATTCAGCAAAACCGCGTATATGTAATCCTGGTGGTATGTATATGCCGTGATTTTGCTCCACGATTGCCTGCAACGTCGAAACAATGTCCTGTCTGCAATAAGGAATTTCGAATTTGGCCTAAGACACAAAGTGCGACGTAAGCCTGTAATCATCATATTTTTATAGCCACTTTCTGGCGGATCATCCTGACCAAGGCCCTGTACAGGCGGCCACTCATAGACTAACAGGATTGGAGTTTTTGGAAAGATGTGATCTTCCTATTTCGACTTAGCTTACCCAGCACGCCAATACACCCTGGGTTGAGTGGTGGGCATGGATTAACGACCCGGACTCGCTAGGATTCGAACTCGAGGTATTCAACCTGCGATGCCAACATGTTAACCATAAGGCCATCGTGCCCATATTATCGACCAAAATTTAATTCAGGTTTCCGATCGTTCTTATGTATTGAATCCGTACAATTCTAATGTACAAATTGTGTGTTAAAGCTTGCTGAAGGAAATACTCTGCTATGAAACGGCCAAGCCTCGAACTATCGACCTTCCGTTCAATGCGATCGCGCTTAACCGACTGTGCTGAAAACATTTAAAAAAAAAAATTACAACTCTGAAAGACGCTCGTTGTGCCCTGTTTTGTAGGTGGTAAACTTCAATTCCGTCGGAACAGAGTAAACGTCACATATTTTCGTTAAGTTCATTATCCAGCAGCAGGCACATTCCTTCGATCCTTTTACGCGATTTTGTCTTCATGGGAAAGGACACTGGCTAAAAGGGGAGCCCGCGCCTTTTGGTCGCCTTTTTCACACCAATGACTTTGAAAAGGCACCGCGCTTCATTAAGGCCATGTTTTTGCCAGTTGAGGTTTTAGTCTCATTTCATAACTTTTTATCATACATGGGCTGTGGATAAACGGCGTTTCAAAACCGCCGTTTATCTGTAGCCCATGCATGATAAAATAGTTTCCATTTGAGCATAAAATTCCTTAACAGCCGTGAAGTATTAGCCCTAAAAATCAAAACAATATTTTAGCACAAAGAAAATTATGTGGTTCGCTACTTTGTTATCGTTCCTTCTTAGATTCGTCTAGACAAAGTCAAGCGCGCGTCTAATGCGTAAATTAACGGTAAAATTAATTTAAAAACCACTCATTTTTCACCCTTTTCCCCAAAAAATATTACGAGTGGGGCTGTCCAATACATTCGATTCGCGAATTAGTATATTTTTCGATGCGAATTTTTTTTAGCGATTGGGAATGGCAAATCGAACATGTATAATTTTGAGCAAATATTTTTCACGTACAAAAAGAAATGTATTTTACCATTTTGCGGAAAGATGTTTTCCTGTATTTTTGCAATAACGAATTAAAATTTAGTAAAAAAATCTACAAAAAGGCGCCAAAGTTGCGGTTTTTACCAATTAGAGCCTCCGTAAACGAGCACATTTTTTTATTGAAATTCACTCTGAGCTAGGCCGGAAGCAGTACCGAAAAGGAACCAACTAACGTCCACTTAATAGCAAAGAGCTACTAAAAGATCTTTTTCTTCTTGGAGTCCATCACCCTGACCAGGGCCATGTACCAGCGGCCACTTATAGGCGGGCAGGGTTAGTATTGGGCTGGGCAATTCGATTTGGCGAAGCACATTTGATTCGAATCAGTCGTGAATCGTTCATAGGAACAAAAACGTGCTAAATAAACTAGAATTTTCTTTTTTAACGACAAAATATAATCGATTTTGGCCAAAGTTGAAAATATGAAAACTATCGCTCTGGGTGTGAATTGAAAATACATTATATACTATAAATTTGTTGATTTTCACAAAGGAGTAAAGTTGAAAAAGTAATAACGGGATATTTGTTATTTACATGATTTATGATTCGATCCGAATCGAAAAAATTATTTGAATCAGATTCGAATTCCAAATGATTCGGTTTTGCCCAGCTCTATTAGCCATATAAGCGACCGTTACTTGGTTCTTTTTTGCGAGTTTCAATAAAAAAGCCCAGATTTGACTCATTTTATTGTTGGGTAAATGCGCGAAGTGTGGGCTGTTCGGTATATTGTTTCACTGGACGCTAAATACTTTCACTGGATGCCTAAGTTACTTTTAATGAGTAATTGTTAAAAATTGTAACGAAATAGTATGTCGTTTGAGTCACGGTGGTGATGAGCGTCGCATACTTGGCAGTAGGGTCGCCTAGGTCTGGGCGGTCTGATTCGGTGATTCGAATCAAATTAAATATTATTCGATTCAAATGTGAATCGGTCTTAGGAACAAAAACATGCTAAATGAAGTCAAAATTTTTTCATTTTTAACGACAAAATGCAATCGATTTTGGTCAAATTTGACCAAAATCGATTGTATTTCGACTTTAAAATGAAAATACATCGCTTTTGAGTCAGTTTATGCTAATATTTGTAATTTGTAACTGTATATTTCCTAATTATCATAATGTGGACTATAACAGTAAAAATGGGATATTTGTTATTTTTATGAAATCAACGATCCGATTCGAAAAAATTCTCCGAATCAAATTCGAATCCCGAAGGATTCGGTTTTGCCCAGCCCTAAGTTCGATTCTTCGTTCGGGGCCAATGACCTGTCGGATTTTTTTATAAAAGTTCGCTCAAAGCGAGGCCGAAATCAGTACCTAAAAGGAACCAACTAACGGTCACTTAAAAGCAAAGAGCTACTAGAAGATGTAGTACCAGCAGCTGCACTCTAAGCAGAAAACATCCCAAACGTAACTGAACCGCTATGGTAAAGTGCAGCGAGGTTGTTGTATAGTGTTATATTTGAAAATTATCTTGGAGGAAGGAAGTTATGCACTTCCAAGTTTTCAAAAGGAGAACTCGCTTCCGATTCTCAAAAGTATAAAATGCGATTCAAAAATGCCGAGCGTGCCCTTTTGCAGGGGACTTCGCGGGTAGCTGTAACATAGAACCGATACACAGTCACTACAAAGGTCCGTGCCTAACGGTTGTTGGGTATAAGCCCCCGGTAGGTTCACGGACAGACCAGAGCAAATAATTTGAAAAACTAAAAAAATAAGATTTAGAAATGCAAAGTTTTGTTTTCAAAATAGTAAATATTTTATCCCACCCATCCCCTCTTAAACAATCTTTTTTATGTGTACATATTAGTTTCGGCGATTCAAAAATCGCAATCTTTTTCTCGAAATCAGATTGTTTTGTGTTTAATATCAAAGCCCGAAACGAATTAGTCGTTTTCATCTTTTACTCGGTTCAGTGAATCTAAATATAAAATCACGAAAATCGATATTTTTCGCGATTTAAACTTCAACCTTTTCATTCAGGTTGTATATGTTGCATGACCTTAGCCCTGGCTGAGCCCTTTGTTTTGTTATTGCGCATTGAAAAGGAATAAGGGGTCTTCAATGGGGTGGCATGCGAAAAGCGCAATCCCGTGAATTAATTAAAAATATACGACGTAAGACGAAAAAATTCCGCCCACTTATCCTCGGTTAAGCACGGGTCAGTGATAAATTGCACCGACAAGGAGCTGCCCATCTGTGGCTCGTGTATAACAAAATTAAATTTCGGATCAAGAAGACATAAGACCACCTTCAGATAGGGAAAATGGGTCCTGTTCAACCACCGTAAATACCTAGTCGAGCAGTAATTAATACGAGCAGAATAAACTTATTCGATTCGATTTTTTCCAGCGATTCAAAAAAAAAAAAGAATTAAAAAAATACATTTTAATGACAATTTTCAATTTCCCGATAGACACCTGTCTTGTTTCATTGTAAGACTATGATACGAATCGATTCCGAAATTAAAATATATTTGGTTTTGTCTACCCCTTCCCTGATGTTGAGCCAGTAATGCCCCGGCCCCCTGTCGTAATCAAACCTAAGACTGGATAGCGCGGGAAAGTCCATTCTACAAAAATGGGACTTTACACTGTTTGAACAATGTGTACAGAGAGGCATAGTTGCATTTAGCCTATCTTGGTAGTTTAATTTAAAATATATTTGAGATTCACTGTATAAAATGGCGTAATGTTTTAACATTGTATAAACAGAATTGCTGATAATCATAGACCTTATTTTGCGCATTTTTGAGAGCACAACGTAAAATTTAAACATCTGTTCTGATTTCACAGCGTAATGAATCAATTTTTAGTAAGTGGTAAATTGTTTTACCATCGCCCAGGGCAGATAGCACTCACTGCCCTTTCACTTTAGTTCCCTTTTGGATGTTTTCTGTTTAGAGTACAGTTGCTGGTACTACACTTTTACTATCTCTTGCTACTGAGTGACCGTTAGTTGGTTTCTTTTGCTTTTAGGCACTTCTTCCGGCTTGCTCAGAGTGAATTTCAAAAAAAAAGAAAGAATATTCGAGAACGAAATGACCTTAAATTTTGATTCTAGAATACCCGACCTTTCGGATAAGGATATCCTAAGTTGTTTGAAAGTGCTCATCATTCTAACAGGCGTCAGTTTTGTCACGCACTTACCCCGGTAAACCGTCACGCTGACTGCAATTGGTAAATAATCCTCAGTTGTTGGAATTTACTCAAATTAGGCTCAAGTTTAGATCCGCGCACGCTAGCCATCGTGGGGTCAAGGCTGTAGACGGGGTTAGTGGGTCGGGTCAAAGGTGAAAGCATGAGGCGAGAGGACTATATTGAAGTGTAGATATAAGGAGCTATTGTCAAATATGAACACGTCGCCATTTTGTTTCCATTTATCGTCCATTTTGTACCGTTTTGCCGAATGTGACGTGCTGTTTTTTAATTCTACTATTTATAGTGATGCTGTCAATTATTTATGAATTTTTAGTTGACTATTTCAATTTATATTCAAGTGTTAATTTTTGTAAAAAACAAAACATTTCCATAGATTTTGCAGCGAAAATATCGCTTTTATTTTATTGGGCATATTAGCAGATCGATTCTGTGAGCAAAATTTTTAGTGCAAGGTGCATTTGTTAAGTTTTTCAATTAATGTATTTTTGGAGTGGTGTTTCAAACAACAGACTACAATTCACCGTAAAAATTCTGCCAAATTTTTTTTACGTTGAGTCATGTTAACATTTCTTGGAAAATGGAATGTTTTTTAAACAGCCAAGATAGTACGTGTGACAAACTTTGAATTGTACATTTCGCGGTCGCTATGACTCATTATTTTAGGATCCATTGTATTTGTACCAGCAAGAAGTTCTTTTGTTAAGCATGAGCCTACCGATTGAACGCGCTGATCGCCGAGCTTGACAGAACCTGTTCGGTTACCACTTTTCTGATTATCAGGCCGCATTTAAAAATAATGTAACTATGAAGGTCGCACTACACGTTTGCGTAGGTTGCGTTTTTTCTTGGGTTTGATTTATTTTACCCTTGCGTTTTACGTTTTTACGCTTGCTCTTCATTTCCTTATGTTTTCCAATGAAACAGAACGGTTTGCTATGAAACCTAACACCAAGTGGTTGTTTCTTTTTTTGCGTTACCCTTACGTCTTACGCAAGCGCAATGCTTTGCGTGTAATTCCTTACGTTTTCCAATGAAACAGAACGGTTTGCTATAAAGGTAACGCAGAGTGCTTGTTTCGTAGCGTGCATTTGCTTTGTACGTATATGAACACGATTAACGCAAAGCAATGCAGGTGTGTGTTGCCGTTTTTATTTTATTACCCGAAACGTAATGCAACTCATTGGTAAGACAACTTCACGTTTATTGTGGCCTTAAAGCTTGTTTTTTATTTGTATTCCTGGATAGTCTGTACAGAGAGAATACGTTTAGAGATCTGTGGTCGTATATTCCGATCAAGAATCAAGAATGAGCCGCTGATGTATCGCTCTTTTGCTGTCGCAAAATCGTGCGTGGAAGAGCTGATTTCCCGCACCCTGTTTGTGTGTTTTTCGTGTCTGAAACAAAGTCATTATCGGTATGAGTTTTTTTCGCGAATTTGTTGTTTTTGGGGAATAACCCAAATATTTCTTGCGCATTTTCCCAGCATAAAACCTCTCAGTTGATAATTTTACTTTTTTTTTTCGCATCTCCAAAGCCGCAGATCCACCGCCACTGTACTCGTAGGTAGGAATGTAAAATTTAGAATTTCTAACCGATTTGAATCACTTTTAAATAACATTTTTAAATTTGATGACTTCTTTATGGTAAATCTTTGCCAGTTTTATTGTGCTCAGCTGTGGAATCAATACACAGCGATTTCGTTTTTGTTCAGTTTTGCTCGAATTTGAACAATGAATCTGTTTTGTTGGTGTTGCTATTAGGGCTGCGCAAAACCGAATCATTTGGAATTCGATTTATGATTCGAATAATTTTTTCGAATTGGATCGATTCACTAATTGTAACAAATATCCCATTTTTATTATTATAACTTGTCCCAGTTGTGAAAATAAAGAAATTTATAGTTTGTAGTGTATTTTAGATTCACACCAAGAGCAACAATTTTCATATTTTAACGACTAAATATAATCGATTTTAGTTAAATTTGACCAAAATCGATTGTATTTCGGCGTTAAAAATGGAAATCCTAATTTACTCAACAAGTTTTTGTTCCTATTTCACTATTGGTTCGAATCACCGAATCGAATTGCCCAGCCCTGATTGTAATCTAATATAGCATCTTAAAACATTTCGGGATAAGTTTTTGTTTTAAATATATATTCGAAAAGATTCGATTCGAAATTATTTTATTCGCTTCGATTCGAAAAAATAAAAAATTCCGAAACTTGGATCCCGACTTGTAGGTCGCGTTTTCTCAGCAAAATCTAAAAATATATTGAAATTGTCACACTTTTGTCCTCAACACTGACAAAAACGCCGCGAAATGAAAATCGAAAGCACAAATAGTCAATCATCCATATATACATGTGATGATATAAACATTCCAGAGTGTATTTGATCCATCCACCGCTCATGTCACCTAAATATTAAACTGTTTATTCCATAAACCTCACTGATGACATTAAACCACGCCCCGTGACAAGTCGTGTTTGTTCTCATATCAACCCTTATTTTGGTATTTATTAACCAAAAGTCGGCCATTTTTTATGAACATGAAACCTTGAAAATGCTAGAAATAGACATTTAAAGATTTATATAAACAAGGCTCAAGACTACACATAAAAATGGTAACCACGGGAGGAAAGGTGAGACCCCAGATGTGGTCTTTGTCATAAAATAATTTCATGAGACTATTCGCCCCAGAACAAATAAAATGTGACACATAAAGGAATAAAATCTTAAATCTACTGTGGTATAGTGCAATGCCTGTTTTCTGCTATGTTGGTTGCCCCGGGCAGATACCACTCACTGTACTTTACCACGGTGGTTCATTTCTGTATGGGATGTTTTCCACTTAGAGTCCACATTTGAGGGGTCGTTAGTTGATTCCTTTCAGGCGTTGCTTTCGGGCTTTCTTAGAACAAAAAGCGAAAAACATCTTACAAGAATTAAATTTTCTCAAAGCAAGATTTCCTTGTGATAAAACTCCTTCATGTATAGCGCATATGGTCATATTGTTTAAGTCCATTAGACAATATTAATATACAGTGGAATTACCTGTAATATGAAAACCCAAGATTGTATTCATCTAGTTTGACGCAGCAGCCCCCACAGGGACGGGCTTTAGAATAGTCCTAACGTATTCCCTGCGTGTCGTACGAGGCGACTAAAAAGAAGCAAAGAATTGGTAGGTAGTTTTACCATCGTCATGGGCAGATACCGATCACTGCACTTTACCATGGCGGTTCAGTTCCGCTTATCGTGTTTTCCGTTTCAAAGTGCCGTTGCTGGTATTACATGTTTTAGTAGATTTTTGCTATCCTTAGGTGGCCGTTAGTTGGTTCCTTTTAGGCACTGCTTCCGGCCTTGCTCAGAGTGAATTTTAATAAAAAATATCCATTTTTACGCTTCACTTTGCTTCGTTTCTCCTAAAACCTTTATCGAATATTGTGAATAAACACTGCGGTAAACGAGCAGTAAATCCACCGTTCATTTGTAGTAATTGGGGGGTCGCCCTAAAGATTTTCGAATTTCACATGAAACATTTTCGAAATAGAAAAATTTTCGCGCGTTTTCGCCGCGCTATCTCGTACATCGTACATGTTTTCATTCTTGTTTTTATTCTTGGCCACAAAATAGTGTATTTTTCAAGCACAAGGCCCAAAAAAAAATGGCGATTCTCTAACGTGTAACGTTTTCTTAAAATAATTTCAGCTTCGCAAAAGATTTGGCAATTTCCGCCGTCAATGAGCGAACGCTTGGATTTGGATTCGATAGGTCACAAATCTAGTTCAGTTTGTAAAGTTTTATTTATATTGAAAGCGTTGCGAAGGACTTCGTAAACTTCTCCAAACGCTCATAAATTCAAGTTCAAACAAATATATCCGAAACAATAATTCAACTTCATGGGAAATTGTAGAGTTCGTGCTAAAGGTCAGAGGTCATTTAGGAAATGTTTATTTAAAACTTTGGTTTTTGATCGCTTCACTCCACACTCGGATACACGTCTGGATCAACTTTTGACAACTGAGTTATTTATATTTAACGAAAAAATATTCGATAAAAGAGAGGGGTTCCCAGTCGGAAAAAAATTATTCAATTCCTTTTTGTTGAGTTTTGTTGAGTCACTGATGGATTGCGTCGATGAGACGCGGTCCATCTATGGCTCATGCTTGACAAAATAGAAGTTTCTGTTGGGTTTGATGAAAATGAAAGTTGGTGTTATTTCTCCCGGTAACTTAATACTTGATCATCGATCCATAAACATAACAACTGCACAGGAAAAACGGCAAATTTGCCCCGCAATTTGTACTTATTGTTTGCCAAAAACATGCCTTGGCTGAAAGATAGACAAACTTGAAAAATTGTTTGACTTTTGGAAGCCACTTATGGCAAATTTTTATCCAAGATGAAAAGATATAAGCCAACTATGGTCGATGGCTTATTAAAAGTATATTTAGCGGGAAAAATTAGCCAAAACTATTTCCTCTGTTTTCTATCAGGAATTAACCATCAATATTTGAGTTTGTTGATCTGTCCTGTTAGTTAATTTTTAAGTCCAGTAGGTACGGGCTTTAGAATAGTTTTAACGTATTTCCTGCGTGTCGTAAGAGGCGACTAAAAGGTAGCAAAGAAGAAGGGTAGATGGTTTTACCATCGCCCGGGGCAGATACCACTCACTGCACTCAACGCGCCGATTCAGTTTCGTTTGGATTGTTTTCCGTTTAGAGTGCAGTTTCTGGTACTTCATTTTTTGGTAGCTCTTTGCTATTGAGTGGTCGTAAGTAAGGCAGGGCAAAACCGAACCATTTAGAATTCGAATCTGATTCAAATAACTTTTTTTTTCAATTCGATAGGGATGATGAGAAGATTTAGTTTTCACTACATTTGATACCCATTTTAATATGTGTTCAAATTTGTGTTTCAAAATTTCGTATATTTGAAGTTGTTGCTTTTTGAGCACAGATTTGCAGCACGATTTTATTTTTCCCACTACAAGATTCTCTTTCTTCATTAAAATTCACTCTGAGCAAGGCCAGAAGCAGTACCTGAAATGAACCAACTAACGGTCACTTAATAGCAAAGAGTTGCTAAAACATGTCGTACCAGCAATTAGGGCTGGGCGACATAGCAAAATTAGGTCGGTCGGGCTCTACTGAAAGCAGCACTTCAGAGGATCCAAGTAACCGCACCTCAAACAGCAAAAAGCCACTACAAGATTCTCTTTCTTCATTAAAATTCACTCTGAGAAAGGCCAGAAGCAGTACCTGAAATTCACCGACTAACGGCCGCTCAATTTGCAAAGAACTACTAAAATATGTGATACCAGCAACTGCACTCCAAACGGAAAACATACGAAACGGGCCAGAACTGGTGTGGTGAAGTGCAAAAAGTGGTATCTGCCACGGGCGATGGTAAAACCACCCGCCACTTTGATTTTCTTTAGTCACTCTTTGCTAACACACAAGAAATATCCGTCTACTTTCCTTTGCTTCTCTTCATTTTACGGCACGAATTTGGAAGTCTCAAGTCTTTTCTATACCTGGCATAGGTGACATATTTATAGAAGGAATGTGTCCCTTTGAATAAAATAATTTTTTTTATAAGATCTACATCTCCAAGGCAAGCATTTTGAGTAAAATAAAACTATTACATTCCATACTGAACACCTAGGGCTGGGCAATTCGATTCGGCAATTCGATTCGAAGCACAGATTATTCGAATCTGTCGTGAATCGGTCATAGAAATAAAACTTGCTAAATAAAGGGAATTTTTCATCTTTAATGACAAATACAGTCGATTTTAGCCAAATTTGACCAAAATCGATTGCATTTTGTCGTTAAAAATTGAAAATTTTTGCCATTAGACGTGGAGTGTAATTAAAATATATTACTTTCAAGTCTGTTTGTGCTAATATTTGCAATTCGTAACTATATATTTCTTAATTATCATAATGAAGACAATAATAGTAATGGTAAAAATTGCATACTTGTTATTTTTATGGAATTTGTGATTCGAAATATTCGAAGCAGATTTGAATGCCAAATGATTCGGTTTCACCCAGCCCTATGAGCATCACAGCATGGGCACGCAAAAGGGCTTCATTGATTAGTGAAATATATATTTCAACAGGCAAGCATGGTGGAAATCATTAACTTCCCGGTTCAATTGGTTTTACCCGAGTTTTTTTAGCCTGGTTTCGAGGACATCGTGGGCGACATGGTTGGCCATATCTATTTTTCAATATGTACATCCTAAACCCGGTGAAACAGTGGAATTGAATTTCGCCATTTTGATTTTTGCGACATTTTTGCGTATTCTATTACTTGCATATTCTACCACCCAAGTGAAACGTTATTTTCAAATCTTTGAAAAATCTAAAACACGAAGCAAATAAGTCATGAAGTCGCGAAACAGAAGTAGGCGGGGTCAGACCCTCCCAGTCACGGTCTTTGTTCTGGGGGTTAATCCATGATTGGATGTCTGTAACCTTTGACCTCGGATCAAATGTCCTTGGCCTTGACATTCAGGAATTGTAAATTGAAACTTCGCTACTTGAATTTGAAACTTTATAAAAATAGTAAAATTCCACTCCTGTGAGAAACCACAACACTAACATCGCGTGTGTAGGCCTAGTTGACACCTAGACCCAAGTGAGCACCTTTTTACCCTGATCAAGTGCGGCGGAGTTTTGAAGTCGACATGACGTCATTTCCGACATTTTTTATTTACTAAGTTTCACCCTGAACATCAGAAATCGGCCGGAATCAGGGGCCAGAAGAAACTAACTAATGATCACTTAATATGCAAAGAGCAGCTAAATGATGTAGTATCAGAATCTGCCTTTAAATGAAAAACATCCCAAACGCAACTGAACCACTATGAAGAAGGGCAGTGAGTGGTATCTGCCCTGATAAAACCATCTACCACTTTCACTTGTTTGTATCCTTCTAGTCGCCTCTTGCTACACGCAGGGCTATTAAATACGTTAGGGGTATTTTAAAGCCCGTACCTACGCAAGGCTTATTATACATTCAGAATGAGAATCCATAATTAACATTTTGCCTCGTGTTGGTAGATAAAAGAAATGCGCTTCCGGCCGTCTTTCTGGATGTTTAAAATATTCCTTTTTTCCGATTTGGATTTCGCATTTGACTAGGTCCTAGTCGAATGCGAAATCCAAATCGAAAAAAATGTCGCTTCTCCTAGTCGAATGCGAAATCGGATTTGGAAAAAATGTCGCTTGTGGTAGTCGAATGCGAAATCCAAATCGGAAAATATGTCGCTACTCCTAGTCGAATGTGAAATCCAAATCAGGAAAAAATATCAAAGTATAGAATTTCTGACTGGGAATTCATTTATTAAACTCTGGCTGATTTATTTATAATTTTCCAGAGTTTTTTTGACAAATTCTACTGAAAATTTATCTTTGTGATTTTTTAAGAAGCAATAACGCGCAAAATAAAATTTTTCATTTGTGACGCCTGTGCTAGACGTGTTTTCTGCGAATTGTACGAATTGACTAAATGGAAGCAAAAAGGTAGGTGAGGATGAAAATAAAAGACTGCGAGCTGCTCTAGCTAATATTAATCTTTGTCTGCGATTATGTTGGTAATGTTATTATGCGATTATGTTGATTATGTTGCGATTAGACTTTGGTAACTATTGTTCACGGTTTTATGTTATTCGTTGCATAACGGTAGCCGCGAGTTAATACGTTTTAGGCGTTTCCAGCCATTTCAGTAAAATATATTTATTTATCAAATGTCGATCAGAGCAAGGCTGCAAGAGACCCATATTCGTAATGTCTCCTGAAACCATTTGTGTGGAAAGAGCTACATGAAATGCAGGAATGGGAACGAATGTACCCCCATCCTTAGAAGATGTCCGGTCTTTGCGGCTTCATGGGAATAGTTTGACATTTGTCGTTTTCTCCATTTCTCTGATAATTTCACGCCATTTCTAATAATTTTAGTGAATAATAGAAAACTGTTGTGTCAGTCAATTTAATTTCATTTGTCTTACCATATTGACATGCAATTCGGCTCTCTATCTTGGTAACCAACGGAATAAGTATAAAACTGTATAGCCAACATCGTGCGCTCGTTCGTGCATAAATCTGTGTACGCTTCCGCGCCCAGACCCCATGGGAGTCAAATTACAACTAAAGACCCCATTTTCGCCCCTCCTTGCGCTTAGAGGACCCATACCGTGCGCTAATGAGCTCTTGTGGTTTCCAGCCATTGAATTGCGCCATTTATCCCGTAACCTGCGCACCTAACTCCCTTGTGGCTCTCACTCTTCAAAAATAATGGGTACCGATACTGTCTAGTCTTGCGCCAAGGCCATCTTGAGTGTTGTGTTTTGGTAACAATAGCAGAGTTTTACGCCAAACTGAGTTCTGTTTTTACTCGGTAAAAGGCAATTTCCCCTCCAATAATTCAACCGTTTTGTTGAAAAATGTTCTGCCAAGTGTGAACAACTGAGGGTTCTTGCTACTAAGTTAAGGCCCATCTTTGACACATGCTTGGCGAAGCAAACTTTATACTTGAAAAATTGCGTTGAAATTACTGTAGGTTTCATCTGAAAACGCAGTCGCAATAATCTGGATCACAGACGTCCCATGTTTGGTACAAATTTCTATCATAGCGCGTTACTATTTAGATAAACACGCGTTACAATTTACCAAGCTTTACACGCAGAATTTAACCCTAATCAGCAAATTTTAGATAACTTTCCCTGCGTTGAGTACGGGCCACTGATGGATCCTTCTGCGGCCCACACACACGTTAAACGTTTTCAACATCCTCCACGCTTGGGACGTATTATCCTGATTCGCCTACTCTGGTGTAAAGTTTGGATTGATTTCCCGCACACAACGACAGGTGAATCCATAATCTAAGTTTCATAGTCAACATTATTATATTCGCGCATTATTTCATATATTTATACAAAAATGTCGCTGTGCATATTTCCGATATTTAGTATACTAAACTTCACACAATTACGACCGAACTTTGTTATTAGAATCCCACTTTCTCACGCCAATTACCCATGTCAGTTTTAGTTATGGATTGCGTCACGCTGAGTGAGATTGACTTTGCTGTGTGATACGCCATATTGATGTATTGTTCCGGTACTATGACGTCATGTTGTATTTTTTTATACTGTATGACGTCATTTCGTGAAGTAGTATACTTAAGATGACGTTATTATAGCCTATTAGAATGAGAAGTGAAATATTTTATGGTGCGAGTGTTTTTATTGTCGAAATAAAGTGCAGTGATGGAGATCTGCTCCGGGCGATGACTATGCTTTGATTTGATGACGTAGACACACCTTTTTATTAGTACCGTGCCTTAATTCCGTGCAAAAATATTGATACTTTGCTGAAAAAACTTTCACATTAATGAATATAAATAGTAAGTAATTGATAGTCAAGAAAAGTATATTTCATTTCGATCGGATTACGAGAAGTAAATTCTATATTTGAATGTGTAACCAGATTGATTCTTATCATAAGTTGGCACCCTTAATTACGGCGTCAATATTGCTGGAAAAACCAGATTCCCCAGTACTTTTGTTGGAAATCCATACCACCGGGACTAAGTAGCGGGCCTGAGTTTACGAACCGGATTCATAAGAACTCGAACCCGAGTCCTCCAAACTGCGATAACAATACGTCAACCACTAGCTAAGGCGGGGTAAAACAGAACCATCTGGAATTCGAATTTGATTCGAATCGGATCGAATCACTAATTCCGTGTAAATACCAAATATCCCATTTTTACTATTACAACTTGCCTCCAATATGGTAATAAAGAAATTTATAGTTACGAAATCCTAAGTTAGCAGAAGCAAACCAAAACAATGAGGTATATTCAATTCACACTCCACGCCTATAAGCAACAATATTTTTTTATTTTTATGACAAAATGTACTCGATTTTGGTCAAATTTGTTAAAAATGAAATTTCACCTTTATTTAGTCAGTTTTTGTTCCTACGAACGAACTTGATTGATTCGAATTATTCGTGCTTCGATTCGAATCGTCGAGTCAAATCGCCCAGCCCTTAATCCAGCAGATCCATATAGATATTTTTATTACTTCAACATGCAAATATTTTTCAATTGCTGCCACCCAATCGGAAAAATTTTGCCAAAGCATTTTTTGGTTAAGCATGAATCACTGATAGATCGCGTCGATGAGACGCGATCCATCTGTGGCTCATGCTTAACAAACAAAATTTCTTAATGAAAAACCATCCCGTGATAAATGTGAAGGAAAATATTTTCAACGATATCTTCAATATACTTCGGACAAAATTGCAAACTTAAATCGAGTTATCTCTATTTATTATTATCGATCCAGCGCAAGATATGAAACCAGTGAAATTACTTTTCGCAATTTCAATTCGGGACTCAAATAATAGGTAATTATTCCTTTCCAAGCTAGGTTACGCAATAATCTTACGAAAGCGCGCAATATGGGACACACCCATGGTTGATCGGAGATAGAAATAATTCTTGGATTTGAGCGGAAGATAATTATTGCATATTTACTGATCCTAACTCGAATTTACGGAAAATTTGTTAAATGAAACAACCCGTCAGCGAGAAGGAAAATAAGTATTTTTCATTATTAGTTTTCATTATTTTGTTTTTAATTTTTCGAATTGCAGCGATGCTCTGCAGTAGATTAATTTTTTCTAATAAGTTGATGAGTTTTATTATTATAATGAGTGAGATCTTGAAAATTACCAAAAAAATCGAGGTTTTTGAATTTTTTTCTTAAAGTGGATCACCCTGTCCAAGGCGCTGTAACTGCGGCCACTTATAGACGGACAGAGTTACAGTTGCTGGAAAGATATGATATTTTCCTGTTCGGCTTGGCCTACCCAAGGTACTACACCCTGGTTATATTTAACATTCGGGGCTGTGGGGGAGCTACTGTTATAAATATGCTTGGTCGCATTTATCAGCGTGTGATTCGTATTATTCGTCCTTTTGAGATCATTTTGAGATCATTTTGAGGTAATTTTTGGAACGCTGGTGAATAAATATATTCTATAATGAAGATTCTTTAGTTTAAGAGCCTCGGGGCACTTATGCAGCTCATTGTAGTTTCACATGTGTACATCGGTAGTTTCAGGAGAAACGCGCGAAAAGTGACGTGCAACCTTGTTTTGAAGGACTTTTTTTGATAATTTTGACAAAAAAAAAACAGTAGCCGTAGGTAGGACTGGGCTATTCGACTCGACGCACATTTTATTCGAATCAATCGTGAATCGTTCATAGGAACAAGAACTTGTTAAATAAACTGGAATACTCATTTTTAACGACAAAATATATTCGATTTTGGTTGTTGACCAAAATCGATTATATTTTGTCGTTAAAATATGAAAATTGTTTTCCATAGTGTGAATTGAAAATACATTATAAACTATGAATTTATTGATTTTCACAATGGTGACAAGTTGTTATAGTAAAAATATGATATTTGTAATTTACATGGAATTTATGATTGGATCCAATTCGAAAAAATTATTCGAATCATATTCGAATTTCAAATGATTCGGTTTTGCCCAGACCTAGTCGTAGGTAGCTGTCGTTCCCGCCCACTACGTATTTCTATGGCAACAAAGTCCTTTGCGATTGCTTTTTTGCTGATGATGCAAATATATCTTTTATCCACGTTGGAATTCCTAGAACGCATACGTGAACTTTCGAGTAAAAAACTGAAAATTGAGATCCCTTTTAGCATCATATTTCTTCGATTTTTCACAGCGAGATCGAATATTTTTGTTGTTTTCGCATTTCTGCTTTTTTGTAAATTTTGAAAATATGTCAGTCTCAGTCTATATTTGTGTGAGATTATGATTCTCTCTTTTTTAATATAACGCCGCCATTTTGTTTTTATTCCTAATATTTATTTTGAAAGATTATTGCTTGACGCTTTCATTCTTTCATTCGAGAAATATTATATTGTTCACCGATTGAAGTTGAGCATTTTCAAACATTTATCATTGATCCTGAAGTTAATTCAAGCGATTTCCTCGATCCTATTTTTTAATTTGACACAGATTTTTTTGATATCTTCGCATTTGTGAATTTCAAGTATCATAAATTTGTGTAACATAAATCTAACAAAAAATACAAAAACTTTTGGCGTTATTTTTTGTTCAAAATTGATCTTTTTGGAAAAATATGAATTATGCAATCCATCAACTGCCCAAATGACCAGTAAATTTACTTTGGTATTACTGCAAATGACCAGTAAATTTTTGTATTTCTGTCACATTGTATACTTATTTTCAAATCAACTTTTTTACGAATATGACTGGATCCGAACATTTTATTGAGAATTCAATTAGAAGTCGATTCATTTAATTCTAATTGGGGAAAAATTATTTTGTAGGTTAAATATCATCTACTGGTGGATAGAGTCATCGTCTTGCCAATCGAGTTTTCGAATAACGTGATTCGAATCTGTATTCGAATTTTTATCTGTCACTCATCCCTAGAACTGAGAATTCTATAATTTTTATCATAATATGATAAGTGTTAAATGCTTTTACCGTCGCCCAGGGCAGATACCACTTAATGCACTCTACTATATTGAAGCAAATTATATTGTTATTTTCGGCTTAAAGCATGGTTGATGTTTTTGCCTATTATGCCAAAACCATAGTCGTTGGTTAGTTCTTTGATTGACATTGACCCTGGGGGTGGGCAATTCGATTCGAATCGATTCGAAGCACAATTTATTCGAATCAATCATGAATCGTTCATAGGAAAAACAACTCGCCAAACAAACTAGAATTTTCATTTTTAACGACAAAATACTATCGATTTTTGGTCAAAATTGACCAAAATCGATAGCATTTTGCCGTTAAAATATGAAAATTATTGTTCTTAGACAATGTAGTGTGAATTAGAAATATATTATAAATTATCAATTTCTTGATAACCATGATGAAGACAAGTTGTTTTACATGAAATTAGTGATTCGATCCGATTCGAAAAAAATTATTCGAATCAGATTCGAATTTCAGATGGTTCGTTTTCGCCCAACCCTATTTGTCCCAACGCCAGATTTTAACTTTGTCTTCCTGGACGACAACCAGCAGTCTACCGCGAGCCAATTACATGAAATGCATAGAATTTTTTGAGTTTTTGCCAGAAATTTCTCATGGGCAGAGCGCCAAAATTTGTGCCAGTCATTGTTTTTTCGTGGTGGGATCCAGCCGCAGAAGGTCAGAGGTCGACACGCTTGATTGGACTAAGCTTTCACCTTGACTGTAATGTTATCTTCTTAACTTGACCTTGGGATAGTAATGACGAAAAATTGACTGAAAACAAAAATGTCCGCTAAAATATTTTTCAAGGGTCAGAGCAACAGCTGAACCATACTGGCAAGATGCCAGGTACTCGGACACCCGAAGAAAATTGGTTCCATCCGGAGAAAAAAATTTAGCAAATGAGCAGTATTACGTGATATACCTTTGGCATGTATATTTAATCGTCTTTGTGAGTGTCTGGTAGTTAGGACTTGGCAAAACCGAATCATTTGGAATTCGAATCTGATTCGAATAATTTTTTCGAATTGGATCGAATCACTGATTCTTCGGAGATAACAAATATCCCATTTTACCCTCATTACTTGTCCCTATTGTAAAAATCAAGAAATTTATAGTTTGAAGTGTATTTTCAATTCACACTAAGAGCAACAATTTTCATATTTTAACAACGAAATATAATCGATTTTAGTCAAATTTGACCAAAATCGATCGTATTTCGTCGTTAAAAATAAAAATCCTAGTTCACTTAACGAGTTTTTGTTTCTATGGACGATTTACGATTGCTTCGAATCACCGAATCGTGTTGCCCAGTCCTACTGGTAGTTACCAAATTGCGTAAAAAGGTTCAAAATCATCAATACTGCTATGAAATAGCGTTGTTGGTGGTTTTGAAGCTTTTCAGTCCCCCGAAGAAAATGACATTGACATAAACATTTCAGAGGCTACTAAAAGGAAAAAAAGAATTGGTAGATGGCTTTACCATCGCCCAGGGCAGATGTCACTCACTGCACTTTACCATGGTGGTTCAGTTCCATTTGGGATGGCTTCAGTTTAGAGTGCAGTTGCTGGTACTATATCTTTTAGCAGCTTTTTGCTATTGAGTGCCCGTTGGTTGGTTTCGTCCGGCAGCCGCTTCCGGCGTTGCTCAGAGTGAAATTTAAATGAAAAATAAAATATGAGAGTTGACCGATCGTTGCTTTTTTTATGCTTCTTCCGACCTTGCTTAGAGCGAATTTATATTAGAGAAAAATGGAATTCAAACTCTAATCGTGCGTTTTTTAATCATTCTTAGTCGCGTAGGAAATTCGGAGATATTGTTGGATAAAAGATTAAAAAACTGTCTTGTGGCGCACCGAAGGTGCGCGTGAAAATTTTTCTCAATCTAGCGAAATTCTTGAATAAAAAACATAAAATTTGAGATGGGGAAATTATTTCTCGCTTGTTATTTCAAAACGTGGTTGCTCACGACATCCAAAGGTAGAAAGGCGTTTTGTATTGAAATGTTGGTTTAATTATCCAATACTTTTAACAGCATAGAAAGCTAACTAGACCACTTATCTGTGTAGCGGGTCCGCGTGGCTGAAACCACTCGATCGAGTTCAAGGGTTTTGTGAGAGTGCTTCTGAAGCCAGTGAGAATTTGACACTGGGAAAAAAATGGTAAACTTATTAACATTCGATAGTATGGCAATATTATTTAACGTTAATATCGGACCTATGATGAAAAATATTTCTTTTTTATAATAATTATCAAGATTAATAAAGAATGGAGTACTTACTGTGGTGGATGTTATTTCGGGATAAACTATATAAAACAAAACCCTATGGGATGTATTTCTGTGGTATATCCAATCAAAAATTCTTTGGATAGACCCGTTTTGTTAATTTCGAAGATTATCTAAAGCATGTTTTGTTAAGCATGGGTCACTGATGGATCGCGCTACTAAAGCGCGATCCATCAGTGGCCCATGCTTGGCAAAATGTTTTCTTACTGGGTAATGTTGATTTGCTACAATACTATTTCATAAACAGCAGTAGTCGACGGTGTAGTCGGATTACAAGTTTAGATTGCTTGTTTTTTCAGAGAATGAAGAAATTTTTTCATAGTGAAAAAGGATTTATAACTGCGTTACTAATTATCACGAGATGAGATTCTAAATGATGGGCAAACACTCTTCAGTTTAGTACAGAGATAAACTAACACCGACTTAGGTAAATCATTGACAAATGTATATTTCAATGTTTAAAATGTGAGTTTTGTTCTCTTTTTATATTCACCAAACTTTTTTCTGTACCTTTTTCAATTTTAAATTAACTCTAAAGCGGAAAGCATTGAAATCGCAGGACTGAATCTACAGTAAAGTGCAATGAGCTGCGTTTACTCAGGGCTTTGGTAGACCATCTAACAAATTTTGGAATCTTTAGGTCAAATGATGACGTCATAATGTGCGCCGCAAGCAAAAAGTATAGTACCATCAACTGCTATCTAAGCGGAAAAACATTCCAATTTTGGGGTCGAACCACCGTAGTAAAATGCAGAAAGTAGTGTCTGCCCTGGGCAATGGTAATCATCTACAACTTGTCGTCTTCCTTTCAGTCGTTTCTTTCGACACACATGAAATACATTAGGACAGTCCGATTTTAATTCTGCTTTCTGCGAATTTTCTCCCACTGATTTGTACTCGACCCAGTGAAAAGAAAATTGTCCAAGTTTGATGAAGTATGAGTCACTGAGCGCGCCGTCGAGGCGTGATCTATCAGTGGCCCACACTAAACGGAAATTAACTTGGTGAAAAATTTCTGGTACAGGTTCAAATTCTGCGTGTAAAGCTTGGTAAATTATAACGCGTGTTTATCTTAATAGTAACGCGCTTTGATAGTGCTTTAATGCAAACATGGCAAAGCTGGCAAACAGCAATCTCATTTTAGGGCCTTTAGTAATTTATATGGCTGGACAATTCGATTCGGTGATTCGAATCGATTTGAAGCACAATTTAGAGGAATCAATCGTGAATCGTGCATAGAAACAAAAACTTGCTAAATAAACTAAAATTTTCACTGTTAACGACAAAATGCAATCGATTTTGGTCAAATTTGATTACATTTTGTCGTTAAAAATTGAAAATTGTTTCTCTTAGACATGGAGTGTGAATTGTGTGTGTGAGATACATTATAATAAACTATAAATTTCCTGGGTCACAATGGAGACAATGGTAAATAGGACTAATGGGCTCGAATTTGTTATCCTCAACGACGGAATTTTAAATAGATCCGATTCGAAAACATAGATCCGATTCGAAAACAATATTCGAATCCGATTCGAATTCCATATGATTCGGTTTTGCCCACCCCTAGTAATTTATACATTAATTTCCAAAATACATTAATTATCGACAAAAAAGTTTATGATCTGGTCCTTCAGTTACAATTTCAGAGCTGAATACCTGTTATATAATACCTGCCCTGAGCGACGTGAAGATCATGTACAACTTCTTTTTTTTATATTTGGTCGGATCTTACGACATTTTTTATTAAAATTCACTCTGAGCAAGGCGTCAGCAGAGCCCAAAAGAAACAACCAACGGTCACCCAATAGCAAAGAGCTACTAAACGATGTAGTACCAGCAACTGCACTCTAAGCGGAAAACACCCCAACAGAAACTGAACCACTATGGTAAAGTGCAGTGAGTGGTACCTGCCCTAGGCGATGGTAGAACCATCTAGAACTTCATTGGCTCCTTTTAGGGGCCTTTTACGACACACAGGGAACACTATTAGGAATATTCTAAAGCCCTTACCTACTGTAATTTTCTCCCAACACGGTTTAACAAACTTAAACGCAATGGGCAGAAAATTTTGTCGTGAGAATATGGTTTGGCTAAGCAGGGGTCATTGATGGTATTGCGTCGACGAGACACAGTCCATCTATGACTTATGCTTGACAAAACAAACTTCCAGAAAAGGTCAAAGAATGTTGTCGTGAGCGTGATGTAAGCTCCCTGCAACCTCAGAAGCTAATGGTAACTTCGCTCAAGTCTCTTAAACCTTGAGCTTAGCATCGATATCCCGGCTTGCCGCTCGCTTACACACGGATTAGATATAATTGCTACATAGTGGGATTAATGCCATAGGTGGCCTGTTAGTCGTAACCTATGTTCAAGACTTTACAGACTTTTTGGCGAACAATTTTTCATTCGTGATGGCGTATTTATACATGTACAGTAAATTTTCCGCGCTTCAATTTGATTTGATGAAATTTTTGGGCTTTATATGGTATTGTCGTAATTAGGGCTAGGCTATTCGATTCGGTGATTCGAATCGATTCGAAGCACAACTTATTCGAACCAATCGTGGATCGTTCATAGGAGCAAAAACTTGCTAAATAAACAAAAATTTTATTTTAGCGACAAAATGCAATCGATTTTGGTCAAATTTGACCAAAAATCGATTACATTTCGTCGTTTAAATGTGAAAATTGTAGAGTGAATTGAATACACTATGACCTATAAAATTCTGATTGATTCGATCCGATTCGAAAAAAATTATTCGAATCAGATTCGAATTCCGAAGAAATCGATTTTGCCCACCCCTTGTCGTAATATACGCAACAGACTCTTTAATCTTCACCGGAACTTGCTACCGACTGCCAATCTACCGGATATTGCAAAAGAGTCTATGTATGGAATAACCAGCCCAAGGTACAGTTGGCCCGTTGCCAGTTTTACATATAGAACTATGCCTCAAATTACTTTTTGTGTAAAAAGGGTGTGGACATTTCACCATGACCCACCCCCATTTGTACGCCAGTGGCTATTAGGGGTTGGCCAAAATCGAATATCTTTTGATTTCAGAATTGAGTCGAATAATTGTCCCGAATCGAATCGAATCGGAAGTCGTATAATAAACAAAAAAGACAACTTTTTATCAGCTTATAATTTACGTGGAAATTCACACTTATTTGTGAAATTTTTTTAAAATCATCATTTTGTTGATCTGGAATTATAGCAGAAATCGAATCGATCAATTTATGATTCGAATATTCCGAATCGAATCGAATATTTTGGGCATCCCTAGTGGGTATATTAATGAGATAAAATATCGACGCATATTTACCGTCCCGGTCAGTTGAATATTTAACCAGTTTATTGACCTAAGGCCGTTTTGCGATGTTTGGTAAATTTTGTATGCACTTCAATTACGCTGTCCAGCCCAGTCTTCTCAATGTTCTCAAGTCCACTTTGACATTGACTAATGATCTAGGTATGTTTACCCAGCCGCCAAGGGCCGCCGAAACTTGACCCCAAATGAAGGACTCAAATCTGTATAACAAGATCGACTACAAACTTAGCGAGCTTGTTGGAAATAAATAAAAAAAATAGTAAAATGACTGCTATAGCTGAGTAACGTTTATGCAATATGTTCAAGTCAGGCGTCAGATATATAGTGGCGTCAATGGAATTTTGAAATCGAAGTTAAACTAGATTTAGCTACATTTAACGCGTTTTGCCTCGATTTCGATGAATAAATTCAAAACAAACAAGACTCAGTACCTAAGCGCAATCGTATTGTCCGAAAGGCCGATGGTTCATTGCTTGGTTTTGCCACTGAGCTCTTCGTCAAGGCATTCGCGGGTGGCCGTGACATAACGCATGGTAATGTAACATGGTACGCATGTAACTAGGGCTTGGCAATTCGATGCGGTGATTCGAATCGATTCGAAGCACGATTAATTCGAATCAATCGTAAATCGTTCATAAATGCAAACACTTTTTAAGTGAACTAGGATTTACATTTCTAACAACGGAATGCAACCGATTTTGGTCAAATTTGACAAAAATCGATTATAATTCGTCGTTAAACATGAAAATTGTTGCTCTTAGTGTGAATTGAAAATACACCATAAACTATAAATTTCATTATTTTCGCAATGGGGACGAGTTATAATTGTAAATATTGGATATTTCTAATTTACAAAGAATGAGTGATTCGATCCGATTCGAAAATCATTCGAATCAAATTCGAATTCCATGAGGCAACTGCAGAGGTCCGTGCCTAACGAACGTTGATTAGAAGCCCCATTGTAGGCTCACGGACTAGCCATAGAAAATAATTCGGCAACACTGGAAAAAACGCTTTTCGAAAATGTACGCAAAAATCTTAGTTAATACTTGGATGTATTACTCCTTCTCCTAAGCCGGTGGATTTGCATTGGGCTTCAGTAAAATTCAAAATATTTTTAATTCAAGGGAAGTTCAGGCGGAAACAGCTTTATTTGTTGAGAGTTTACAATGTTTTGGGGGTTTGCATTTTATATTGTATTGCATAACTTTTAAAAGTTGCTCAATTTTTCATTTTAATTTCTATTAATGTTGTAGTTCGGGGTTGGCCAAACTCGAATATCTCTTGGTCTCAGAATCGAATCGAAGCAACGTCATATAATAAACAAATAAAGGCATTCTTTTTTCAGCTCATAATTTGCGTGAAAATTCACACTTATTTAGGAAAAAAGAAAATAATTTGAAATTATCATTTTGTTGGTTTCGAAATCGAATCGAATAAATTCGAACATTCCGAATCGAATCGAATATTATGGACATCCCTAGTTGTAGAGAAGACTCCAATCAGAAATTTCATTTTGTCAAGCATGAGCCACAGATGGATCGCGCCTCGGCGGCGCGATCCATTAGTGGTTCATGCTTAACAAAATCCGCTTCAAATGAATATTTTTAACTAAATATTTTGGGCAAAAACCTCACTTTTTCATATGTAGAAACCGCATTAATTATTTTGAATTTTGATATGTGAGTAATGTTGGTAGGATCTAAAACATACGGTAATACAAGCAAAGCTGCCCTTAGTGTGGTTGATGATGCATTACGTTTTATAATAAACTCTATACCGTAGATTTTATGTATGCTTTTTTGCCGACCTTTTTAGTAAATAGAAGTACTTCTTCATAAATTCAATTTTTACGAGTATTTGCTAAAATAAGGAATGTCAATTTTAAAATCAAGATTCGAAATGATACGGATCATTATTCTGGATGGATGGTTCGAATATAGGGCCGGGTAATTCGATTCCGTGATTCGAATCGATTCGAAGCACAAATTATTCGAATGAATCGTGAATAGTTCATAGGGACAATAACTTGCTGAAATGAACTAGAATTTTCATTTTTAAAGATCGATTGAAATCGATTTTGGTCAAATTTGACCAAAATCGTTTATACTTTGTAATTAAAATATGAAAATTGTGGCTATACACTGTATCAAAAGTGCAAGTGATAAGTGGAATTTTAAACTGCCATGCTAATGAGATTTATGCCAAGCATGGTCACCACATCGGCCGTGCGTTTTATCAACAGTCCATGATTGGCGAATTTTATATTTATTTCAATATCGGTTTCAATAAGGTTGGTGATTGTACTGCAGTTTTGTTACAGTGTAACCATAACCTTATTCGAATCCAATTTTGCCGGTTGTCGTCCTCTTCTAATCTACCACAGATATATTGTGACGACACACACAGGTGAACGGAATTATAGAAGATTAGCCTTTGTTTCAAAACAATAGAACCTTGTGTATGAACAATTGCGTCTTCTTCAGGAATTTCTGAATTCCTCAGCCAGTTATGGTTGTTTCGCTCCCAAAGTGCTATAAAAAGTAGCCGGAATTTTACCGATGGATCGCGCCTGTCAGACGTGATCTATATTTTATCCTCCAATGCAAGACCGGAAGCAACCCCCAAAAATCCATCTAACTTATGTAACAAAAAGCTGCCTCGAATGTAGTACAGCCAGTGGGAAAGGGGAGTGGTCATAGAAAATAAAAGGAAGTTATTTGTAACAAAATCTGCACGCCGAGTGCACGCGATTTTTTTTTTTTTTTTTTGGTAAGTTATATTGGGAAACTATACCAATTTCGTGACAAAAAATATAAGACTCTGTATACTAAGTAATTGTGCACAGAAGGCGCACGAAAATTTCGCAAAAACTTCAAAATCCACGTCCTTCAAACATCTTGAGGGGGGCATGTGCCTCTAGTTCTGACTTTAACAGTTGTTGCAAAAATGAGTACAGCAACTGCACTTTAAGCGAAAGGATGACTGAAACGATATAATAAAGTAAGGTGTGTGGTATGTACCTTGGGCGATCGTAAAACCAACCACCACTTCTCATCTGTGAGCCGTGATTCGCAAGAATAATATATTTAAACAAGTCTAAGGTTTTAACACATTGCACTGTAACGAAAGTACAATAAAATCACTGCTCTTCGACAGTAATATTACGAAGTGATATTTGAGTAAAACTATAAAAATCGTCTTTTTTGACCAATTATGGACTGTTGATGGATCACACCGCCAAGGTGCGGTCCATCAACAGCATATAATTGGCATAAATCTCATCAAAAGTCCTTTCAAACTTTAAAAAATTGGTGATTACAACAAACGATCAGTAAATTTACTGTATTTTTGCCACATTGTATTGAATCCCGTATATAAACCACTCATTTTTACCTTTTGCCTTCAAGATGGTCTTTTTCGTCGTCTCCAGGGCATATGGTTAAATTCACGTCACTATTACCGCGTCGACAGAAGCAAAAGTGTTGAAATGTCTCGTTCACGACAATTAAAGTTTTTTTTGATCGAATAAATCGATGAAAAAGACAAATCGTCTTATTCAATCATCCTTTGTCACATCATAATGAGAGAGTTGTCTGCAACTTTTGTCTCGCACTTTTGGAAGATTTGTAAAATATTTTACAAGCTCGTTGCTAAGTTTTTGCTCTATTAAAATCACATGTTCAAGAAAAAACATACAGAATATTTTGCATGTACAATATATTTTGTATCTATGTCAGTGTTGTTTTTTGAGTGGGTCAATCAGTATGAGTTACAATTTCCCTCTTTGCGGTCTTTTTTTTTACCTTTTTACTTGAGAACCTTCCTGTTTTCGGCATCTGAGTCAAATTTTTTCCACCTGCGACGCACTATTATATCAAGATATTCAATCAAGGACACTAATAAATAGACACTAATATTTAGTACCAGCAACTGTGAACTCTAATCGGAAATCACCCCAAACAGAAATGAACCCATATAAAAGAGTACAGTGAGTGGTATCTGCCCTGCAGTAGGTGACATTCTACCACTCAGATCCTAAGGTGAATTTTTATGTCGTTTCCTACTTTTGATTTCTGACATGAACTAAGATTGATAATTTGTCCTTAAACCTAATGATTTCACCTTAAGTGCAATAGTGCGCTACTTCGGTCTCCAGAGGTCCCTGTAAAAGATACTTTATTTTTGTTCCCATTACAGACATTGTGACAAGTCATTTGTCACAGTTTAATTTTTAATGTCGTCGAAATGCGATGTCAGGGCGTATAATGTCGGACTTTACCGCTCAAAGTTGAAATGTCGAGAACTTTGGAAAGTCGATAATCTTTCCCGAAGTCCATGAAACGCTATTTTGAAGATACTCAGTTGATGTACTGGCATGGTTAAATTTCTGCTATTGAAACATGATGTGGAGCTCGAAAACTATTTGTAGAATATGTACCAAAAAAAAAAAATGAGTAACAAAAAATTTACATAACAAAAGATGGCGTAATATTAGGCATTGTAGTATTATCAACAAAGTATCAAAACCTATACCTGAATGTATAAATATTCAACGTACTCCCTTTTAGTTCTTATTCCCGCATTTCATGTAGTTCTTTGCCCTTTTAGTGGCTTCAGGAGAATTTTCAAGTTTGATTTGTCTTCTGTGGCCTCGCTCTGTGCGAATTTTAATAACAAGAAAAAAAAAATTGATAACTTAACTTAAAATCCCATTTGATATTTAACATAATTAAAAGTTTATACTTTTAGAGTAAAAACGTGTTTTTAGTTAAACAAGAGGAAGTTTATGCCGAGCTTCATTGCTGTAAACTCTTTAAGAACCTTTTTGAAACCCTTGTAAGGATCAAATATCGATTCACAATATTTAGAATCAAAACTTTACAAATCTTGTTTATTTGAAAGAAAAAAAATGTGAAGAAAAATTCAATAAAGTGCTGACTTTGTACCATTTTTGTATTTGACCAAAATCGATTGCATTTTGTCGTTAAAAATGGAAGCATTTAGCATGCTTTTGTTCCTATGACCGATTCACCATTGATTCGAATAATCTGTCACCGAATCGAATTGCCCAGCCTTACAGGTATGCGATCTTGAACTTTTTTGAATGCGAAATTTAAGTTAATCCGCTTTCCTTCACAGTTAATGATTGTTTTATGTTGTGTATAGTTAACAAAAATGCATTGATTAAAAGAAATACCTTCGTGATACACACGCGAAATGTCCCATGCAAATTATCCGGCTTATCGGGTGCAGAAAATGCACAGGTTTAGAAACGGTCACGCACAATACAGCACTTTCGCTCATAAGCTAAAGCCTGTAATGGGGTCCTTTACCCCGCCACCCAAGGGGTAAATAAGGGGGTGCGAGAACGCTATGTCTATCCCCAATTATAAGGCATTATCAACACGGCATATCACGCTATATATAAATTCCTTTTCATTGCAAAATCGCGCGTTTTACCAAATTTAAGTCATGGATAGATCGCGTCTGTAATCCGCGATCCATCCGTGACTTAAATATGGCAAAATTATCGATTTTGTCCCAACAATTTTTGCAGAAAAAATAAAATTTCAGGCGCGAAATAGTAGGATTATCGTCAGATATACATTATACTTAAGACGAAAAGTATATAATTGGAAAATATTTCCTATATTTAATACCTTGTTGCGTGCGTATTAGATTGTGTATTTGAGATATAATTTTGTATATAAATCAAACGATTTGGATAAATAGATCACGATTTGGACAATTTTATGGCAGCGAATATTGTGCATTTCGTATTTTTCGTGAGTTTTTTAGTTAGTTTTAGAGTAACTGTCTCAAAGTGGTATTTTTTTGTTTTTTTACACCTGCAATCCTGACGGAATCATATTTTGACTCATAATTTTTATGATAGCCGAATATTGTGCATTTCCGTTTTTAGTTAGTTTTTTAGAGTAATTGTCTTAAAGTAGTCTGATTATCTGTTTTTACACCTGCAATCGTACCGGAATCATATTTTGACTCATATATTGCCATTTTTTTAAAAAAAATCTTCAGATCGGGTTCTCAATCAAATAAAACGGAATACTCTGTCCAAATTTATGAGGAAATACTCATAATACTACTTTTGTGATTTAAAAACTTTTAAGAGCCTTAATTTTATGCATTTTGTTCTAAATTTGCTTAAAATTCTGTATTTTAGCTATCTCAAAGTAGTTTTTTCCATCTTTTAGCTGCTGAAATCTAGACATAATTGACTCAATTTTAGCCATTTTTTAGAAAGCTTTTTCGAAACCGGTTTTCAATCGATCACTCTATTCTATTTTTATGAAAAAATAATATTTTCTCTGAAAACGCAATTTGTGGATATTTAAGTCGGTATATTACTGTCGGTATATTACTGTCCTGGAGAACGGGATTTTCTAAAGGGGAATTCGTGTTACCCTGTTTTTATTGTTGCTTTATAATTATTCTTTGTTACGGATTGTTGCTGCCTTTTTCACACCGTACGCGTATTTTAAGCCTATATCTCAGTCTATCTCAGTACCTGACAAGTACTTTTGAAAGCAAGTTGAAAATTTTTAGTAGACGGAAGATCCCTGCTCCCTGTGGTTAGGGTTGGGCAATTCGATTCGTTGTTTCGAATCGATTCGAAGCACGATTAAATCGAATTAATGGTGAATCGTTTACAGGAACGAAAACTTGTTAACTGAACTAAGATTTTTATTTTTAACGACGAAATGCAATCGATTTTGGTCAAGCTTGACCAAAATCGATTATATTTCGTCGTTAAGATTTGAAAATCGTTGCTCGTTGTTGTTGGATATTTGTTATTGACAAAGAATTAGTGATTCGATCCGATTCAAAAAAAAAAATTATTCGAATCAGATTCGAATTCCAAATGATTCGGTTTTGCACAGCCCTACTTGTGGTTACTTTAACGTTTATATAGAGTTGTTTTTCATTTAGTTTCATATGTTCATACCGTTTTGCCAAGTTTTGCTCATAAATCACCGTCACCTGTAGACTGACCACCGCAAGATATTTTGACGCCGGTTTATGTCTACTGTCCAGTGTATCTGATTACTGTCAACGACGTCTAAGGATGGATTGACACTTCTTAAATATTGACCGGAAGGGGAATTTATGGATTTAACTTAACTAAACCAAGTGTGTTCACATATAAATCGCGACGCTGGGTCCGCGTGTCCACGCTTGAGTAACAGGGGCTGTGGGATCAAAAGGCGGATGGACGGTCTGTATTTGACCAGACCGCGCTAGAGTAACGTGTACGCTGTGCGGCTATACAGTGAATGAACAGTCTATATGTTGGTAGGCTTGGGCTCCAGGTAGGACTGGGCAGTTCGATTCGAAGCAAGATTTATTCGAATGAATCGTGAATCGTTTATAGGAACAAAAACTTGCTAAATGAGATAGAACTTTCATTTTTAACAACAAAATACAATCGATTTTGGTCAAATTTGACCAAAATCGATTATATTTTGTCGTTAAACTTTGAAAATTGTAGCTTTTAGTGTGAATTGAAAATATATAATAAACTATAATTTTTTTAAATTTCACAATAAGACAAGTTTTAATAGTAGAAATGGGATATTTGTTGATTACATGGGATTTATGATTCGAATCAGATTCGAATTCCAAAGGATTCGGTTTTGCCCAACTTGTGCTCTGGCTTGGGTAGCAGTGGGGTTAGCCCAGTGAGAATTTTTTTGTATGCTTATGTTCTGTTAAGTATTAGTCACTGATCGATCGCGCCGCCGAGGCGCGGTCCATCTGTGACTCATGCTTGACAAATTAAAGTTCCTGCGTGTTAAAGGATCACTGGCCACGCTAGGACGACTAGGTGGTATTTTTAATGTTTGAACAAGGTTCCTACCATGACGAAGGATCGACAGACTGTGAACTGATGATTATGTAGTTTTGTTTCATAGTGTTAGTGTGATAGTGGACCAGCTTCACAAGGCAGACTGTAACTTTGTATCAATAACGGGCGTATTGATTTTTTTCATCGGTATAAGAAAGTTTTTGTTTGTTAATGTTTTATTGAGTGCTCATTTTTTTTTTTTTGAAAATATCGTTTATATGGCTTTTATTTCTGATATGTAATAACGATTTTGAAATGTGTTTAAATCTGATTCAAAATTGTGCTAATGTTGTATTCTTTTTATGCGGTGTCCTTTATTTTTTTAATTTTGGTTATGAGTCCTGGTTCAATTAAGTAAAAAATTCCAAAACATACCTCAAAAGTATGGCCTAGTTTCATGTTCAGTCGATGAGTGAGTCTTTATCACATTCGAGCAATAGTGGAATTTTTTAAACGGATTTAGGGCAGAAAATCTCGTGTTCGAGCCTCTACGAGTCCGACTTGTTGATTCATGCTCACCGCTCACCATTCAGGGAGTTTCAACTTGCGTTGACCTGGAACCCTAAAAGCGAACTTTTGCAACAACACAATGAGTGGAATCTGGCATGAGACGCAGGTAGGACTGGGCAAAACCGATTCATTTACAATTCGAATTTGATTCGGATAACTTCATTCGAATCGGATCGTATCACTAATTTCATTGTAAATAACAAATATCCCGTTTTAACAATTACCATTTGTCTCCATTGTGAAAATCAACGAAGTCATAGTTTATAGTATAATATTTCGATTCACACTCCGTGTCTAAGAGCAACAATTTTCATATTTTAATGGCAAAATATAATCGATTTTGGTAAAATTTTACCAAAATCGATTTCATTTTATCGTCAAAAATGAAAATCCTAGTTAAATTTCAGCAAATTTTTGTTTTTATGAACGATTAAAAATTGATTGGAATGATTTGTGAATCACCGAATCGAATTGACCAGCCCTATACGCATGGTAACGCATGAGGATGAAAGACGAAAATAAGTCTTCTGCGTTGCTTGCATAACTGCACTGTAACCAAAAATGCAACAAAATTTTTTTTGCCAAATATTGCGGTCCGTCAACCGTCCATAATTGGCATAAAAATCTCATAAACATGGCGTTTTTTTAACTTTGGAAATATGCAATTACTGAAGATAACCAATAAATTTACTATACTTTTGTTACAGTGTGTCTTGAACGCTGATTTATGAAGGTTGAATGAATGATGAGTGCGATCATTTGATTTCATTACTAAGGTCAATGTGATACATTCCAATGTAAACCTCGATAAACCTTACTTACAATCCTTGGCATGTTGTGTCGCTTTGCATTCGAGTGTAAGTAAGGTTTATCGAACAACTAGTGCTGGGCAAAACCGAATCATTTGGAAATTCGAAAATCTGGTTCGAATAAATTTTTCGAAGCGGATCGAATCGGTGATTTCATAAAAATAACAAATATCCCATTTTCACTAATAACTATTATAGTCTCCATTATGAGGATTGGGAAATATACAGTTACAAATTACAATTATTAGCATAAACTGGCTTAAAAGCGACGTATTTTTATTTTAACGACAAAATGCAACCCATTTTCGTCAAATTTATTTCTAAAAATGGAAAAATGCACTTAATTTAGCATGTTTTGCTCCTATGAACGATTCACAATTGATTCGAATAATCTGTACTTCGAATCGATTCGAATCACCGGAACGAATTTCCCAGCCCTACAAGGAACTCCGTGATTGATTAGTGTATGGCAGATGATCTGGCAACGATATTTGTTAGCAGCTCTTCACTTTAAAAGTTTTAGGGTTTTTTGTGGGTAGTCAAATCGAATATCTGTAGAATCCGGAATCGAATCGAATAAATTTGGTGAATTAAATCTGATATTCGAATCGGAGGTATATATAATAAATAAACAAAAAGCTTTTTTATTCAAAAATTTTGTATAAAACTATACCTTAATAATTGCGTTTTTTTGCAAATATTTTCGGTTGTCATGGTAGCATTGCTTTTTAATTTCATTGAATTATCTTAATTTTTTCAACAGTTTGAACAGAATTCCTAGCTATGTGTGTGGCTTTACATTAAGTTTGAGTTCAAGTAATCATGGTAAAAGATAATACACCTCCTAGACCGTTGGTATTCAATGGTGCATGTATGGTTATTAGAGAATGAACTCTCAATAAATTCCCGCAGTCAAATAGTTTCCCCAAATTAAATTAGTGTCTGTCATCACTGGGAAAATATATACACTGTAACGAAAACGCGGTAAATTCCCGCTCTTTAAAATTAATTTTACATAAAGACATTGAAATACAAATAAAAAATCCACATTTTCGACCAATTATGGGCTGTTGATGGAACGCACCGACAGGGTGCGGGCCATCAACAGTCCATACTTGGCATAACCTTCATCAACGCGACGTTTTAGAATTTTTGAAAAACTATACAATTACTGCGATTTAACGGTAAAATTACTGCACTTTTGTAACAGTGTAGCAAACTATTTCGACCACAAACAAGACAAGAAATATTTCCACCCAACATCCTTTATCAAGTATGGGCCACTGATGGATCGCGCTTCTCAAGCGCAGTCCATCTGTGGCCCATGCTTGGCAAACAATGAAATTTAGACGCAATTTAAGTCTACTTTTAACATATAAAACCTCACCCACTTTTAGAACTGTACTTCTATTTTTGATGTTGTGGTCCCACATTGACCCGACGGGTTTGAGTTCTTTATTCGCGTCCGTTTCTTGTATTGTGCTTTGATTGTTAACATAATTAACGAGAGAGGGCGAATAACAGTTTCGAAATACTTAAAAAAAACAAATGCCCCGAAAGCGCACGAGTAATTTTATGCGTTGGCAGAACCCAATATATTTTGAAAGGATTTGAAAAGGACGATAGGCAAAACTATTAATTCTCTGTAAAATTGGGTACAGCTTTGTTTTGTTTTATTTTTTATTCTGTTATATTGGAAGTCCCCTAAAAAGAGAACGAACAAATGATATGGCGATGAACTGCATATAGGGTTGGGCAAAACCGAATCATTTAGAATGCGAATCTGATTCGAATAATTTTTTTCGAATCGGATCGTATCATAAATTGCTTGTAAATGACATATATCCCGCTTTTAGAATTACAACTTGTCCCCATTCGTGAAAATAAAAGTATTTATGGATTATAATGTATTTTCAATTCACACTCCCATGTCTAAGAGCAACAATTTTGGTCAAACCTCACCAAAATCGATTGCATTTTGTCGTTAAAAATGAAAATTCTAGTTCGTTCGTTTAACAAGTTTGTGTTCCTATTCACGATCGAATAATTTTTGCTTCGAATCGATTCGAATCACCGAATCGAATTGCCCAGCCCAAGACTTGCATACGATGTAAAAAAGCAAGCAACTGCGCTTTGAGTGGGATGCAGTCTATTCAGAATTAAACGCTTCAGTGGTGCAATGCAGAGTGGTTCTGTCTTGGGTGATGAATCATTTAATAGGTTTAGTTTGTTTACTTTCATCCCTCTACTTTTTATTCCTTTATTACCTCTACGCTACGCAGAAAGTAACTAAATGCAACTCTAAAGCTCGTACGAATATGAATAAAAATATAGTTTTAATTTATGATCTCGATATCGTGACGTTTTCATTGTGTTGGACCGAGTCTGTGATGTTGCATATCGAGACAATTGTGATTGTCTTTGTGGGTAGGATGGGATATGAAATGGAACTTTATTTCACAGTATGCAATTAAGAATGTTTACAATTATGTCTGGTTGCAAGATTTATCTTGCGTCTTGTCATTTCATTCCGTGTGGAACATATGAAAAACCGGTGTGGTTATCGAGCATTGTCCCAAGGCTTGTGGGTTACAGTGCCTCATCCAGGGGCACCCCACATGTATTGTTCACGGAAGCCTTTTTCGTTCGTCGCTCTTGAACATTCTTCGTTGGGTTTCGAATCCGCGTCTTTCTTTAAGTGTTACTTTCAGCAGCTATTGTCGGTTTCATCACGCCATCGCGGCCCACAGGGAAGGTTGAGAACCGTCCGATCGACTTTTCATGCAATTAATGGTTCTCAGCTGGGGTCAGAGGTTTTTACTTTTTTGGCGGTGCATACTCTTACTAACCTGAGTCATGTTTACCGATTCATGTGTCCTGTGTCCGTAAAAAATGCATTCGTTATCAACTCCTTGCGGCTTGGGCTGAGCGAGCAATTCGATTCGGTGATTCGAAGCACAATATATTCGAATCAATCATGCATTGTTTATAGGAACAAATTCTTACTAAATGGACTAGAATTTTTATTTTTTTAACGGTAAAATATCCAAATTCTTGCTTTTAGACATGGAGTGTGAATTGAATATACACGATAAAGTATAAATCAAGTATAAATGACGTCATGATATCTTCCAGTTCAACTTTGGTAAACAATATAACAAGAAGAAAGGAAACTTTATGCTTTGAATCGATCGTCGATGTTTCATTCGGTTGGTTCGAATTTTGGAAATTATATAGATTCTTTTCCAAATCACAAATTTTGTCAATTATGAGGCAAATATTTTTTACTGGTTTGATAACTTTTATTATGTATATTGCGTTTTTGCGTATATTTTGTGGGCGCGATGGCCTAGTGGTTAAACATGTTGGCATCGCAGGTTGAAGATCTCGGATTCGAGTCCGGCTCGTCAATCCATGCCCACCACTCAACCCAGGGTGTAATAACTTGGGTAGGTTAGGCCGAACAGGAAAGATATAATATCTTTTCAGCAATACTAACCCAGTACGACTATAAGTGTCCGCTTGTTCAGGGCCTTGGTCAGGGTGATCCAGTCCAATACGTTGCTTTATAAAAAAAATAAAATACATAAAATCTCAGAAATTTCACCAATACATTAAGAGAGATGACCGTTCACAAAATCTTCACATTAATTTCTAAAAAATGCTCGTATTCTGAAAGATTCGATTCGAAAATGAACGCAAATAAATCTGACAACACTAACAAGAACACAAGCTCAAAGATTATCACAATATTGTGATAATTAACGTTGCGATTTCTCTCAACAACATAAACTATCATTCAACTCGCCTGCTATTTAATAATATCTTGAGCAATGTTGTCCCTTTTTGATTCACGATTCCGATTCGTGTTCTATTCGAGTTATTTGAATACATGTTACAATGATTCGATAGTTCTTTTTTAAAAATCAGAAATTTTGTTCATCATGAGGCGCAGATAAACGTTGAATTCGAAAAAAAATCGATTTCTATGTAACTGTATTTTGTAAGTGGCGCAAACACATGTTCAAATTGTGATAATTGACGTTACTATATCTTTCGACAGTCTTAACTTTTATTCAACTTGTCTGATATTTAATAACTCTTGACCACAATGACCGCGTCCTGACCAGTGTTATCAAACTTCGCTACAGTTGACAGATCCGGATTTCAAACTTTAGCTCAATTTAATGCGAATCTTTCATCTTTGGGGATATCGTGGCATTTTCGTCCGTTGAGATAAAAAAAAGACTTCAAAATCATCGCCAATGCTTTATTTTTTTTTTTTTTTTTTTTATTGAAATTCACTCTGAGCAAGGACGGAAGCACTGCCAAAAAGGGAACCAACTGATGTCCACTTAATAGCAAAGGGTTACCGGATGATGTAGTACCAGCAACTGCACTCTAAACAGAGAAAATTGAACTGAACCGCCATGGGAAAGTATAGTGAGTCGTATCTGCCCTGGGCAAGGGTGAGACCATCTACCACTTCTTTGTTTTCTTTTATTCGCCTCTCACGACACGCAGGAAATATGTTAGGACTATTCTAAAACCCGTACCTACAGGGCATCAATACCAAATATATGCCGTTTTTACTATTACAAATTTTTACCACGACAAATTTTGTCGTTTAAAATTATAATTTCACTTCATTTTACAAGTTGTTAGTCCTATGGCCGATTTACATCTGATTCGAGGCATTTTAACTTTGAAGCGATTCGAATTACCGAATCGAATTACCCACCCTATCAGTGACCCATACGTGATGAAACTTAAATTATAAATTGAGAACCTCATGCTTCTACATTGTTTCAAAATAACATATTGTATTCTTCCCAAATTATAAAACAATAATCTCATCCGAATCTGTCAACACAGTGAACTTCTATTAAACCTCATAGTGGTATTTAATATCATGTAACCGAGGTGACCATCGGTTCCTCAGGGATTCCACTGTCACACAGAACATTTGTTTGTTTGACGAATTCTTGTGAACGATCGACTCATTTTCTAAGAATATACATTGCACGTCATCGTTGCCTTACAAGGTAGCGGTCTGTGACGGAAGAAGGCGCGCGAAAAATTTTTTAAAAAATAAGACAGCCATATCGTTTGAATAACCTGCTACTAATATTTGTCATATACTGGATTAATTGGTCAGAAGACTTATATAACGTCAGCGTTAAAAGAGATGTTGAGAGACGGCCGTTTGTGTTTGCAAAACTAATGTGAAACGTACAATTGGTCCCTAAGAAGTCCAGTTCCGTTTGAAAAATGTTTTCACGTAGAGCGCAGTCGATGGTACTACATCTTATGGTAGTTCTTTGCTTTTACGTGGCTGTTTGTTGCTTCCTTTTCGTAATGCTACCGGCCTTGCTCGGAGTGAATTTTATGAGAATAACGTCCTCCGCTGATATCACGTTCTGTCCACTAATTCATTATGTTTACTAATATATTTACATTTTCGGAAATAGTAACACAGGTGTTGTAAATCTTCGGCCTAAATTCACTTTACCATTTTCCAGGGCAGATACCACTTTATTGTGGCTCACACTCATGTTTGGGAAGTTTTTACTTAAATTCACTCTGAGCAAGGTCGGAAGGCAATGTCTAAGAGGAACGAACTAACGCCCACTTAATTTATTTTCACAATGAGGACGAGTTATAATAGAACCAATGGGATTTTTGTTAATTGCAGAGAATTAGTGATTCGATCCCATTCGAAAAAAATATTCGAATTAGATTGATTCGAATTCCAAATAATTCGGTTTTAGCCCAGCTCTAGATATAAGGTTCATCAACAATGCGGTTTCGAATTTAAATTCAAAAAATTGACAATTACTGCAAATAATTCTTAAGATAGGTTGTACTTTTGCCATCATGTAGTTGTGAATCTCACGTTCTGTCCACCAAAATATATTACTTTGTCAATATTTGAAATGGCGGCAACCAGCAATTCTTGAGGCAACAACTGACTGTGTTAACACTGGGGCTGTCTAGTAGGGCATGGGTAATTCGATTCGGTGATTCGTATCGATTCGAAGCACAAATTATTCGAATCAATTGTGAATCAGTCATAGGAACAAAAACATGCTAAATGAAGTGCATTTTTCCATTTTTAAACGACCAAATGCAATCGATTTTGGTCAAATTTGGCCAAAATCGGTTGTATTTTGTCGTTAAAATGAAAATACATCGCTTTTGGGTATTTGTTATTTTTATGAAATCAACGATTCAAGCCGATTCGAAAAAATATTCGAATCAGATTCGAATTCCATATGATTCGGTTTTGCCCAGCCCTACTGTCTAGCTATTCGGTTCTTAGATTCGTCATTTGCAAATTCAATAATTATTGGATTCGAGTTCTCCAGAAATTCAAAGTAATTTTTTTAAGAAGTATAAATTCTTTGATATAGATGCCCATTCGTATGTCTCTAACAATTTTATAAAAAATTGTCTTTGTTTGTTTATTATAATTCCCTCTGATTCGATTTGAGTCGTAAAAATCATTCGATTCGATTTTGAATGTTGGGTACCCCTAGTTAAACACTAAACTGATGTCGTGAAGCTCAGCTTTCAATATTTTAGTGGATCGGGAAAAAGCCTGAATTTTGTGGAGCAATATCTGAATGAGAAACACTGGAGCTGTTCAAATATTCGGTCCGTAGGTTCGTGATGGTCAAATTTATTTTATTTGAGTTTTCAAATAATTCGAAATGAAAAAAATCCAACATCTACCCCGTTTTAGAAATGTAAACTTTGCTGTCTTTAACAATGTTTTTGTTAGTTTATTATAATTCCTCTGATTCGGACATTCGATTCGATTCGTGAAAATTATTCGGATTCGATTTTGGGATTCAACAGATATTCGGTTTTGTGAACCCCTATAGTTAGCACTAAACTGTAGCTGTGAATCTCACGTTCTGTCCACCAAGATATTACTTTGTCAATATTTGAAGTGGCGGCAACCAGCAATTCATGAGGCAACAACTGACTGTGTTAACACTGGGGCTGGGCAATTCGATTCGATTCGAGTCGTGAAAGTTATTCGATTCGATTTTAAATTCAACAGATATTCGGTGTTGTGAACCCCTATAGTGAACACTAAACTGTAGCTGTGAAGCTCACGTTATATCCACTAATTATCAGTTTGTCAATATTTGCAATGGCGCCCGAACAGTCAGCATATCACGAAGTAACTAATTATATAACTATTACACGTTGTAGCCTGTATAAGTGAACTGTGCCACACTGTTGAAAATATCGTCACAGAAATATTTTTTATTGGTTGATAATTTGAATGGTATAGATAGCGGATATTCACCAATACTCCTTTTTACTGAAATTTCCCTTGATATTGAAAGTCATGCGCGGCTTTAGAATAGTCCTATCTTATTTCCTGTGTGACGTATCAGGCGACTAAAAGGAACCATAAGGAGTAGTAGATGGTTTTATCATTTCTCAAGGCAGATGTCACTCACTGCACTTTATTATATCGGTTCAGTTCCGTTTAGGATGGTTTTCCGTTTGAAGTGTAGTTTCTGGTACAACATCTCTAAGGCTCTTTGCTATCAAGTGGCCGTTAGTTGAGTCCTTTCAGGCACTGCTTCTGACCTGGCTCAAAGTGAATTTCGATCGAAGACGCTTTCACTGTCTGTGTATAACCAACTAACACTGTTAAAAATATCGTTACAAAAATTTCATATCTTGGTTAATATTTTTAATAATGCAACTTCGAATGTCCTCAACCAAATATTCGAGGTAATTCTGGAATCTGATGAAAAGTAATTTTCGTGTTCGATTATTATAAGATTGTCCTGCCATGTCAAACTAGAGGTACTCTTAAACTGCGTTTTTTCTGGAGGTTTCACTCGCGGGTTCCGTCCGTAGCAGGTCGAGTTCTCAATGTGCTGAGTGTGGCAAAGAAAAATATGGTTTTTTTTGTGATTGGGAAGAGCGGTTTAATCATGACTACGATTGCGTGTACCTTGTATGTCTTTAATCAAAATTCTTTGTCAAAATATCTTCTGTTAAATTATTTTTATTTACCAAGCATGAGCCACTGATGGATCGCGCCAATGAGACGCGGTCCTATCAGTGGCTCAGGCTTGGCAAAATAATATTTATAATTGGGACAATATTGCAACATGACATGCTGTCACCTTCCAACTCGATCGCATATTATATGTTTAATTCCATGTTAAACTAACCCCGATTTTTAATAGTATGCATAGCGATGGTAATTTACGATCAGTTTCACGTAAAATAACCCAGTTTTTAATAGCACATATAGCGAAATTCCATGTTAAACTAACCCAGTTTTTTAATAGTATACATAGCTGATATTGTTTGAATTGGTGGCCTCAGATATGACAGTTGTAGATTGCATAGTTGAACATTGAACGGTGATGCGTTTGTCCTGGGATAATGTCGCACAAGGCAACACGCGTAGCACCAGGTTTGTGTAGGTCGTGTATAGGATTTGCTGCTTTCAGGTACATTTATCGAATATCAAATCGAATCGTTTGAGATTAATGAGATTATTAGTTTTTTTTTTAAAGTAGATTAATTAGGTACCAATCAGAGGAAGTTATTAGAAGCATTCCGTGTTGTGTTAAGAATCTTGAAAATAGGGGGGAGGGTGAAAAGATTTTGGATGTCATATTATGACGTCATAATGGCAGTCGCAAGTCAAAACATTCCCTTGGAAAATTGTATATATACTATAAAATAAATTTTTTGACTCAGTAAGTGGAATATCCTATCCTATGTTTTAAAGCACCTAAAGGGGTGGATTTAGGATTTTCTTCGTCGGCCTGAGTTGGTGCGTGGCTCATTCTACCCCCAAATACTCCAGTGGAAGCGTGATCTGCTTAAGTATCCCCGAAACACGTCGCCTAAATTAGGTGCATCTATAGCCAGAGGTACTCGAAATAAAACTCCATACTGTGTTCGCGTTCGTAGTCCAGCAAAAGTTGGCTGTTGATACGAGGCACAAAATTCTCGTTCGCGTAAAGTATTTTTTTTATTAACGAGAAAATGCGGCCATAGTAAGTACTGTACATAGTAAGTATAGTCAAGAGGATATGCCGTGTATATCTGTTTGAGAACTAGGGGTGGGTAATTTGTTTCGTCAATTGGATTGCTTCAATTGCATCGAATCAATCGTGAATCGGCCATAGGAATAAAAACTTGCTAAATAAAGTGGATTTTTCGTTTTCAACAACAAAATGCAATCGATTTTGTTCAAGTTTGACCAATCGTTTGCATTATGCTGTTGAAATAAACTTTTTGTTCTCAGACATGGAGTATCAATCGGAAACACGTTGCCTTTACGTATGTTTTGGCTAGTATTACTAATTCGTTGCAATATTGATTTTCATGATGGAAACAATTCTGAATAGTAAAAATCCAACTCCCTTCCGAATTTCGAATGATGCGGTTTTGTCCAGCCTTAACTAGACCAGATACAAATCTAACGTGTCATGCCCTCTTGTTCGACTGCGCCCTTCAAAGGTCGAACCTATTTCCGTACGAAGGAGATTTGAACAATACATCTTATTATTACAAAACAATAATAATATTCATATGTCATAACTTAAACAATCATATTCGGCATTGTCTGCATTGTGAAGTCACAATAACACGTGGAGCGTGTTGTCTTCTGATTCCAAAACATAAAATAATGTTGCAGAAGACAGCAATTGTTCGACCACCGTACATCTATTGTTTATCATAATTAGGTATTGTGTTTGTTGTGACGTCACAATAGGTTGGTCGTGTTGGGAGGTCTACGTAACAAAGAAAGTTCGTCTGATCACATTTCATATCATTCCAGCCCTCTTTTGGCAGAATTTGTCGAGAATCCATTGTTTTTAACTTGTTAGGTACGATTTACATGACCCATTGTAAATTCTTGTGTTCGGCGGGTTCTTAGTCTGAATTTTACTCGGACTCCTTATTGGTTTTATTCATGGGCCATATTTGAATACTTGATTGACACTTATCAGTCAGTAATATTTCAACTAAACATGTTTTGTCAAGCACGGGCCACTGATGGATCGCGATTTATCTGTGGCTCATGTTTGACAAAACAAAGTGTCTGCTTGCGTTAGAAATGCTTCGTGTTGTGGCAAAAGTAACAAAAGCAAAACATTTTATAAAGTGTTATGGAAGAATAGACACCGGAGAGGTCGAAATATAGAGTTAGGATTGGTCTATTGTGCGGAAGAAGTTAGCAAAAGTATATGCAGGATATAGATATAAGAGGTTAGTAGAACATGCGATTTCGAATCAATCCATCATATATTTATCGGATTTGTGCCTTCAGAATAAAAGTTGAATGATTTTTTGAAATTCCAAGTGCATCTTGTGGTGTAGTGTGAGAATATGTGTTTTGAATTATTTTTGTGCACTGGTTCCATTATTGTTGTGGCTGTTTGTTTGTGTTAACTTCGGGCAATTATTGGGAAATGGAAAATTAAGGACGAACCCTATTTTTCGTTCATACAGTCAACTGCAAATTAAAACTCTGGATGTGGACGAGCCTGTTAGTGAAGGCAACCTAGTTATTTCTTAAACTAGCTAAAAGTATAGCGAAATTACGTGGAAACTAGGTGAAGTATTACTAGGTAACCTAGTTTCACTTTCACAACTACGTATTACCTAAAGTCGTTTGGCTGCATTTAAAACATTTTTAATAGTTAGAAGGTTAAAATCTCCAAGTTATCTATTTTCTGTCGATTTTTCATAACGAAAATATGGTTTAACTAGTTTTTTATCTAGTTTTTTTATACTAGGTACCTAGTAGTAAAATAGGTAAATTTACCTATTTTGCCTAGTAAATTCACTGGGAAAATTGGCAAAGAGAAAACTAAGAGAAGTTAAACCAAGTTAGGCATATATTTTTGAAACTTAAGTAAATATACCTCGAAAATAAACTCGGTAAACTGAGTATACTGGGTAACCTCGGTACTTTTACCTGGAATTGCAAACACCATTACCTGTACTTACTTTTCAGTCATGGCACTACTTGCATTTTGAGTCTTTTTTTACTATTCGATTCCTTACTTGACCTATAAGTTATTTATGCTTTTGTCTATCTGCTTGATATCATGTAAACCGTCTTAAGAATTAAGAAATCCGAGATCGGAGAAAGACATATTTGTTAGATGGATATACATAGAACCAATGCTAATCTAGGGCGAAACGATTGTCAACCGACTGCAACGTACTTTCTTATGTCGAGTAAATTTCATCTATTTTGTCTCAAAATACCGTGGTATATGATTTATTTTTCGTTCTTTGGTTATATCGTCGTAAATACCAATTTTGGAAAATAAATTTTTGGGTCTGATTTTACATTATAAATTTTTAGATAAATCTCGTTTTTGCTGTACAATATATCTAAAAATATATCTAATCAGCAATTAATGATTTGTCACTTGAAATTCTGAAACGTTATTCAATAAATATAATTGAATTCCGAGTATTCCTGAAGTATATCGTACCTAACTCACTCCCCTAGTTAACGAATAACTATGAAAAAATAATTTTATACTCGTTTTTATTAATTTATCAAAGTCCGCTATGGGAAGGACCGGAAGCAGCGCCTAATAGAAGCCCACCAACGGCCGAAATGGCGAGTAGGGAATCAAGAAATTGTTGTCGGCGGGGGGGGGGAGATTTTAGTCGTTCAATTTTATGACGTCATAATATGCGCTTCAGGCAGCAAATTTTTTTAACAAAGCATACACTTTTTATCGCCGTTTCAAAATAAAAAATAATACAGAAAACGCGCAGAATAATTTTTTTTTTTGAATAATTAAGCGGTATTGTCCCCTGTCTAACAATTCCATCATTGTTTTAGTGGCAGTTTACGGTACAACGCCTCTCCACAATCACATTATGATTTATAATCTTCCTCAAATACTTTCTTACAATTTCCGAAATCAATTTACCCGTGTATACTGTAAAAAAACTACTGTAAATTTACAGTAATTTATCACAATTTCTTGGTCAAACAATTAGAAATCGCTTTGTTGATGAGATTTATGCCAAGTATGGGCTGTTGATGCAACGCACTTTGACAGTGCGTTCCATGAACAGCCCATACTTTCTGGAAAAACTCGATTTTATGGCCACATTTTACCACCTCCAAGTAAAATTACTAACAAAGAACATAGGATTTTACCCGTTTTTCTTATAGTTTACTTTCCTATCAAGTACAATTACCCTTGCCCATGACCCCTGCGTGTTGAATAATCTATCCTGAATTCACCCACACGGATTATCTTATGTCTACTCGATCAACTCAAATGATTTCGTTATCAGGAACCAAAATGTTAAACCTTGAAACATTTGGTGTTGATTACATTGAGTTATTTCATTTTTAATAATTCATTATCATCACTGAAGCTTTGTAAAGCATGGCACACGGTTTGATGGCTCGGGCGAGGTGCAGGCTATCTGTACGTAGAATTATATAATTTTTTTGACTTCGTATATAAAACAAAAAAATTGGCTTAGCTATTGTTTTAAAGTTACAACGCTATAGCGTCCAATGATCAGCAATGAGATTCCCTTTTCGCCACCAGAGCCTAGTGCCTTTCGGCCGGGACTGGAGGGGGTAATGCCCGCCCCCTTAATTTTGGGCCAAAATTAACAAATACAAACGCGAAATATTCTCGCACCTTCGTTGCACTGCACAGTGTAATCACGTACTACACAGTGTCTTTGCCCTGAAAATGATGCTTTTTTTTAAAGTCCAATAAATATTCGTGCGACTTCAGTGCGTTATGCTACAAATAATCCAAACTTTTATTTTTATGCCAGTCCAAGATTTCACACTTTTCGTTATTATTGGCGCCTACAACATTGGTAAAGATAAAATAAAGTCGATAAATTATCCTCGTATTTGATTAACTGAGCTTCGTAAAAAATTGAAATCATTATTGTCGATTTCCGTGGGCAAACTAAAAATTCAAGACATTTGATACCGCATTGTTTATTGTATACAAACCCAGCGCACGAAATTGCGCACATGGGACCAGATCACACTTGTGAATCCGATCAAGCAAAACGACGATTCTTTATAAACTTTTTTTTTAATAGATTAGTCCTGAAGTCGTTTTTCAAGATTTTTTTAAATAAAGATGCTAATACAGTATTAACAGTTGAAATTTTAACAATATATTTTGATGCTTGGGAGAAGATCGGAATTCTTTTTTATATAGCCACTTCTTGGGGTGGATCGCCCTGCCCAAGGCCATGTACCAGGAACCACTTATAGACGGACAGGGTTAGAATTGCTGGAAAGATATGATCTTTATCTTTTCGGCTTAGCCTACCCAATGTTATTACATCCTGGGTTGAATGATAAGCGTGGATTAACGAGCCGGAGCCGCCTGGACTCAAACCCAAGATCTTCAACCTGCGATACCAACATGTTTAACCACTAGGCCATCGCGCCAAAAATATAAAATATCTAAAAAAAATTTCAGTTTTTTAAGCGTATTTTGCGGCAAAACCCAGCCCTTTTTCTTCGTAAATCTGATTCGAGTGGTTATACACGATCGCTCATTTCAATTCAATCACACTAGGCCGGGTTTTGATAACAAATTCCACTTATAAGCGAATATGGTTACTATTGTTGGAAAGATTTGAAGTGTTTCCTGTTCGGTCTACCCGAGTTATTACACCCTGAGTTGAGCATTGGGCAAGCCGCAAGAGTATACAAGCCTGACTCACTGAGTCATTACCCCTAGACCGCTATATCGCAAATTGTTTTAAATAGGGTTTAGTCATTATTTGCCGACTTTGACATCGTTAACAACAGTCTAAAGGTCCTTTTATGTGAACAGAATACGCAATTAATCATTATAATACAACTTGGCTTGAGCTTTACATATTTTATAAAATATTTCCATTCTTCCACTATTGCCTTATATGGTCATAGGATAAATATAATTTAGTAAACTATTATCTGATCACAAGCAAACATACTTCACACTGTTTGTTCGATCATAGCTTATCTTTGATTGGCATAGTTATGCCACAGAGGCTGCCTATAGTATATATCATATCCAATCTCTTTTTTCGGATGAATCAACTGTTTTAAAAATGATAAAGGCTTCTACTAGGAGTGGGAAAAAACGAATCTTTTGGGATTCGAACCTGATTCGAATAATTTTTCGAATCGGATCGAATCACTAAATCCGTGTAAATAACAAATATTCCATTTTTAGTATTACAACTTGTCGCCATTGTAAAAATCAAGACATTCGTAGTTTATAGTATATTTTCAATTCACACTCCATCTGAGAGCAACAATTTTCATATTTAAACGACAAAATACAATTTTATCGTTAAAAATTGAAATTCCACTTCATTTGACAAGGTTTTGTTCCTATGAATGATTCGCGATTGAATCGAATAATTTGTGATTGAATCGAATAATCTGTGATTCGAATCACCGAATCGAATTGCCCAGCCCTAGCTTCAATATCATCAACACTTCTACAATATAGCAGTGTTGATGATTTTGAAGCTTTCAGTATTATTTTTATTACATTTTTAGGAGATTTCGAATTATTTGCTATGGCCTGTCCGTGAACTTGGGGGCTTGTACCCAACAACCGTTACGTACGGATCTTTGTAGTTTATCTATGCTACAGGAACCCGCGAAGTGCCTTGCTGAAGGGCACGCTCGGTGGTGAAACGGTCAAGCGTCGAACCATCGGCCTTCCAATCCAATCGCGCTTAACCGACTGAGCCACCGACCGGGGCTTGTTGTTTTATTACTATGATAACCTCTATATACACCTTTCAAGCATTTAACTTGTACGCAATTGATCAGAAAATGTTGTAACGCTCGAAATAATCATGCTTTTTATTTCATAGCAGTATTGATGATTTTGCAACTTTTTTTACGGTTAGGTTGAACCGGACGTTCAGACAGGACATTTTTAATCTTCTAGTAATATATATATTTTGTTATTTAGCATGGATCATAACAGTAGGAGGTATATGTTCTAAAATGAAAGGTCAGGAAGTATGCACAGGACCTCATGGACCTAGGATAGGAATAGGATTTCATTTTTGTCCTGTGGGAGAGGGAAGCCGAGCATACGGCTTACTCATGTGGTGAACCACGACCTCTCGTGCAGAGATACCCGTTCCGAAACAAAATGAAGGTTTTTTTTGCCTGAGACGAAGTGTGCGGCATAAACCGTATAATCATATGGAAAAACAAGTAAAAGGAATTTATATCATGAAGCCTCGCCCATTTGGTGAATATTCTTCTGATGGACCCCATTTTCTTCGGGTGTCTCAGTAGCAGAGGAACTGACATTCTGCAGGAAGGTGTTAAAGATTTTGTTAACACGCCTAGCTGGGAAAGTGTTTACAAAACTAATTGAAAAAAATAAGTTTTCGTCTTCAACAATGTTGTTGTCATTTGCTGACATTGTTTACATTTTTTGAATTTGTTGTTTTGAGAAAATGTCATTCAACCGTGTCGAGTTTCATGCAATTTTGTGTGGGATTTTCGGAACATTTTTTAAATGATCAACTCATGAGAAAAGGGTGCCAGAAAGGGGGGTCAGGATTTCCCTGACAATGAGTATTCGATCTTGTATACTGATATTTTTGGTTCGGCACGATTTGATAACATTTTTGGGAATAATTTCATTGAATATAGCGGAATTTGGAAAATTTCGCAAATATGTTAAGAAAGTTTGCTATTTTTTGATGTTTTTTAACTTTTATAAATAGATCGTATTCGAGGTTAGGTTCGAAGATTGATTGACAATCTTCGCGACAGACTGACAAAGCTCGCGAGAATATTTTTATCTGTCGTTTTAAAACTTTTATTCTTCATCCTGCAGAGATATTCTATTTTTAATAATCAGTTCCTTATTGCACGGAAAGGCGAAATGTAGGACTGCTAGGAAAATCTATACATCATTTTTTAATTTAAGTTCACTCTTAAGCAGAACTCAAAAGGGCCAACAAAAAGACCCTTCTGATATGTCAAAACCTGCTATAAATTGTATTCCCAGAAACGACGCTTTGAATAGAAAAATACACAATCGGCAATTTTGGACCTTACATGGCTCTTTATTTAACGGCTTTGATTCGTGCTTGGTCCAACGATACGCTTCAATGTCAGTATATAAAGAGGGTCAACCGCCAAATGCAAAAGCCGTTAAAATTGAGTGCTTAGAGTTGTGTTTAAAATGTAATAAGAGATCTTCCAAAAGCAAAAACGCGGCAGAGTTAGCACGGTTCAGTTCAGAGTTGGGACCCCCTTCACGCTTCTTTGACAATGCCGACTAAACAAACCCCAATTTCAAATGCACCTAGTTAAACGGTGCCTAGGGGGATATGCACCAAGAAAGGACCAAAGGCAACTTGCGCAAACTTGGCGCAATTTTCTATTGGACCTTGTTTGGTGCATTGGAAATTAAACTTCGAATTCTTTCGCGGAGAAAGGCTTGACGTTGTCTGAGAATCCCGATTGTACATTCGATAATGACCTGCTTTGTCGCCGTGCAAGTTGTTTTGTGTTTAATAGACTTCGGAGTTTTTTTTAGAATTGTATTCTGCGCTTTTTTGGGCTGTGCATGTAATTCGTAATTGTGAACGCGAATCTTAGACTCGGTTTTTACAGATTGGTTTGAACGGTCAAAATTGACTATATAAATAGAATAATGCTTCAACATCTCAGATAAACTTTTCGCCGGACACCTTTTTATGCATAATTATTGACTTCAGAAAAAAGTGTTTTGTGAAACTATTTAGCGATTTTTAGAGTATGGATAGAAATCTAAATTTTCCTTTGAAATTATTTAGCTATTAATAGATATAACGACACCACCGTTTTCGGTCTATTTTTTGGGTTGTATTAACCCAATTTGAAGATTCTTGCAATTTGAAAATTTTGAGAACGACTGTCGAATTTAATGGTCGTTTTAATTCGGTTTAGGATAAAAATAAATGTTGTAATCAAAGAATTTTGCTTGTGGCGCTCATTATGACTTCACAACTTATATTATTTGCGATTTCATAATAAGTCCAATGAGATCTTCCCCTCCACCCAGACTGATATTCAGCATAAATGTGAGGTTTCGTTTTATTATATATATATATATATATATTCATTCGATCAGGTTGATAGGACTTGTTCAAAATATTCAACTAAGCAGGCAAAAGAACAGTTTTATTTACCGATTTCTCTCAAGCTTTTGTTTTTTATTTTTTTCTCGCCTCGCTTTGTTTGACGCGGGTGATATTTGCCGACGAAGATTTTCTTTCCGCGACCAGGGTATTATCCCCTCAAGTATGCGGGCGCCATTTTGCACCTAGATAGTCTTGAATGATCCGCCAGTTTTATAGTTCCGTTGTCTCACGCAAGACTATATGAGATAGATATGACTGGAATAAGCAATTTTGGAATAATTTATTTTCGAATCGAAATATATATGTATTCGAATCGAATTATGTCAACTCGAGTCGAGTAATATCAAGCCGAATCGAATTTTACTTAAACTGTATTAGGATTTGTTATATCAGAGACAAGACGAGATAGATTGTACCCGTGTATGCTTAGTCCGTTACACTTTTATTTTCAAATCATATTATTTCAATTCGGATGATATGGTTCTATTTTCAAAAAGGATGTTGAAATGAAAAATTTGAATGAATAATCGTTTTTATGAAATATATCAGAGAAAAATATCGAAAATCGCAACAGTGGTAGATGATTTGTCATCACCCATGGCAGATACCACTCGCTACACTTTACCACAGCATTTCAGTTGTTGGAATATTTTTCGTTGAGAGTGCAGTTGCTGTTATTACATCTTTTTGCAGCTTTTTGTTATTAAGTGGCCGCTGGTTTGTTTCTTTTCTGTGAATTTCTTTAAAGTACTAACCGTTTTAACAGCGATGTCTTCTGTGTACTATTTTTTTTAATTTTGTTTTTGCTTGAAATTCGCTCTTGAGCAAGGCCCTGAAGCAGTGCGTTCTATATTACTTGGTCGAGTGTAAAGGGCGGATTACTTGAGGAAATAAGCGTTAATTATGGCGACCAATAAAATAAGTGCATTTGTTTTGAATTTGTAGGAAAACGATAATGTCGCTGCCAAAAACAGTTTTTATCTTCGTTGTAGTTTTGCTTATAGTAAGGTCACATATGTTTTCTAGGAACATTCCTGAGACTTCTTGAGATATATTTCCCGTGTCTTCGCTGTACTGTTGTTTGAACAAGTGTATAGGGTAGCTAACAAAAGGAAATAAACGTTATTTGCAGTAACCATTAAGAAAAAGTGCATTGGTTTTGAAATCGGTAACAAAACTTTTCTTTTATGCTTGTTATTGGTAGGGATGGTCAAAATCGGATATTTTTAGGTTTCAGAATTGAATCATATAATTTTTCCGAATCGAATCGGAACTCACATCATAAACAGATAAGGCATCTTTTATCTACTTATAAATTACGTGAAAATTCACAAATGGGAAAAATTAAAATTATCATTTTTTTGATTTCAAATTGTTGCAATCGAATCGAATAATTTATGATTCGAATATTCCGAATCGAATCGAATATTTTGGACACCCCTATTTATAGGTTTGCTCATAGTAAGTTCACCCAGAAAATTTTTTGATATAAATTTGTGATGTCATGGTTTAAGTTTGTGTTGAAGATGAAACATATTCCCAAAGACAACAGTGGTTACGGACATAATACGTGAGCCTCTCTTCCCTCAAAATAAAATCCCGACTAGTTGAAATAATCTGCGCTGTTCCTTCCGACTTTATCTACCGATTTACCTTAATCAAAGTCGCCTGTTGTCTGGAGTACAAGTATATGTGGTGTCGGGTTACATTGCTGGACTATAGGATTATAGAGGTTAAATGTGCAGCGTCGTTGTCCAGCTAATAAATGATTTTGTTTTGTATCAACCAGGAGTTAGAGATGGATCACGGGTTCGAGCCCCGCCGAGTCCGGCTTACTAATCCATGTCCACCAAGCAACCCAAAATGTAATAACTTGGGTAGGCTAAGCCGAAACGGAAGAATCATATCTTATGAACATCTCTAACTAGGGCTGTCCAAAATATTCGATTCGATTCGGAATATTCGAATCATAAATTATGCGATTCGATTTCTGTCACAATTCGAATTTAACAAAAGGATAATTTTAAATTTTTTTCGAAAATAAGGGTGAAGTTTCACTCAAATTATAAGCTGTTAAAAAGTTGTCTTTGTTTGTTTATTATATGAGTTCTGATATAAATATTCGATTCGATTCGGAAAAAAATATTCGATTCGATTCTGAAACCAAACATATTCGATTTTGGCCACCCCTAACTCTAACCCTACCAATCTATAAGTGGCAAGGGCCTTGCTCAGGGTAATTTACTTCCAGTAAGGAGTGACAATAGAACAGAATATACTAACTACTGCGCGTACTGACTACCAACCAATATTTGCTTTTGTCAAGTATGAATCACAGATAGAGCGAGCCTTGTCGGCGCGATCTATCAGTGACCCATGCTTGACGAAGCAGTCTTTGACAACGTTTTGTAAAATTTATTCCGTGAGCGTTGCGTCAGAGTCTTGAAGAATTTCAGAGTTAAAATGGAATTTTAGACCGTGCTATGCTATGCGATATAGCGTACATGTTATATAGTCAGTTTTGGATTTAGGACTCGAATCGACTAAGACTAGGGCTTGGCTATTAATATTGGCTAAATTTGACCAAAATCGATTATATTTTGTCGTTAACATATGAATGCCAATTTTTAGACATGGACTGCGAATTGAATATACATCAAAGTATGAATTTCTTGAATTTTACAATGAAGACAAGTTATGAACGTGATATCGATATTTGTTATTCGAAAAAATTATTCAAATCGATTTCGAATTGCAAATGATTCGGTTTTGCCCAGCCCTAATAATAACTAATCAGACAAGTAAAATACCCTCACGTACGTTCAGCCTCTTGACTTCGTTGTACACGCTCAATGTTACCTCTTATACATTCAAAAAAAGTTGGTCGGAATATATTTTGTTAAGTAAGAGTCACTGATGGATCACGCCGCTGAGGCGTAGTCCATCAGTGTCTCATACTTGAGAAAACAAAACTCCTGATTGGGATAAGCCCTTGTCTTAGATACGTCATTGTTTGAAAGATATATCCTTCTTAAAACCAGACCGCAGAGAGAGATTAAAAATCCTTGTTTGATTTGGGGACATGGGACAACGGGTTTAGGGTATAAGCAATAATGCGACTGCAAAAAGATCTATTTTTCAATGACGTGGATTAACGGTTTCAATAATACTGTATCAATGTCGTTAGAATGAAAATTTCCTCGCTTTACTTAGCAATTATTTTTTTATGTGAACGGTTCGCAACGCATTCGAATAATTTGTGCTTCTGATCGTTTCGAATTACCGAATTTATTCGCCCAGCCTAACCGTTGGCGCGAAATCAGCAAAATAAAAACGGTAATATAGGTTTGCATTGCTTTGCGTTAATCGTGTTCACATTCCTAAAAAGCACAAATGCACTCTACGTTAGCTTATATAGCAAACTGTTCGGTTCATTAGAAAACGTAAGGAACCGCAAGCTTAAAATGAAACAAACCTGCGAAAAAACGCAACCTACCCAAACGTGTATTGCGGCCTTTAGATTAGACTAACTTCTCGATTAGCAACGCACAACGCCGGACGGCCTTCCACATAATTGAGGAAGGTTCAAAAGTGTTTTGCCATCAGATACTCCTTGAAAATATTGACAATTGTGCCTTATGAGTTTTTGCTTACGTAACATCTTGCAAAAAATCGTTTGGACGATCCAAACGCGGCTGCGTAATATTTTTTTTAAGTTTTTTTACGAATTGTGTGCTATGGTCTGTCCTTGAACTTACCGGGGAGCTTATACCCAACAACCTTTAGGCACGGACCTTTGTAGCGACTGTGTTGCTTAGCTGTTCTATGTTACAGCTACCCGCGAAGTACCTTTGCTCGATGGTGAAACGGTCAAACATCGGAGCATCGGAGTCGGACTTCACGACTGTGCCACGTAACTAGGCTGCATGGCATAATATTTTAATTCAGCAAATATTTGAAAGTGGAATCAAATAAGCCCCAAAAAATGCTTTCTCACTACTAGACCGCACATGCAGTTCTCAAGTTCAAGTCCAAAACCACTAAAAAGACGCGATTAGGGGTATTTTTGACTCCGAGGTCCCTCGGGTAAAGTCAATTTTAGGAAGTGGGGTCCCATTTCAAACAATGTTTTGGCTAGAAGTCCGGGAAGTGCATTAAGTTACATTGCATGCGGTTTCTGTGTGGAAATTAACAGTGGGGTTGCATTACGGAACTAACCCAGACAGGATTAGGGCTGGACTAAACCGAATCATTTGAAATTCGAATAATTTGAATTGAAATAATATAGTAAACTATGAATATCTTAATTTTCGTAATGGAAATGAGTTGCAATAGTAGTTATAGGATATTGGTCATTTACATAGAATTAGTGATTCGATCCGATTCGAAAAAAATATTCGAATCAGATTCGAATTCGAATAAGATTCGGTTTTGCTCAGCCCTATTTGCGACGACTGCCTGCCTGACTATTGTCTCTTTCAGATATCAGGCAAAATGCCCTGCATTAAAGCATTAAACTATCAACCTTCTGGACAATACAATCCCGCTTTTAGCGACTGAACCACCTACATGGGCGGTCTTTTGTTATTTGAACTTGCCATTAATTTGACCTCTGTCCATAAAAGATCGAAATCGTGAGAGCTGACACGTTCGAAAGTACGACACTTATCAGAAAAGATTTTTTAAAAAAGTTATGACAAGCATGGGATACTGATGGATCGCGCCGTCAAGGCGCCATCCATCGGTGGCTCATGCTCGACTTTTGTTAATTTTTAATAGAAATGACCAAACAGCGAAATCAACTTTTCAAAAGCGCCTACGTGGACGTAATGGCGACAAGCGAACAATAAAAAGTGCTCGTCAAGTGAGAGCGCCAAGTGCGCGGCGTCTGCGCGGAGTGTGCAAAGGGGTTTTATAACATTTAACCCTGCGCCCACGTAGATTTGACCTTGGTTAGCTAAAGCGTGAAGATTTATGACCTTGAACGTTCGCGGTGGGCCAAGGGATAACCGCACAGTATGTATTATTGAGTTTTCGAGCATCATTAGCGCCCCCCGAACCCCGATGTTGATTGGTTTTGCCCTTAATTGCCGAAGTTTGGCGACAATTCAAAGTCAAGTTTTGGATTCGAGTGCTATTTGAATCAAAATACAATTGGTTATACTATACATGGGGTATACGCGATTTGTGTTTAATTTTTCCATTTATTAACAACCATGTATATACGGTATTACACACTTTTTGATTGGTTTTGTGAAATCAAACGCTTTTTCGTTGAAGTGTTTTGGATTGTGGTTTTATAGATTGGGTTTCGACGGATTTATTGAATAGTTTGAGTTTGGTCGTGTGGCTGAGTGACAGGTTGATGTTGTTTTTGTGGATTTAGTGACACTTTTGTGTGATAGTGGAAGGTTTCAATAGCTATCGTATTTGGATATATTAGAGGCGGGACAAAAAAATATTGGCCGAGATCATACATATTGTCTGCATTCGGCGCTGTTTTAGTTTCGAATTATACTGGAATATTATTTGTACTAAAGATTAGCGCCGGCGTCCAATGACGCCAAATCTAAAATTTAAAAATTCTGTATATACGTGCAATTCTCTTTCATTTTCATCGATTGCACGGGACATGAAGGATTTGGATTTTCATATAATTAAGCTGGAAGCAACGAACTTTAGAAAAGAAGAAGTAGTTGGTTTTATTTAATCCTTGTTTTTTTATTGAAGTTTGCATTAAGCTATGGCGGTATCGCCCAAAATGAACGATCATTGAATCCAAAAAATTAGGCTTCTTCCACCCAGCCCGGACCTACTTCTTATAGATAGCAATCTCTGATGTATTGTGGATATCAAACGCTATTGAGTGGTGTCAATATTTGAATGAAAATCATTATGTAAAAAAATGAATGCTTTTCTGTGGCTTGTAATAGTTTTATCCCCATCGCCATATTATCTTTTCATTCCGCACCTTTGGAGTGTTTGTTGTTCTTTCTTTTCTGCATTTGTTATTCTTGGTTTTGAAAACCGGTGATATATTGTTGTGTCATTAACCGCCATTATTCTGTCACAAACGTTGTCGCGTCTTTCGTGTGGAATGGTTTTCTTGTTATTGTTCGGTAATAATCCATGAGAATTTAGCGTCGTCACGGCTGTTAAATGCATTTGGACTTCAAAACTTTTTAATAAACCAGTAGAAAATATGGGCGTATCAATTTTTTACTCGATTATTTTGTTTTATGTGAATTTTGATAAAAGATGTATTTTCTGGCATCGGAAAACCTTATTGTATTTGCCGTATTATTTTATTGTCCATTATCAACGAAATATCACATTTCATCAATACATTTTTGGCGTTTATGTATTTTCTATTTTAAAAAATTTCCTTGTAGTTGTCTTATTTTATAACACAAATCTGATAAAACAATAGATACAAACGTCAAAAATATTTATCATCTCTCCCATACTACTAGTGATTGCAACCCAGTTTAGTCTTTGGGTGGGTGAAGTAAAACGGATTTATCACAGAACCAGGTGAAATATAACTAGGTAACATAGTTTCACTTTCAGTACTAGATTGTACCTAGATTTAAAAAAAGGTAAACTAGTTAATCGTCGGCATTTTAGTCATTTCCAATAGATTTGAAGGTTAAAACATTCGAATACAGTTTCTCTTAAAAATTTTAAGGATGAAAATATAATTTACTTAGTTTTTTTATAATAGTTTTTTGAGCCGGGTACCTAGTTGAAAATTAGGTAAACTTACCTATTTTACATAGTAATTTTACTAGGTAAAGTTTTATAAAGAAAAATGGGTAAAAGTTAATTAATAAGTAAATCAGTGAAACTAGGTAAAAGCATTTTGAAAATATACTTCAATTAAATAGCGGATTTTATTAAGTATGAGCCACAGATGGATCGCGCTTCAGCAGCTTATATATACTTCAATTAAATAGCGGATTTTATTAAGTATGAGCCACAGATGGATCGCGCTTCAGCAGCGCGATCCATCAGTGACTCATGCTTAACAAAACATAGGTGTAAGTTGATTATTTAAGACCTAGAATAACTCGGAAAAAGTCAATGGACGCACAAATGACCATCTCGTTTATCTATCATCGTGCTATCTCCCAAGCACACGGTTCATTGCTTGTGAGGTCATAGTGTGTTTTGACTGGACATCAGACAAATACATTGACCTTTAACCCCTTCGTTATCTCATTGACTGGACTTTACTAAAACGGAAATGTTTTTTTTACAAATTTATCGACTGCCGTATATAAAAAGTGTCAAAATTAACCCGTTTATCAGGTTTTCAATTGCATTGAGATTATTCTTGACCGCGATGAATCGGTTTAACCCGGGGTCATTGCTCCAGACTCGCCTTATCACCCCGGGGTACTGGGGGTCAGTTCCGTGTTGTATTAAGAAATGATTGACAGTTGGGTTCTTTTTAAAATGCTTGATATTGAGGATTCAGTATTTATGAGCACGATGAGTTTTACTGAAAATTCGCCATATAAGCAGACTGGTAGAATATAAGTTGCTCATTCACCCGAAGAAAATTTAAAAAATGGCCAATATTAAAAAATTGTAATGTTAAATGAAATGGGATTTTCATTTTTAATGACGAAATGCAATCAATTTTGGTTAACTTTGATCAAAATATGAAAGTTGCTGATCTTAGTGTAAATTGAAAATACACTATAACCTATAAACTTCTCTCCTTTTTCCAATGGAAACAAGTTATAATAGTACATATTGATTCGGTCCGCTTCGAAAAAAATTATCGAATCAGATTTAAATTCCAAATGATTTGGTTTTGCCCAGCTCTAGGTACGTGTGTCAAACTTGCTTCTTCCCGCAACTTACTCGTGCAAAAACGACAACCTCTATGGTAGACATAGGCATGTGTTGCGTTTTCTTGCTCTTTTTAACTTTTACGCTAGCGTAATGTTGCGCGCGTATTATTAAGTACAAATTATTCGAATCAATCGTGAATCTGTCACAGGAACAAAAACTTGTTGAACGAAGTGGGATTTTTTATTTTAACGACAAAATGAAATCGATTTTGGTCAAATTTGACCAAATTGACTGTATTTCGCCGTTAAAAATGAAATTTTTTGCTCTCGGACTGCAGCGTAAAAAAATACATCGCTTTTTAGTCAGGTTATGCTAATTTTTTTAATTCGTATATTTGAATTTTCTAATTATCATAAAGACGACAATAATGAGAATGGGATATTTGTTAGTCAACGATTCGAAAAAATATTTGAATCAGATTCGAATTCCAAATGATGCGGTTTTGCCCAGCCCTATAATGCAAGCTAACGAAAAGTGCTCGTTTCGTTGCGTACGCTTGCGCTTTGTAGGCATGTGACTTACACACGCGTACAAGAAAAACGCAAAGCAATGTAGACGTGTATTGCCGTTTTTTCTTAAATGCAACGCAATGCATCTGACAAGACAACTTCAGATGTTTGTCGCCTTAATTCTAGAACTGTCTACGCGTGACTATGCGATCTTTAAATGTTAACTCAACAGCAGATCAATTTCTATTTACAAAGGATCTCTTTCGTTTCCGACTCACTCACCAGTCTAAATGCTTTCCGGTTTTTGATTCAGATTTAATAAACAGCTTCAAATTGAAACCCAAAAATAGAACTGCAAGAAATTTCTGTCCGCGCAATTTTGCTTGTTTGTTCGAAAGAAATATAATTTTATACACAAGCATTGGCTTATGAAGAATATAAATATATTGATAATTCTTATGATTACGATTTTGCAAAATACGTTTTACAAAATCCTTCGTACTGTGAAATATGGGAATTCCGTTAGGGTTTTGCCCTTATGTGATGCGACGTTCAACAACTAGCGTAAGGGGGAGGGGGTGCCACCTCTATTGTAAAATAGACTTTAAAGTGGAACTTTGAAACCTATTTCTTAAATAATTTTCGCAACCCGCGCGCGATTTTTGGGTTATTTTGTGGTGATATACAAAAAAATCTTATTGAAGAAAATCGCCTGCGCCACCAATTGTTACGTCATAATTCCCCTTCATTTTTTGTCAAAATTTGGGAATTATGATATTGAAGATTCGATTCGGGAAAAATATTCGAAACTTTTCGAATATCCAATTACATCCAAACCGGCACGGAAAATCTCTCCATCTCATTCCTGGCAAAACGTATTTTGTTGTTTTAACCAAGTACTCGTTGGTCAGCCGTCCTTTATTTGCTGACCGCCCGTTTCCCTTGTCAGGAATTCGAATTCGAATCTGAGCATTTCAGGAAAATTTTTCACAGTCCTAATATAATATTATGCCGTCGTATATGTTAAATTCTGTCGTCATCCCACCTTGAAACCAAACATTTTAAAATATTTTGTAATTTTTGATGATGATGTATGATTTTAGTTTCTTGTTCAATTTCGCTCGAATTGGTTCCACGCTTGTGTCTTGTGAATAAGCCTGGGCAATTCGATTCGGTGATTCGAAGCACAATTTATTCTAATCAATTTGACCAAAATCGATTACATTTTATCGTTAAAAATAAAAAAATTCTTATCCAATTCGTAAGTTTTTGTTCCTATGAACGATTCACGATCGATTCGAATATACTGTGCTCCGAATCTATTCGAATCACTGAATCGTATTGCCCAGCCCTACTTGCATCCTATATCTAGTATAATCAGACGACGGAAAACTCCTAAAATCGGCCCATATTCTGAGCAAAACATTTTATTGTTTTCAATAGAAACAAGCACTCATCGGGCCTGTCCTTGTTTGTCGTTGGTCAGCCGTCCTTTATTTGCTGACCGCCCACTTCTCGTGTCTGAGTGGTGACCGATGCCTCGTAGACACCGGGACATCGGGAAACTTGATACTCGAAGGTAAGTGGTGGACAGTACAATGGATTAACCCTCTAATCGCCGGTTTAAGCACTTGGACGTATTTTGGGCTTAGAAATCGCCTTATTACTTGATTCATGATAGAAAAAAAATTATTTTAACTTTTACCTTGCATCATTATTCTGCATATTGGACAAGATACGCTTGGAAGAGTAATTGGAAAGAAAACTTGAAATATATATAATTTTTTTAAATACGTTGGTATCCAATATCTCTCATAAAAACTCTTGATCGCTAGGTAATCGCATACCCTGTAACAAAAATGGTAAAATCGCTGTTTTCCAAAGTAACTTTACAAGGTATTATTGAAATGAAAATTATTGAACCAATTGTTCATCAACAACGCATTTTTGGCATAAACTCTCCAACAAGGCGAATCATTCCGAGAATGTCTTATCAATTTATCTTTGTGCTAAACTATGCTCATGGATTATTATATCGGTATTTTGTGCTTTATTCTTCTCTGCGGTCACAAAGGAGTTAATTTCGAAACGGTCAGCCTTGTGTGTCCAGAATTTTAAAACGTTCAGTTGACTGATTCGGAAACTGTCAGTCAGCGTGTTACAGATTAAGTCAATCACTTTATTAGGCCACGCCCTCAGGGGTGACGTTATTTTACCTTGCCTAATTTTTTTTTTCGAGTTTCAAGTAATACGCGTTTTTTTAAACCAATATCACTTTACCATCACAAGCCGAGGATCTTGGGTTCGCAGCAATCACACAGCCGACGCCATTCCACGGGAGAATATCTTGAAAATAAAACTTACAATTCTACTTTTTTTAAAAAAAAAAGCAATTGAATGTCATTTTTTGTTCAAATTTAAATCAAATCAAATTAATTTTGTTGAAAATTCTACATTTTCTACAAATTTGTATCTCGGTGATAAAACTATAAACAATAAATACCACAGAAAGCAAATCCATGTTGTCATCGACCGATCATGTGACCCAGGTGACGACGTGTGGGGTGAAAGGTCATACCTTGTAGCATAAAGGTGGGCTGAGCCCATTAACCTGTGGGACCTGAACAGGCGGGGATTTCCATTTCAATGCATGCATTTTTATCGGATTATGTGAGTACTGGTGCTTTTCGATAAAGATATTAAGAAAACTCAGAATAAAAGGCATTCGAGATTTAATAACATGAGCACCGGTACCTCATAATAAAAAAGCTAAAGAGATTTAATTTAAGCTGTTTCCGATATTTTATATACATTTGGGATAATTGAAATTTTTAAGTTTTAAACATATTTTACCGCTTATGCAACGAACTCTGTGTTGGAACTCTCATTCTGTGTTGGGTTTTAGGCTCAAATTGTGCTGAAATTTATGATTTCTGTGAAATAGTATTTTTAAAATATCAAATATATATATATATATTCAGAATTTAGCAAATCAAGTTTTTAGGAGAAGGAGATCTCTGTCAAGAAAAAGTCTCACGACTTGACACTGATTGTTTTGGTGACAAAAATGTTAAATCATTAATTTGGCCCATGGAGTAAGTAGCACACATCGACGGCATATATAATGATTTTTGTAAAAAAAACTTTAGATTATAAAAAATCTATACACTCAGAATTTAGAATATACAAATGACTGCTCCGTCGCGAAAAGATCTAATTCTCATGATATTACTGATTTAAATCCGAATTATTTTTATTCAACAACTGCACGGGAATGTTGTCCTTAGATATGACTAACGCCAAAGATATATTACCGGTAATTCGAACTCAAAATAGGTTAAAAAGACTGCATCCTCCTAGGAGGTCCATAGGTGTACATATATATATATATATAGTTTTGTAGAAAAAACATTTTTCCGGAAAATCAGATCTAAGTTTCATTGCAATAACACTTACTCTACCTAGAAAAGACCGAAAGTGATAAATTAACCTCAAAAACAAAGGTCCGCGGTGTTAGAAGAACTTATTTAATCCAATAATAGTCGAAAAGATGTTGCGCGCACATGTTTTGTCAAGTATGAGTCACTGATGGATCGCGCCGTGGAGGCGCGATCCATCTGTGACTCACGCTTGACAAAATAAAATCTTTCTGATTAGGATGATATCGATTTCGCAAGAATAAATCAATTTTAAACGACTTAGAGAAAAGTATAATGCCACCGGGCAGTACGTTGAACCTTACGTTGGTCAACGCACGCATAGTTTCGGGAAAATATATTACTATTAAAAAAAACTTGTAAATTAACAGTAAAATCCATATTATTAAGTTTGTGCAATATGGAGTAGAATATCGATGAATTTTGTAACGGATAGAGATACACAGAGTTAAATTATTACCAGACAGACGTGTTGAAACTAAAAAAATCCTATATTTCTTGAAACATGTTCAACGCTCTTTTTTGGTCTCCCCCCCCCCCCCCCCCCCCCCCCCCATCAAGTCCTAATAGTATAATTGACATATTTATTCGCACCAGACCCCGGAAAGAATCGTCCAAAAGCCCAAATTTCAAGTCCTATCTGTGGATCCTTCTCTTCGGGTCAGGGTGGCATTTTTTGTCGAATTTTGCTTTATACTCAGATAAGAGTTTAAAGATCTCGATTCTAACGATATTTCAAACTCAATTCAGCGTGTAGATTTGCATTGAAAAAAACTGACAGTCAGAAAAACAACTTTTTAATCGTGTTTCGTCCCTTCGCGGGACGAAATTGTTATTTTACGGTGTAAAATTTGTGACGTATATCTAAATTTTTTACAGAATTATTGTAATTTAGGAAAATTGTGAAGCGAAACAAAGTTTTACTCATAATTGATATCCAACTATTTGGATTGGACCTGGGCAAAACCGAACCATTAAGTATTCAAATCTAATTGGACTTATTCGAGTCAGATCGAATCATCACTTTCCTTATAAATATCAATAGTCGAGTTTTTACAATTAAGATTTGTCCTATTTTCAAAATCATAAAATGTTGTCTGCGAAATCGATGAAAGATATTATAGAAAGGAATTGTAAGAAAAAGTTACACTCCGTTTGTCAAGAGTACATATAACATTGACAAAATCAACATTATTTTGTGTTTCGACATCAAAAAATAAAAATTCTTCTTCAATATGCAAGTTTTTGTTCCTATTGATAATTTGCGATCGATTCGAATAAGTTGTGTTTCGAATCGATCCCAATCGAATTTTCCAGTCATATTTTGGACATCCCAAATATAAACTAGACGTCTACAGAAAAATTTTGAATTATATTGCATTGCCCATAAACTGCATCAATGCTAAAAGTTCAAAATTACTTGAAAAATATTTATTATTCTGAATTTTCATCACTGAACTACCCAAATTACCGGTTTCACTAGTTTGTTTTTGAGTTGTGGTTTTACAACTCTTGACCTAACTTAATTAAATAAAGTAATTTTCTAAAAAAATCAATTCTGATGAAAAAATTAGTTTTAGCCCTTTTGACATTGTTGTTTACTAAGCCTCATGACCTTTGACCTTATTGAAAGAACACCTACACAAAGGTGACAATCGATTTCTTGCGCGAACGAACGATTTAGGGACAAAGTGAGGGATTGTTTATTGTATGTCGAACCATAATATGATGATATATTTTATTATTCCAGCCACTCTTTTCAGAGTGGATCGCCCTGATCCAAGCAATGTTGTTTGAAAGAGATTATCTTTCCTGTTATAGTTTTATACATATGCTCAATCTGCAAAATACAAACGATGTAATTAAAAGCATTAAAGACATTAAAAACGTCGGCAAATTATATCGTTTGTATTTGACATAAAATATTGGATCTTATTGATCTGCTGTAAATTACAACGCACCAGTATAAAGTGCTCGTCGTGGATCCGCGATATCCATCAGTTGTTCAAACTGAGCAAAAAATATTCCTGACCAGTTACCGTTATTTATTCGTCTCTGATCTCACATCGTTCTTCCAACTTTCTTAAAATTCAATAAAAATTTGTTTAAATGTCCACATTTCCAACATCAAAATACGAAATAAACTGCTTTCGTTATTTGAGGCCCTGTATTTCCTGCGTGTGTCGTAAGAGGCGACTAAAAGGAAGCAAAGAAGTGGTAGATGGTTTTACCATTGGCAAGGGCAGATACCACTTACTGCACTTCAACATGGCGGTTCAGCTCCGTTAGGAATGTTTTCAATTATGTTATCAGAGTGCAGTTGCTGGTAGTGCATATATACTAGCTCTCTGCTTTTGAGTGGCCGTTTGTTGGTTCCTTTCAGGCACTGCTTCCGACCTCGCTCAAAATTAATTTTATTGAAAAAAAAAAATGAAAATTTCATTATCACTATTCTCTTACAAAGTGTCAGAAAGATACTAACTGTGTGAAACTCCGACAAGTTAATCACAAATTTATTTAAATCCCTATTATGAGATTAAATACGATCTTCTATAATTTCTGTCTGTTTCAAATTATCTTACCAAAGCGTATATTTATGTAACTTTTGTCTACGCTGCCACAAAAATTCAGTAAAATTATCGCTATTTCACAGTAACTTTACTCGGTTTTAATAAAATAAAACTACAAAATCTACTTTTATAGCAAATTAGTTGGCATAAAACTTGTAAAAAAGCGTTTTTAAACTTCGGAAATATACAATAACCGCAAATTAATAGTAAATTTACAGCGCTTTTTCTACAGTGTATATAAAAATAAAATGATTAACGTACTTTTAATATACTAAGTAGTTTAAAACATTCTAACTGACCATTGACCAGTTTCTCTATATAGAGTTTTGTTTTTAAAGTCCAAAACGTGTGAACCAAACAGCATGGAGTCTTTATTGCTCTCCGCTGGACATCAACGAATGTCCAGTCGTTAAATATCCCCTTTCAAGAGTTTATTTTTTCAGGCAAGAGAAATAGATCGGGGACACCTTATCGATGCCGCACAATTTTAAAATATATTTTGTTAAGTATGAGCCAGAGAATGCCCGCTCCTCGACGGCGCGATCCATCAGTGACTCTTATTTAACAAAATATTTTACGAATTTGGGATCTGTCAGTGACTCATGCTGTAGTTGGCGCTTTCAGTTCTTTTCTATTTTCGAATCGAATCTCAAATCGTATGATATCGAATCGAATCTGATTATATTTTTATTTTTTGCGAAAAACTTCAATATTGGCCAACATTTTGAATATATCGGTGAAAAATTCAAAATATGTGTAAAATTTTAACTAAAACTGTCCGAAATATTCGATTCTTGATTCGCGAATCATAAATTATTCGATTCTCTTTTTCCAGCATCTCGAATTCAACAGAATCATGTGTAAATTCGTAAAAAAAATATTTTTAAATTTTTATAAATTTAACAATTTACAGAAAAATGTCTTTGTTTGTTTATCATAAGACTATGATTCGAATATTCGATTCGATTTCGAAATAACAAGATATTCGTTTTTGACCACCACCTATATCTTGAACATATCTGATGCTCAAAACTTTTTCGAATCAACCCTAACTCAAGGAAATGAAAATTCGAATCATCCGAATTCCAATTCGTACCTATCCGAATCCGACAAGTATTAGGATCAATTCGAATCCCACATGTATTCGGACCAATTCGAATCAGACATGTATCCGGACCAATTCGAATCAGAAATGTATTCGGAACGTCGAATCAGACATGTATTCAGAACAATTCGAATCAGACAATGCATTCGGACCAATTCGGATCAGACAAGTATTCGGACCAATTCGAATCAGTCAAGTATTCGAACCAATCCGAATCAGACAAGTATTCGGATCAATTCAAATCAGACTAGTAGCCTCCTCAAAAAATTTGTCAAGTTTGAGTCACTGATGGATCGCGCCACCAAGGCCATTTCACCATTTCAAATCAAATATCAAACCTTATAATAAATGGTCAATTTCTGTCATATCACTGAAAATTTTTCGACATCGGCCATATTTGGTGAAACTTACCAGATTAATAAGTTCCTAATTTGCATAAAATGGGATTCCGATCAAATTGGATTGATGCCAAATTTTCTCACGTAGATTTTGAAACTCCTTTGTTTTCCTGAATTTTTGTAAAAACGATGTACCATTTCGCCGGCTTCTATTTAGTCATTTTGCGTTCTGAACAAAACTTTTTGTTTTCTTGAAATTTATTAAATATATTTTTTTTTCTTTGTGTTAATATGGGGCTTTTAAATCAATGATCAATGACATAATCATCAATCAATGATATAAATCATAATTGTCCAAAATGTTTTCAAAGATGATAAGTAAAGTAAACGTTTTTTTTTAAATCGTCGCCATATTCTGCTAGTAAAACAACTTAATAATTTTGTCTTCATTGAATTAGAAGTAGAGTTTGAATGTAGATAATAGCGGCAAGAAATAGAAAGTAATGGGTGGCCAAAATCGAATAACGTTTTATTTCAGAATCGAATCGAATAACGTTTCCACGTCTAATTGCAGGTGATGCGGGAAACAAATAACAAATATATTTTCCAGAAATTGTTATTTACAACAATATTTACATTTTTTTTTTCTGAAACCGTACTTTTTGTTTAATTTATTCCGAATCTCTGGAAATCGATTCGAACAATTTATCATTTTGCGAATTGTATATTATGACTATTTTTATTGTCGGTTCGTTGATTTATACCCTGTACTTGTGGATGTCATCCTAAAGCAGTGTTTCTTAACCTTTTTAGCGCTCGTACCCTTTGAGCTTTGTAAAAATTGTCTAAAATTGTACTAATAGGAATTAAGCTCAGTGTATTTATAACTTTTATTATGCGTCGCTTCTTTGGGTTGATGCATCGTCTTTTCGGTTTACAAAGAATCGATCTTCGAGATACGTCGATTTCAATCCTTTTTTCTCGAAGGATCGATTCCTTGTGAACATGGTTAGTGACTTATTACGGATTCCTCACAAATATGCCTATATAGTCTATAATTTCACTCTGCATGTCGTACCCCCTGTTTTGGTGCTTCGTACTCCTAGAGAGTACACCTACCCCTCGTTAAGAACCCCTGTCCTAAAGGCTGTTATATTCAACGTCAAGGAAGGGTTTTTTTTGCGAAATTTGCATTTCTGCATAGTTTCTATCTATACCACCGAATTCTAACGAAAAAATTGTTGTCAAAGACTTGAAAGTTTTAATTTATAAATTTAAATAATTGATTTATTATTCACCAGTGTTGACCTTCTTATTTAAGAAAAATAATGATACGCGGATTTTTTTAGAAAATATTTTGTTTCGCAATCTTGCTGGCTAAAAATTTGTATGAATTTATTTATTGACAAGCATGGGTCACTGATGGATCGCGCCGCGAACCATACGTGGCGAAATAAATTCTGATCGGACTTTGTCGAAAACAAAATTATATCGATAAATATTTACTATAATTTCGATTAACTGGAAACGTGCCTTGCGCGGAACTCTCTCTCTCGCGCACGAGAGGCGTTTGGCGCATATTACAGTCGATCTCCGGCAACTTACGCAGTTAGTTATGGCTGCATCGCGCAGGCGAGAGAGTCATTTCTCTCGTGAAGGCTTAGCGCACATTTTTGATCTTCTGTGACACCGAATAAAACCTCGATGATACGCCGTAATAACAGGTTCAAATTTGCCGCGAACTGGTCGTAAACCGACCCGATCTTGTGACACCGGCGACTGTGAGGGTAAGAGTGGAATAAAAAAGAAACATTAGCGTTTAGTGAAGCCTGGCGATAACGTAGAGTTTGATATCGGACACAAATATGTTATAAACAAGTCTGAGAGTTTTCACGACTTCGAAAATTGTTACTTGAGTGTACGGATTTGTTATCCAACTAAAAGCCAGTTTGCATTGTTTTGAAAAGTTGCGAGTATGTATGCCAAGCTTCGCGGTTATTATAAGCAACACTAGAACAAAATTTTGGATTCTGCGAAGTTACCGTTTTTTTGTTGTGAATCAAACAATGGGTACAGGGGATACGCGAAAAGGTAATACTAAAGTTCACGAGTTTTTATACAAAAGTTAAAGCCGAGGCAAGTAAATCGAAGGTCAGCCGTAAACCTAGCTCGAATGATACCTGAAGAAGATTATTGATGTCATACAAGAAATAGTTGCGAACATTTTCACCAGTGAGCTATTCTTGGAAACGTGTTTATAGTCTGTTTTAAGGAAGACATTGTCCATTATATTTTTGCTATAATTGAGACAATTTGCAATTTGCGATACAGGTAATATAGGCCATTCTCAAGTGTTGAATAAGCTACTTTGTAAACATTCATTTTCGAATCGAGCAAAGATTCATTCATTGACTTTTTGGATCGAAATTTTTCAAATCAAATTCCATTGCAAAAGCGTCTCGTTCTACACTAGCACATACAAAAATTATTGAATATTTTCCTCTGTTTTCATTTTCCAATTTTCAGAGTTAAAACGTAGATATTATATCATAAATGTAAACTATTGTTGAATACTTGATCTTACATCCAGTAAACCAGCACAAAATTTCATTTCAATCGGACGAACGTCAATATTTTTCACGAGTGGACATTTCAGGCATCGAGACGACAGGAAGATTCGAAATTGTAAGTTATATTAGTTTCTTGCAAAATATCTTAGATTTAGAATGAAGGGGTTTGCTTTGGTAACCATTACTTCTCGTTTAACGTCTTTATGCGCGACCCTTGTATCTGAAATGGATTGTTGTTTTCATGACGTCTGATTGTTAAAAATACGAACTTTTTTGGGAGATTGAATAGATAAATAAAACACGCTGAACCACTTTATTTAACTACGAACAAGCAATCCTTAACTGGGTGAATTTTGGAGAACCGATTTTCATTAGTTGCTCTGATCTTCGGTTTTCGCAACACTTCCTACAATAATTTCAAATGTTACTAAATAAGATAAAGCGTTTTTTGTGAACACGCCGAGCGTTCACAAACTGTTTAATAAATGTTGTTTATATAAAAAATTAAGTTAATTTTGCCGTATTATGATTAGTTAAAACACGTAACAACCATAACAATATCCTCATTTCAAATAAATCACCAAAGCGATTCCGTGTTTTGAAAACAATATGGCGGATGATGCATAAGCATAAGCAACTTCACAAACAACTTTCAATATAAATTTCGGCCAAGTAGGGTTGGGTAATTCGATTCGGTGATTCGAATCAATTCGAAGCACAATTTCTATATTGTAACGGCAAAATGCAATCGATTTTGGTCAAATTTGACCATAATCGGTTGCATGTTGTTGTTACAATATGACAATTGTTACTCTTAGACATAGGGTATGAATTCAAAATATACATTATAAACTATAAAAGCCATGATTTTCGTGACTAAGATAAGTTGTAATACTAAAAATGGGATATTTGTTATTTACACGGAATTAGTGATTCAATCCGATTCGAAAAAATCATCCGAATCGGATTCGAATTCCAAATGATTCGGTTTTGCCCATCCCTACTGCCAAGACAGTCTCCCGTTTACAACCAAGCATGTTATTAAAAATTATAATAAAGTTGCTATTTAATAAACATGCCTTTGCATAAAATTTTGCATTAATATTGTGGAGATTAATATTGTGTTATTTCGCTGAAATATTTGTGTTTAAAATATGAAAGACTGTTCAATCGAAGCAGTCAAGGTTGTGATTAATCAGGACAGTTTGGATATTTTATGATTCTGATTAAAACTGAGTTAATATTTCATTCTAATGTTTGAATCGTTGTTCCTCTACCAAGAATATATCATGTGATACAAAATTGCATCGCTGTGTAGCTCGAAAATGGTGATTTCGTGCATTATGTATATTAAAAGTTAAAATTCAACGAATGTATTAAAATTTTAACATGATTTTTAACAAAAAATAAAAAAACATAGATCCAAATGATAATAAAATAAATGTTAACTGTGAGTAGGAAAATGTAAAAGTCAAGATATGAAAATAAACACATTTTCCTGAAATAAGTGAAAATTTTAATGTAATCCGCCATTTTCGGAAAAGATATCTTCGCTTATTTGTTTATTATGGGACTTTGAATGTTTGATTCAACTCGAGACATTCGATTCGATTCGGGAATCAGAATATGTTCGAACTCATTAAAATATAAAATTTCTTGGTTGAGCGATTGCGATAGATTTTTCGCGATTTCAGGTTTCCGTTCAAATTTTCATCAAATTTCTGTTTCAGTTTAACTAGATTTTGTTTCGAAAGTAAAATCATTGAAAAGCTGAACCTGTACTATAATACGCTTCTATACCAGAACTGCTCTCGGAATCGCTTCATTTGTTAAATCAATCCAAAACCTAGTGAATATCCCCATATCTATCTATATCTTGCAATTTTGCACTTTTTGATAGTGGATTGCATCTGAAATATTAACTTTAAACAAACTTAAATATAAAATCTACTAAAAGTGAGATAAATTTCCCCTTATTTTTGTGATTTATGTTTGATAAAGTTGGGTTTCCAGAATGAAGCACCAAAAGAGCAACAAATTGTTCAGCAATTTGGAATGTCTTGAATTTCTCTATAACAATGTCTGACTCAAACAATCTAATGCAATTTGATATTTCATAATTCGGACACCAACGATGCCGCGTAAGCCAATCGAAAAAATGTGTATGTTTTGTCAAGTATGGGCCGAGGATGGATTGCGACGCCAAGACGCTGGTCTATCTGTAACCTAAGCTTAAGAAAATAAAATTTCCCATTGGGATATGATACCATTATCATAAACTAGACTTTTCTTAACTTAACATTTTTGTTAAGTACGGATCACTGATGGATCGTGGCTCTTGAGCAAATTATCTGTAAACTCGATGATGAAAAATAAAATTTCTGATACGCCATTAATTCGACATCTCATGTAAAAAAAAATTTCGGACAGTTTCTGACAATAATTCTTTAATCGATCTTATTTATTTGATATTTGAAATATACATACAATCACAATATGTCAGATAGAATAACTAGTAAAAAACTTGCCAAATGACAGAAATCCTATTCTTGTAATCGCGCGAATCTGGCATGTATCCGAATCGATTCGAATCATGGACATATGGAGCGGCATTCCCAAATAAAAACGGCTGAAATCAAATTTCTTCTGATTGATGCGAATAATCAAAATCAATATAATAAAAAAATAAAAACATAATTCTCGTGAAATTGTTAGGCGGTCAAAATCCACACGTAATTACCGAAAAAAATAACTTATGATTTTTCGACTTTTCAATCGGATATTTCGGACACCCTCAACTTTAACGCGGGCCATCCGTATGGTTAACATGGTTCGTTTCTCTTCTCATATTATGATCTGTTGAAATTCGACACTTTTTTTATAAAACCAGACTTAAACGCCCGTAGCTGAGCCACACCCGGCAAAGTTTCTTACTTTAACATTGGGGTGGGGCGAATCTATTACCTATTCCAAGAACCAACTATTGTACGCTGTCAAGCATTGAGAGGGGAAGTTGTTGAATACACTGGTTCCTAATATTCAAACTCGGACCAAAGTTTCTGACAAGCGTTTACGACATTCCAATTGACAGCTGACAATCGTGTCATCTAAACCGCGATCAAATCTAATTAACTCCTGGTTAACACTGGTATTCACACTTTATAATTGATGTCATTTGTTATTCAATGTCATCGGAATTGGCTTTGTAAGTGATAATACGACCGTTTCCGACTTTTTTTAATTCGCACCAATGATCTCATGGTACCGTGGTGATTTCATGACCACTGGCGTTGAGGGGAAGGGGGCGGGTTTTTTCGCAAGATAGTATTTGCACTCGTCTAAAATATTCGATTCGTTTCGAACTATGCAAACCAAATAAGGAATTGTTTTATGTCAAGCATGAGCCACAGATGGACCGCGTCTCATCGACGCGATCCATCAGTGACTCATACTTTTTGTTCTGTAGGTACGGGCTTTAGAATAGTCCTAACGTATTTCCCGCGTGCCGTAAGAGGCGACTAGAAGGAAGCAAATAAGTGGTAGATGGTTTTACCATCGCCCAGAGCAGATACCATTCGCTTGTCATGGTGGTTCAGTTCCATTTGGGATGTTTCCCGTTCAGAGTGCAGTTGCTGGTACTATATCTTTTAGTAGCTGTTTGCTATTGAGTGGCTGTGGGTCGGTTCCCTTTAGGAGCTGCTTCGGCCTTGCTTAGAGTGAGTTTTAATGTATCATGATAGATGGAAAATTGTAAAAGATAAACATGAAGATTTCTCATTTCACACAAATTTTGAAGTTTTTATTAAACATTCGTTTGTGATAACAAGTAGTTTGTCATTTCTCGTAAAAAGAATTCACTCGTTTTCAATAATGTTTTCACACATATGCAGAATTTTAAATTCAACAATGTTTTGTTGCAAATGCTTGTCTAAGGAAGTCCGACCTTGGTCAGACGAAACGTGTATGTTTGTAGAAAGACTCTCAAACCTTATTTATGCCTATTAGTTTGTTTTCTTCCCTTCCTATAGCATCCTTGCATAAAGACATAGAAGAAGGATAAGTAGTTAGTCCCACATTAAACCGACCAAGTGCGTTTTCATTAATGTCTAATTTACAACTGAAGTGTGATCGTAAGATACAGTGGAATTACAATTTGACACTTTTTCAATTGCAAGACACCCCTCATTGTATGTTTCCCGTTATTGTTTTTAGAACCATGTGAAATTTAGGTAAATATACTTTACTTTGCACCACAAAATATTGGGATTCATTGCGTCATTCGCCAACTGGGCTTACGGTTCATTGTTTTTGACAAAATCGATTTTCGACTTGTTACAGAATTGAGTAAAACCGTAAATCATGAGATTTACTCTCTAAAAGTTCAAATTTTAACCCGGATTAATGACAAAATAAGGATTATGTTTTAATACCGTTTAATTATAGAATCGCCTGTGACATTATTGCCAATATTTTCTTGGACTAACGTGTTCTCACAAAAAATCAGCGACGGATTTTCGGAAAATGCATGAATTTTTTGGGTTTAATTCATCGATTTTTTTCACAGAAAGATCAATAAATTTTGCACCTAATTCTTCGATCATCTACGACCGCTGTCAAAATATTTTCCCTTCCACATATTTATTCTGCGATTCCTTCCCGATTAAAAAGATATATTAAGATTCGTCATGTCTCAACTCCCACAATAGTAATTTGATCTAAAATATCAAAAATTGTAAATATATATCAGAAGCAAAAACGAACATTGTTATTAAACGTCTCGTTTTCTCTGACTAGTACTCCGAATATAATGTAATCACTATGGCGCGAATTTGGTTTGTTCTGCGTTGTTTCCCAATTAAAACGCTATTTTTTAGCAAAACAATTGTGTCCTCGGCGCTCTTCTGACATAAAAAATGCCCAACAACTCAGCAAAGTTTTTCACCCCCCCCCCCTTTTTTCAAGTTTTTGATTACGTCACTGTGAGTGGTACATACGATATGGATATCGAAGTCCTTTATCTTCTCTTAAACCATTTTGCACCAACTTTGTTTTTATACTCCTAATACATTGATAGGTTTGGCGATTTGTTCTCAAGTAAAATGGAGTATAAGATCTAATCTATGTGCATGAATCACACCCTCTCTTAGTACACTGTGAAAAACGTACAGTAAATTTACCTCTTGGTCACAGTAATTGTATTTTCACATAATTTGCAATCGACCTTGTTAAAGAGAATTTTGCCAAGTATGGACTGTGGCGCGTTCCATCAACTGCCCATAATTGGACGAGAAGTCGGTTTTTTAGTTTCAGTTGATATCATCAAGTAAAAATACTGTCAAAGAACTACCATTTCTTCGCATTTTAGATTTCACTGTACAAAAAAGCGATGATCATCGCAGGGCGAATATCTCGGGTTCGAGTCCCGGCGAGTCCTGCTTCCTAATCCATGCCCACCACTCTACTCGTGGTGTAATAACTTTGATAGACTAAACCGAACAGGAAAGATCACTTTTTTCCAACAACTCTAACCTGGTCCGTCTATAAGTGGTACAGGGCCTTGTTCAGGGTGATCCACTACAAGAAGTAGCTATAAAGAATATTAAAAAAAAACTGTAGAATCGACGTTTTCGACATATTATGAGCTATTAATGGTGCGATGGTCAACAGCCCATACATTGCATTAATCTCCTTAACAAGGGAGTTTCAAGTTTCGTGAATATACAATAACTACAAAGGAATGGTAAATTTACTGTACTTTGTGTACAGTGTACAGTCTAGTTGAGTTAATTCTGTTTTTCTTCTCAACCTTAACCACGATGTTTTCTGTCAACGAATTGCTCTGATAACATATCAATGACTGATGACAAATACTAATGATTATTCGGTTTCATAAAATCGCCATTTTGATTTATGTTTTTGAGTTGAAATTAAATATTGCAAGGAAATCTTTGAGAGATGTTTGGGTGGGGAAGACAGACACATTGAGCCTTCACGAAACTATATCTTCGAAGTTCGACCTGAATTTGGCTGATTGTAATTAGCAATGTCCTAATGTTGCGTTTAATTTAATGCGCGATTTAAAAACGAGAAACAACAATTTTTCTTATTTTAAAATAATTTTCAGAATGTCTTCAAATTTTGATGTATTTTACAACTTTACGGAAAGACGGCTTTATAATTAAAATATTTTATTCCAATTGCAGAATATATTCGATTTGATTTCGGAATCAATTTGGCATGTTTTTGAATTACGATCCCATAAGAAATTTTCTTTTTCAAATCGGAAATAAAGATGCATTCTGAGTGAACCAAGAGATATCCAAAAGTTTTTCCAATGATGATGATAGTCAGCAAACTAATATGGACAATAATAAGGCGAGCAGAATGCTTCATCATTCAATGCCTTCCCCAATTAGAAATACCAAAGTATAGTTGTTCAGATCTGTATGAGTTTTCCCTATTAATGCAGCGCTCTGTCATATCAGTGGTCGTTGGGTCCTCCGTTCTGTAGTGTACATAAATGTTCCGTTGGTAGGCATATTGCGCAGTGGCTATATATATTATATCAATATTGAAAACACCAAAATTTTTAGACATTTAAAAGAATCACAAAACTAAAACGGTCGCCATTTTATTTTCTGCATGTCAAAATATCCCAAGAGCGTTGGTGGTGATTTAGATTCAATTAACATTTCTCAGAATTTGGTGAATTAGCTCAAAACTTCGCCATTTTTGGTTCAATAACGATGGGAAAGTTCCAACAATTGAGACCGCTTTTCATTGTGCATCGTTCCCTGGCAGTGTGTAATTAAATTTAACAGCGATCGCACAGACAGGGGTCGTATTTATAAGTTAATTAAAAGATTATTTTCTTACTCATTCGACCATTCGCTCTTTATCGATGGGAATTTATGGGAATATTTTCGCAATACAGGTGGATTGATAAGCTGTTTTCAAGATAATTTACAATTTGAAGGGAACTGAAAAAAATTGTGAAAACATTTTTTGTTAAGTATGAGTCACTGATGGATCGCGTCGATGAGACGCGGTCCATCAGTGGCGCATGCTTGACAAAATAAAATTTCTGATTAGGATAACTTGAGTTGAGTGTGGTTCGTTAATCGATTAATATTTTAAAGAGAAAAATATTAATATATATATATATATATCAAATTTGACATACGAATGCCGCAAAAATGCTAAAGATTCAGGAAAAATAGCTCGGTTCAGTTTTGAAAATAGTTGTGTGGGGAGAAATAGCTTCTGTTAAATGAAGTTACATTTCCAAGACTAATTTTTGCAGAAAAACATAAAAATCGCTAATTCTTAGAATCTAAAATTTGGACAAGCATGACTAAAATGTTGTAATTCGATTGTCTGGGAGTTTGAAACAATTTGTGATTTAGTGTTACTGCATTTTTTTAGGTTTTGGCCGAAAAAAATTAGAATCAAAATAACAAAAATGCCATAATTTATTACCAGTAGTGAGAAACTCTGTTACTATAGTTCAACGATAAACAGGACTGGGTCGGATTACAATTCCAATGTACACAGTATATCGTGATTTTATCGTTTGTTTAAGATATAAACATTATCCCAAGTGATTTATTTTCGGTTTGTTTATTCATAAATTGGTAAAAATTCTGCTTACTTTCTGCGTGTGTGGTGATTTTACATCAACTATGAAAAATTTGATTTTGGTAATATGAGATTAAAAGGAAATGAGGGATTGGTGGATAGTTTTATCATTGTCCTGGGCAGATACCACTGAGCACACGTTATTATAGCGGTTCAGTTGTCTTTTGGATGTTTTCCAGTCAGTGTGCAGGTGTCGACCTGGGCGACACCGAATTATTTGGAGTTCGAATCCAAATCGGATTTTTTTGGATTGGATCGAATCGCTATTTATGTTTATAAGTTTATAGATACTGATTACTCACTAATAAGACTTAGATAATTCAATTCCCTATGTCTGAAAGCAAAAACTTTCACATTTTAACGTCAAAATGCAATCGATTTTGGTCAAATTTGACCAAAATCGATTGAATTTTATCGTTAAAAATGCAAATTCCACTTCACTTAGTAGGTCTTTGTTCCCATGAACGAGTTTTTATTGATTCGAATAATTTATGCTTCGGATTCGGATTAATTCGAATCACCGAATAAAATTGCCCAGCCTTACTTGTCAGTACTACTAACTCGAGTGATTTCGATAAAAAACGAAATATTTATATATCAAATATTATTATTTTGTCTAGTTCAATCGAAATTCTTGTTATATTTTTCTAATATCAGTTTTTATCAAATTTTACAACCAAAAATGTGGCAAACAACCGTATGGGGGTTTATTGTTTAGAAGGACAAATAATACAGAGAAAATTTAATAACTGTACATAGTAAATATACCTGTTAATCGACCCGGTTATCGCCTTTCACAATTCAATCAATTAAACCTGTTAACTTAGGGCGCAATTAACCTTGCCCTACAGGCCTCGGTCGGCTAATTTATAAAACTAAAAATCAATGTTTCAAATGTCTAATTACGACCTTTTCTTTATTTTACATGTACTTCTGGACGACCTTGATTGACCTCTCAACAACGATTACTATTGGCTTAATCAACTATATCATTGTTACGGCATAATCTGAAATAATTTCAGTTTGCGCCAAATATGGCGATGGTGGCAAGCGCATGGCGGGATCCCCCTCATATCCCACCCGATGACGTCACAAGGTCACAGGTGCCCCCGCAAGTTCCTCCACCCCATGACCCAGGTCCCTCCCAGCACCATTCATCTATGGGGCCACAAGGACCCCAATCAGTCGGGCCACCGACACACATACCACATCATGTACCCCCACCGTTACCAACAACCCCAGGCCACAACGTACCTCCCTCGTTAGGGGAAGTCCCGTGTAACGGGCCCCCACAAACCCCAACCACTCCCGGCGGGGGTTCTGTCGTCAGCGATGGGAGCTTGGGTACGAGTATGGGTGAAGGATCAATGAATCGACCAAGTCAAAACGGAACTACCGGAAGTACTAATGGGGACAAATCACATATTGAATGCGTGGTGAGTTTGTTTACTATTTTTTAATACTTTTTCTGGCAAATGTGAGATTTCCGCCATTTTAAAATTATTAGCGATTTAATTTTGGTTTATTTCCCAGCAAAAAAATTCCTGAATGTAGATTTTTTATGAAGCGCTTTATGAAGTGTTTGCCAAGCTTCGGTTCATCTGTGGCTTTTATTTTTTTAAAACCAGAATTGTAGCCGATTTGTGTAAACGAAGTCAAAAATGCAATCGAGCATATTACGACATCTCACCTCTAAACTGCGAGTCACTTGTGCTTAGTGATGGGCAAAACCGAATCCTCTGAAATTCGATTCTGATTTGTATAGTTATATCTAATCGGATCGAATCACTAATTACATAAAAATAACAAATATTAAAATTTTACTAGCACTATTTTTGTCTTCATTACGAAAATTAAGGAATTTATAGCTACGATTTAGAAATATTGGCGTATAATTTGACTCATTGACGAATTATCAATTACACTCCATATTCAAAAGAAAAATTTTCATTTTTTAACGTCAAAATACAATCGATTTTGGTCAGATGTGACCAAAATCGATTGCATTTTGTCGTTAGAAAATGAAAGGTTCCACTTCGTTTAGCAAGTTTTTATTTTTTGTTCCTGCGATCGATTCACGATTGATTCGAATAGTCTGTGCTTCGAATAGATTCGAATCACAGAATCGAATTTGCCCACCTCTACTTGTGGCCCATGCCTGACGGAATAACGTTCGTATGGAATGTTTTCGTAGTAAAACGCTTTTACTTCGCTCAGGTTGAATTTCTGTATAATAAATTATACTGTATTTATTCGACAAGTCAAATAAAAAACCTATTCGATACTTGGTCCAAGTTTCAACCTGGCCGTGTTCTGTCCCTCAGGACGTCAGGACCACCCTGCTATTTGGCTTGTACTTTTCGTCGGAGTTCGCTTGGGCATTTGCAGCTTAAGTAAACTTCCCAGGGGGCGGCATAGGTAGTAAAACCTGTGTATTTTGAAGGATTTTTTCGAAGTGTTAATTGAACGAAACGACAGTTTTTATATATATTGTGTATAGATACATGCATATTAAAAAACGATTCGTCACATCGCTGTCACTAGTCATAGTATTTATTTCATTACGGAAATTCATTCTGAGCAAGGTTGAGATAAGTGCATGATATACAAAAGAATCGCATGTTATAGCAAACCAGCTACTGTGTCTTAAGATGAAAACATCCCATAGAGAACTGACCGCCATAGTAAAGCGCAATGTAAGTGCTATCTGCTCTGATATAACGAGAATTCAGTATAAGCAAGGTTGGAAAAAGTGCATGAAAGAAACCTGCGAGCTGCTGCCGATATACAAAAGAGCATGTTATGGCAACCGTTTGCGCGTGTTGCGTTTTTTCTAGGTTTGTTTTATTTTACCCTTGCATTTTACGCAAGCACAATGCTCTGCATGTATTTACTTACGTTATCCTAGAAACAGAACGGTTTGCTATGAAATCTAACGCAGAGTGCTCGTTTCGTTTTTTGCGTTTGTGCTTTGTAGGCATGTGAACACGATTACCACAAAGCAATGCAGGCGTGTATTGCCGTTTTTTTATTTTATTACGCGAAACGTAATGCAACGCATCGGTAAGACAACTTCACGTGTATTGCGGACTTTAGAGAACTGAACCGCCCTAGTACTATCTGCTTTGAATGCTGGAAACACCATCCATAACTTCTGAATTCTGAATGGTATAGCCTTCATAGCCACTAAAACCGGGTTCGTGCGTTTAATCATCTTGCTTATACCAATCGTATTTCATATTTAAGAATGAAAAGTAAGCAGTGAAGGCAAACGGCGTTTATTGGCCGTGGTTTCCCATGTTCATACAAATAACTTCCTTTAGGGCAGTGAGTCTTCGTATGTACCTTGGAAAGTACGGATATATCTAGTGCCACAGTAAATTAACTGGTCATTTGCAGTAATTACATATTTCCGAAGTTAAAAAAACACAATGTTGGTGGGATTTATGCCAATTATGGGCTGTTGATGGACCGCACGGTTCACGGGAAAGAATAAATCGGTCAATATTCCAACAAATTTCGATTTTGGAGGTTTCGATTCGATATTTTATTTGATAATAAATATACTCGAAAATCACAACCCTAAGTATGTATATGAAACGGCGATAAAATTTACTAGATTCACATATATACCCGACATATATACACTGTGACAAATGTGTCGTAAATTTACTGTTTTTTCCCAGTAATTTTAAAAATTCAAAACCGGCTTGTTGGTGAGATTAATGCCAAGTTCGGACTGTTGATGGACGCACCTTGGCGGTGCGTTCCATCAACAATCCATAATTGGCTGGAAAGCCGATTTCGTAGCTTTATTTCAAAATCACCGAGTAAAATTACTGTCAAAGATCGGTAATTTTACTGCACTTTTGTTGCAGTGTAGTATTATCATTGGTTTCCCCCAGTAACACGTCCACAAAGTATAATTCCTACTGGACAACGATCGTATAAAGCTTCTCCGAAATCCCAAGAGTCTAAAGTGTCGGCATCAACGCGATTCAACTGACCGTAGTTTACTTTAACAAACCGGCTTCGGCATTTCCAAACGACTGGTCTTTGCTCAACGAAAAGCAACTCGAAACTGGCAACTAGGGCTGGGCAAAACCGAATCACATGGACTTCGAATCTGATTCGATTATTTTTTTCGAAATGAATCATAAATTTCATGTATAAATACTATAACAAATACTATACAAATACAAATATCCCATTTTTACTATTACAACTTGTCTCCATTGTGAAAAGACTTCATAGTTTAAGAAATTTATAGTTTATAGTGCATTTTCGATTCACACTCCATGTCTGAGAGCAACAATTTTCATATTTTAACGACGAAAAATAATCGATTTTGGTCAAATTTGACCAAAATCTATTGTATTCCGTCGCAAAAATTGAAAAATCTAGTTCACTTGACAAATTTTTGTTTCTATGGACGATTCACGATTGATTCGAATAATTTGTGATTCGAATCGATTCGAATCGAATCAACCTGCCCTAGTGGCCATTTATAAAAACAACCCGTGTGTGTGTGTGCGTGTGTTTAATTCCAAAAATGGCGCTTCCAACTACATTGGTCATTTGCACCATGGCCTGGACGGTATCAAACGTTAACTTTGATTACACGTTGAAGTCTTTCTCGAACGTTTCATCTCATTTATTATATTTTGACAGTGATTGAAGATTCTGCATCAGTTTTTGATTTTTCAGACCTAGTGTAGATTACAATCCGCGTAAATTGGCATATAGTTACTGTATATAAACAACCGTTTGAATAGTTCCCAATTATTTTATATGCATTAATTTCGGCGGAATTATTCTGTCATAATTCATTTTATTAAAGATGACGTGGCATTAATTCCTGATTGAGCTGCAATTAGTTACGTCATAAATTTACAGCCAATTGTTTTTGATCGCACCGTTATTAAATTTCGTCTGTCAAGCTTTAGACGCAGATAGGCCGCGCCCTGGTGAAGCGATCTACGGAGGAGACCGGCAATTGTGTTATTAAAATCGCGCAATAACTCACTATATTGAACTTGATTAAATAAGTAATCCTGATTGCACTGCATCAGAGTTGCCTCATGAGTTCACAGCTTTTCAATAGCGCCGCAACAATCACTTACTTCATTTATAAATGTAATCTTGTAAAGTACGATATGCAGATGGACCGCGCCCTGGCGGCGCGATCTATCAGGGACATGCGCCACAACTTATTATATTGAATTTGAAACGGCAACAATTCCTGATTGCGCTGAATTGAGTTACGTCATGAATTCATATTCATGTCCCGGCATTTCAGTTCGTGACGCAATGCAGTTAGGTGGTCTTATCCTAATTAAAAATTTGATTTGATCAAGAATGAATCACAAATAGATCGTGCAGTCAGTGACCCTTGAACTTGAAAAGTTAGTAAAAAAATCATGAACGAATTCACAGCCCAACCAAAACAAAAGATATCTGAGGTTTATCAGATTGGAAACCGCAATAAGTCCGTTGTTCTAATGCTTCCATTGATGTGGTGAATGTATATTAAATCAAATGTGAGAATAAACATATTAAACTATACATTTGGGAAAAGATGAAAAGATCACGTCGGAAATATTAGATATATTATATTACAAAGGACCAATTAGTTCACAATATAAATTCCACAGTAGTCTTTTTACTGCAGGCTGCCTTCCATGATTTTTAATCACGCCCTCTTAGGATTTTGAATAGTCCTGACGTATTTTCTGCGTTTTGTAAAAGGCGACTAAAAGGAAACAAAGAAGTGGTCGATGGTTTTATCATCGCCCAGGGAGGATACCAATCACTGCACTTTACCATGGTGGCTTAGTCATGTATGGGTGTATTCCGTTTGAGTGTACTGTGTGTACTTGCTGGCCCTACATCTTGTAGTAGCTTTTTGCTATTCAAATGGACGTTTGTTGGCTCTTTCAGACGCTGCTTTCGGCCCTCCTCTACGGGGTAAATTCCATTCAAAAGCAGCTGTTTATTTGAGTAGCCCAGTAGCTTGCATTTCGCCGGAGTCTAAACTGTTCTAATTTATTTGAACTTTATAGGTTGCTGAGGGTTTAACCGTCACCCAGAGCAGAAACCATTCACTCTATAATAGCGGTTCAGTTCTGTTCGTTTTTTTACTTAGATTGCAATTACTGATACTAACTATATTTTACGTAGCAATTTATCACAAAGGTGACCGTTAGTCGGTTACTTTTAAGTTTTTCTTTCGGCCTTGGTTGGATTCTACTAATAATATTATACTATTTCAGGTGTGCGGGGATAAGTCAAGTGGAAAGCACTACGGTCAATATACATGTGAAGGATGCAAAAGTTTCTTCAAGCGCAGCGTTCGACGGAATCTCTCTTACACATGTAGAGGGAATAGGAACTGCCCTATGGATCAACATCATAGGAATCAATGCCAGTATTGCAGGCTGAGAAAATGTATAAAAGTTGGAATGAGGCGAGAAGGTGTGTGTTTGTCTTAGTTTTCGTAGCAGTAAAATATCATGTATCCCCTTTTTTGGAAAAAAGTTAGAGGACAATTTTTTATTATGACCTATTTATAGCGCTTTTTTTCTATTTTCTTTGATGTAAAAATATAGCGCTATTATCTTAATGACGTACGTCGTCAAAATAAATAAGTTGTTATTTTTCCATGCAATGGTCCAATCATACTCAAAAGGCCACAATTTCGATTATTCAAAAGTCTAAAACATAGTTTAATTAACCAAATCGGATTCAGGGCTGTGTTAACACTCGAATTAAAATCCGGTAGGTAGGGATAGAATAGTCCCAACCTATTACTTGTATGCCGTAAGAGGAAACTAAAAGGAAGTAAAGTGGTAGATGGTTTTACCATCGCTTAAAGCAGATACCACTAACTTTACCATGACGGTTCAGTTCCATTTTTCTGTTCAGAGTACATTTGCTGGTACTACATCTTGTAGTAACTCTTTGCTAATATGTGGCCGTTAGTTGGTTCCTTTCGGTACTACATCCGGCCTTGCGCAGAATGAATTTCGATGAAAAAAAATCTTCTGATAATATCACCGACGGCGCACCAGCATGTTGGGAGTGCGCCTGATCCCATTAAAGTAGAAATGTTTAATGAAAATTTTTTTTTGCTTAGAATCGGGGCTGGGCAATATCGAATCATGAGAATTCGATCTGATTCGAATCACAATCTGAAATCGACAATCGAAATTTTAATATTTTAACAAAAAAACAATCGATTTTGGTCAAATTTGACCAAATCGGTTGTATTTTTTCGTTAAAAAATTATATCTCACTTCACTTAACAAGATTTTGTTCCTATAAGCGATTCGCGATTGATTCGAAAAATTGATTGTTCGAATCGATTCGAATTTCCAAATGAAATTGCCCAGCTCAGGATATAGCTGATGGTTGTCATTGCATTTAGTTACTCCAGGAATTATCATTTGTCAAGACCTTACTCATGACCAAGTTTTTTAATTGCTCAGCTTGGACCTTTAGAGTATTAGTAACGCGGAGTGCTTTAGTGGTCTTTGGTAGCTTCCAAGTGATTTTTTGCCCTTACTTTGATCAAAATTTTGTATAAAATTAAAAAAAGGTTGTCTACGATGTAAGCTTTCAATACTATATATATACACGCTATGATTAGTCGCGGCGTTCGGCAATTAAATTTATGCGCATAGGTCGTTCGGTCGAAATAGCGCGCGATGTTTACGCGTTTGTCACCCAACGACACCATGACAGTCCACAAATGCTTAATAAGATGTAAACTCACGATCCACGTAAAAGATCAGATAAATGTCTTTCAACCTGCCCTGCCGTATATGGTTCATCTGCGGCACATAATGGAGAAAACAAACGACATCCAAGAAACTGAAGGCTGCAATGATAGGATTGTTTGGTATCAAAAAAAGATGATTTAAAGGCAGAATCAAACAACGTAAAAGACCAAAGATAACATTTGCCAAGTATGGGCCATAGATGGATCGTGACGCCAGGCGCGGTCCATCTATGTCCCATGCTTGACGAATTGAAATTATTGAATACATTTGTGAAACTTTCAATTTTTTTTTTGAGAATTTTGAGTTAAAATAAATTTCTCTTGTTAGACTTATTCACAAAATTAGCGCGACCTTACTCTTTCATTTTATTATTTTAAAAATTTTTGTTTGATAGACTGACATAATTCCATCCTAAAATTGACAAGACAAATTATAAATAATGTTTCTCAATTAAATTTATTGTCCCAGGGTATTCATGGAACGTGTTTATATTTATGTCGCTTACATGACACCATGTTGCCGCGAATGTCGTTGTTATTGCGATGTTTATTAGATATTTAATTTAAAATATCCGTGCTCTTGACAAATTAAAAAGCATGTCGCTTGATTGATTTTCGTTGAGAAGCGGTTGGGTGTATTTTTGACCTGATAATAAGCCCTGATGACTCACATGCAAGGGAGTGGCATTTTATCAAACAGAACTTGGGACGTAATTTGGTTTATTTCAAAACATTTTGTCTGCCTGTCTGTTTATTGATAATAGGAAACTTTTTTGGAATTGTATATTTGAATGGACCTGTAGATACGGGCTTTAGAATATTCCTAAATGTATTTCCTGCGTGTCGTAAGAGGCGCCTAAAAGGAAGCAAAGAAGTGTTAGATGGTTGTACCATCGTCCAGGGCAGATACCACTAACTGAACTTTACCATTGTGGTTCAGTTGCGTTTGGGATGTTTTCCGCTTAGAGTGCAGTTGCTGGTACTTTTATCTTGTAGTAGCTCTTTGCTATTAAGTGGCCGTTAGTTAGCTCCTATTAGGCTCTGCTTCCGGCCTTGTTTAGAGTGAATTTCAATGAAAAAAAAATACCGATCGAAAATATCAAGTTAAGCATTTGTCACAGATCGAACGCGACCTATCACTGACCTATACTTTACAAAAGACTCTTCGAGATATAGAGAGAAATATTTCGTCCGAGAGCACCCTGGGGTGGGCACTATAACTAGGGAAGCCCAAAATATTCGATTCGGGGTTCGCGAAGTATGAATTATTCGATTCGATTTTCGCTGATTCGAAATCAACAGATTCGAAAAAGTATACATAGTCAAAAAATAATTGTAAATTTCTCTGTCTTTGAAACGATTTTTTGAAAAAATGTTTTGTTTGTTTATCATAGTACTCCCGGTTCGAATATTCGATTCGATTCATAAAAATTATTCGGTTTGATTTTGTATTCAACAGATATTCGGTTTTGGCCGATTCTAACCCTGCCCGCCTGGAGATGACGGCTAGTACAGGGCATTGGGCAAGGTTGCTCCACTGCAAGAAGTGACTATATAAAAAAAACTTTAAATCTTTATAAACATGAGATCATTCAACGTGCGGGCGCGATGGGCCAGTGGTTATCATCTTGGCTTTGCAGGTTGGAAATCTCAGGTTCGACTCCCGTCAAGTGCGGCTCGTTGATCGCGCACTTTGTTATTTGAGTGCCCGTCAGTTTAGTCCTTTCAGGCGCGAACGTATATAAAAAATTCCCACCACTCACCCAGGGTATTGAGTAGACTTGGTCAAGCCGGAAAAATCTTTCCCACAACACTAATCCTTTTCGTCTCAAAATGGTCGCAGTTGCGAGGCGTTGTTCAAAGTGGTCTATTCAAATGAGTGGACGTCCAAAAAAATATAAAATTCCTCTTCGTTATACAGGTTTCGCGACATTTTTTTCTAAACTTTTTTCATTTTTTGCCAAACCGAATCTAATCGAGATGTCGTTTAAAATTTTACATTGTTTTCAAATTTGCAAGCAGGCTGTCGGTCTGTTTAATCCTGGGTCACCGAGGTGTCAGCCGTGTAATACGTGTTTATTATACTAACCTCGATGGTACAAAACGGACATAAATTTAAGAATTTATATGAATTCTTGATCCAACTCGTCCACATTCAAGTCGGAATTTTTTATGTGATCATGTTTTGTGAAGTATGGGTCACTGATGGATCGCGTCGATGGGACGCGACCCATCTGTGGCCCATGCTTGGCAAAATAAAATTCTGGTTGGCTTAAGCATCGAGTCGCTGAGACATGGTCTCAGCCGATCACGAAAACCCAAGTAAATCAGACTTTGTCGAGTGTGGTTCTTGCTTGACAAGATATAGCTTCCGATTGAGAACTGTCCAAATTGTGTCCCGGGATTGAAAGAACTTCCAATTTAGAAATGACAATCCTGAAGACGAGACACTGATATTTCGAAATCGTTCATTTTCAAGAACTATGTTTCGATATATATATATATATATATTTTATAGCCACTTCTTAGAGTGGATCACCCTGTGCAAGGCCCTGTAATAGCCGCCACTTATAGACGGGCATGGTTACAATTACTGAAAAGATATGATCTTTTCCTGTTCGGCTGAGCCAACCCAAGTTATAACACCCTGGGTTGAATGGTGGGTATGGAGAAGCGTTCCTATAATTCGAAATATTGCTTGCATCTTTCGCAACATAGCCCTGTTGTATGCCAGTTTTTGAGGCCACGATGCAGTAAGTTGTCCCACCGATGCGTTGCGTTTTGCGTAACAAAGCGAAACGTCTGCATTACCTTCTTTTAAATTGCATTATTATGGCCACCAAAAACAAACGTTCGTAATGAAACGAGCTCTCTCCGTTAGCTTGTATAGCAGACCGTTCGGCCGCGTTGGAAAAATAACAAACGCATGCGTAGCGTTGTAAAGAGCAGGGTTGAAATAAAACAAACCTAGGAAACGCAACCTACGCAAGCGCGTGTTGAAGCCTCAAGAGCAAAATTATAATATTTTCAAAATGTAGAAAAACGAAATAAATTTCAACCAGGTTTCCAGAATTCTGTTTGAATAAAGCTAGGGACAACCAACTCGATGGCCTAGTGCTTATCATGCTGGCATCGCAGGTTGAGGATCATGAGTTCGAGCCCCGGTGAGTTCGGATCATTTTTCCATACCGACCGCTCAAACCAGAGTGTCATAACTTCTTTAGGCTATTTTTAACCGGATTGGCCATATCTTTCCAACAATCTTTAACCCTGTCTGACTAAAAATGGCGCTAGTACAGGCAAGGCCTTGGTCGGTTTGATCTTATTTCAACCATAAAATTGATAAAAACGTTCAATTTAGCTCAATGTTATTTATACATCATAGAAATATCTAGTTTCAAGTTTTTTCATCAAACTAGACTCATTTTCCGGAAGAAATTAGCGCGACCGATTGAAACACGTCGATCAATCGTTGAAAATACATAATTTCATTAATTATTAATCTGGGAAGGTTCACAGTCAACTGAAAGTGACGATATGGTGTGTAGGAGAGTTTCATCCGTTTATGGCTGGGCAATTCGATTCCGTTTTTCGCGGACGCGGTCTATCGGTGGCTCATGCTTGGCAAAATATAATTTCTGACAAGGCCGGCCTTAGGGCTGGGCAGTTCGATTCCGTGATTTGTATTAATTCGAAGCACAAATTATTCGAATCAATCGTGAATCGTTTATAGGAACAAAAACTACAATAATTTTCATTTTGAACGACAAAATGCAATCGATTTTGGTTAAACTTGGGCATGCTTTAAAAATGTGATGGGATGTAATTTGCACAGACACAAAACTAAAACCGGGTTATCTTTATGGACTCCGAGCAACACACATTGCGAGCATTTTGATACTTGATAAATTTGTCCCATGGGTGTCGGGATCGCGTCCGGTTTTGGCACGATACGTTTTTTGTTACCACGACAGTCTTACTGAGATTTTTCCAACTCAATTTTTTTTTGACTGGCAGATTTTGCTAGACATGAGCCGCTGATGGATCGCGATGTCGAGTCGCGGTCCATCTGTGGCTCATGCTTGGCCAACTATGATTATGAGGGTTATTGCCGAGAAATAATGACTATGATTCCTATGTGACTGGCGGTCTTGTCATAATCAGAAATTTATTTTGACAACACTTGTCACAAATGGACTGCTCCTTGTCTGCACGACTCAGGCTGGGCAACTGATTCGAAGCACAATTTATTCGAATCAATCATGAATCGTTCATAGGAACAAGAACTTGCTTAATAAACCAGAATTTTCATTTTTAACGACAAAATGCAATCGATTTTGGTCAAATTTGACCAAAATCGATAGTATTTTGACGTTAAAATATGAAAATTTCTGCGTTTAGACAATGTGGTGTGAATTGAAAAACACTATAAACTATCAATTTCTTGATAATCGCGATGGAGACAAATTGTATTAATATAAACGGGATATTTGTTATTTACGTGGAATTAGTGATTCGATCCTATTCGAAAAAATTATTCGAACCAGATTCGAATTTCAAATGATTCTGTTTTGGCCCAGCCATATGCATGACCCATCAGTAAGTAATTTGAGTCAGTTACATGTTTCATTGAAATATTTCTAGAATGGGGTCGTGGTAACTACTAGCAACTAGCCAGACCAAAATCGAGTAACTTTTGATTTCAGAATGAAACTGAATAATTATTTATTCGAATCGAATGCATCGTAAAAGACAAAAAAATGTTTTCCAAAAACTTGTACTATAAAAATTAAGATTTCGATACTGTTGAATTCCAGTGGAGCCATTCAAAAATAATTTTTTTAGGCATCTATGTTTATACTAACTTTGAGTACTGTTGCCTGTTGGATCGCTTTAAAGCTCTAGAGGCTCTTCGAGGGATTTCCATGAATGATATGTCGCTCGCAACTTTACAATGAGCGAATTTCCATAAAATAATTAAACCATGGCTCATGCTCGCCAAAACAGAATATATCGTATGGTAAAAATCCACTACTTGGGTCGAACGAGTTCGCGCGACTTTTGTCGTCAGCAATTCCCATGAAGAATTTTATTTTATCTAGCATGATCCACAGATAGACCACGACTAAAGGACGTGATTCATCAGTGGCTCATACCTAACGAAAAATGTTTTGTACCTTTTTCTAACAATGTAAAGAGTTTAGATATATTTCACAAAATAGTTGTATATAAATCCAACATTCGGCTTCGGTTACCTAGGCTAATTGCGAGAAATTTAATTTTGTTAACTATGAGCCACAGATGGATCGCGCCTTGACAGCGCAATCCATCAGTGACTCATGCTCAACAAACGATATTTTAACAATATTTTTCTGAATTCGATTCCTTTTCTGCGAGAAATGCGAAACATACAGGGATCTTAAGACGTCGCTTCGCGCGCGCAAATGTCACATCGGTTCATTCATAGTGACGTGACAATACAATATTATGATAAAACAATGTAAAAATTAATCATAAACAGAAGTCAGAATGTCGCTTGTTTCGCCATAAAGATATCAATGTCATGTTATAATAGCCGGCGCAGCTGACCTCGCCTCGGGCCAGTCAGCGATTTTCGCCTTAATCAGCTATCTGATAAAAATAAAATGGCGACGGAATATTTATTTCCAGAACAGCCAAAAACATTTAAAAATTCTTTTCAAAACAATGGCGTATTTAACGTAATAAATAGATATTCTAAAATTCTGAGATGATTTCATTCTGTTTCTTTTTTAAATGCAGAGAAATCATGACTTATGCAAAATATCACGTTGTCTAAGTTGATATAAGTATATTTCAGCTAGTGCTTGGAAAAACCGAATCATTTTAAATTCGGATCTGATTCGAATATTTTTTCCGAATCGGATCAAATTGCCAAATCCATAACCATACCGAATATCCCATTTATATGCCCAGTATTATTGTCTCCATTATGGTAATTAAAAAATTTGCAGTTACCATTCACAAACATTAGACTTATAAGTGGTGTATTTTCAAATATACTCCTGTCTGAGTGCGAACATTTTTATTTTAAAGAGAAAATTTTGTCGTTAAAAATCAAAAATCCTCACTCTATTTGGCAAATTTTTGTTTCTATGGCCGATTACGATTGATCCGAATAATGTGTGCTTCGAATGCTTAAATGACAAATATCTTGATTCTAGTTGAAAAATATTTTGAAAAATAAGCCTACTTGAAATCGCAATAACGGCTGGGAAATTCAATTCGGTGATTCCAGTAGATCTGAGGTATAAATTATTTGAATCAATGGTGAATTGTCCGTTTGAAAAATAAATGCTAAAAGTCGAATTTTCGATACTATCGAATCGAGTGTATTTTGTCGTTAAAATATGGAAAATTTTTGCTCTTAGACACATCGCCGTTAACTTTATATATATAATTTAAATTATCCGAATCAGACATGTATTGTAGCGTTTCGAATCTTCAATATTCGAGACTGTAACTCCCAATAAAATATTTTTGTTCAAACATCTCAAATGCTATTTTTGTTTTTTTAATAAAATAAAAATTCGTCCTCGTTTGAACCGGAAAATTCTTCGAAATCTTCTGTCTAGCCAGTCATAAATCTTTTCAAATAATAATGAGCGGTAACATATGAAACGCGCTACTCTTTCTGTTTATATTTGTAGTAGAATTGACATTTGAACTCTCAACTTTGACCGGAAGTAAGTTAAACAATCTTGATAATACGTGAGGTAATCCGGGTTTATGCGATTTTTGAGTCGTAACTTCACGTTTGTACTGTGTCAAAGTTCATTTACTACAAGCGAACTCAAACGACCTGAATGATGTAAAAAGTTATGAAGTTCGAGTTTGGTCATTTCTAGGGATGACCAGCAATTTAAGAATTCCGATTATATGAATCAATTTTGTTTTCGATCAATTTTTGTTAGTATTCACTCTCAGAAACATTGCCAGTAGGACTCGGCAATTTGATTCGGTGATTTGAATCGATTCGAATCAATTATGAATCGGTCATAGAAACAAAAACATGCTAAATGAAGTGCATTTTTCCATGCAAAATGCAATCGATCTTGGTCAAATTTGACCAAAATAGGTTGTATGTCGTTCAAATAAAACGACCACGCTTTTCAGTCAGTTTATGCTAGTATCTGTAATTTGTTACTTATACTTCCTAATCATCACAATGGAGATTATAATAGTAATAGTAAAAAAGGACATTTGTTATTTTTATGATATCAACGTTTCCATCCGATTCGAAAAAATTATCCGAATTAGATTCGAATTCCAAATGATTCGGTTTTGCCCAGCCCTAAGTGCCAAGCAGAACCTACGTGTTGCTTGCATGACGAAAACCCTCTGCAATATGTAGTACCAGCAACTGCACTCTAAGCAAGAAAACATTCCCAAACAGGCGAGGTCCATCTTAAGCTTATAATTACCAGAATAAAAATTTTATTGAAGTTGTATATCCCAATTTCAAAGTATCAGAGCAAGTCAAGATTTTCGTATAACGTCTATGTATAACGCCTATATATAATATAAATCGTATAAAGTACAACACCAACGGCTTACGGCCAAATATAGGGAGAATATGGAGTGCCATATTCAACCAACGCTTGACGAAATCAAAATATATGATAGAGTTAGTAATACTTTGTGGACAATAACAGTAAAAGTAAAAATGCAATAATTGTTAATCAACGATTCGATCCGATTCGAAAAAGTTATCCGAATCAGATTCGAATTCAAAATGATTCGGTTTTGCCCAGCCCTAACTATGGAGTTTGTATTTTCCATCTACGCTTGATAAAATGAAATAGTTAATAGCGATATTACTTCACTATTGTAAATCCAAATTTCAAGACACAGATTTCGCGTAGAGCCAAGTACAGTAACGGCGGCACCAGTCGCACTTGAGAAATCCACCATGCATATAAGAAGCTTATTTTAACGCATTTATCGCTTCACTGATAGTCGCCTCGTTAGCTTAAAACAAAAGCCTGCTTACTGCGTGAAAATAGAGTGGAATGTGCTTTTGTTCTTTTGATAATAAAAATTTGCTGAACTGATATTGGTTAATTTTAACGCAAAAAATTCAAACTCTCTTTTCTTCAAAAGGTTGGGTATTTGAAAAATCGAAATATGATCATTTTTTTTTTAATATTCATTTAATCTATATTTATTTAGCTAAAAATCGTTAAAACGGCTTTTTGCAGTGAAATCATGATATATGCCAAATTTTACGTTGTAAAATTTGACATATATCATGACTTTACTGCAAAATATGGTCAAATATCACCAATTTTGTTTGTCTAAAAAATTCAAGCGTTATCCTATTTATATAGTAAATTGTTAAATTTTGAGCAGCGCTTGAACTAAACTGAACAGAAGCCGCTTACTTAATAAGAAGTATATAAAGTCGGATGCAGCTTTGTGCTCTTCATGAATAAAAATTTGTCGCATCAAACTTAGTATAATAAGGACAAGCCAGCGGTTTTCGCACCCGGTCTGAAAAACAAATCATAAAATTCATCCGATATACCAAACTTTACGCTGTGAATAATAAATATAAACGCTGATAAATGTATTTCTGTGCGCCGAAGTTGATCCATTTTTGCACCAAATCGATTATAGAGGCAACCATTTCATATTATTTATTATTTCAATACATATATTTTCAAATTTTTATAGTTCAGTTCGCCATTATCAAGAATTCTTTCTTTTGTTATTATTTTTTTAACCCAAATTAGATATTAGTCAGAAATTGTACCTAACGTGCGAACTTGGCTCCAAAAATACTTCAGTTTTCATCTTTCGTAAAAACTTTGTTTTCTCCCTTTTTTCATTCCAACAAAAAAATTTTAATTTTTTTTAAGCATGAGTCACAGATGGATCGTGTCGTCCAGACGCGGTCCATCAGTGGCTCATACTTGACGAAATAAAATTTCTGATTGAGCATAGATAAAAAATTCAATGAAATTTAACATCGAAACACATTTTCTAAAAATTCTTCCCAAAAATTTTCCCGAAGTGGATATTCGAATCGGACATTTTCTATTGGATTCGATTCCTCAATCCAACTAAAAGGGACAACCCCATATACAATTATCAATAATTCTGTCTGTTGTCATTTTTTTAACCAAAATTTGACTTTGAGCAAAAATTAGACCAAAATTGAGAGAAAGGTTTTAAATAAAATGCTTTCATTTTCCCGGGCGATCCATCGACCACTCTAATCAACAATATACAACAAATGACAAGGTTTCGAATATCCAACTTATTATGAGTTCACAATGCCATCTTGTAATTCGACCCATTGTTACGTATGTGAGACTTACTTAGCTTGATTTGATTCTTATCTCGGTGAATATCTTATTGGAAGTTGTGCTTTCGGGGAAGAGAGTCTTTCGCTCAGCTTGGTTGTCAAATTTAGGAAATGCTTTATTTTTATTAATACCATAATCAATCCACGTCATTTCTGTTTCTTCACAATCCATTATTTGACTGGGTGGCATCGAAAAAGCTTGGGTCATAAACCAGCATCCATACCCAGTCAAAATTTAATTTTGTCATGCATGAGCCACAGACGGAACGCGCGTCCACGGCGCGATCGAATAGTGACTCATACTTAACATCCACTGTTTTGATAATATTTTTCTGACTGGACATAGACAACATTGTGAGTGTTTCTTGAAAGGCACGAGTGCTTTCCCCGTCTGCCACGTTAATATACGATTCACAGGTACGGGGTTCAGAATAGTCCTAACATATTTCCTGAGCGTCGTAAAAGACGACTAAAGGAAATCAAAAAGTGGTTCATGGTTTTACCATCGCCCAGGGCAGATACCGATCACTTAACTTTACCATAGCAGTTCAGTACCGTTTGGAATGTTTTCTGCTTAAAGTGCAGTTGCTGGAACTAGATCTTATAGTAGCTCTTTGCTTTTCAGTGGCTGTTAGTTGGTTTTTTATTCACTGCTTCCGGCCTTGCTATGAGCGAACTTCTATGAAAAAAGAATATACATTTCAACCAAGCAAGATTTAACAGATCTAACGATTTTACTGTAAAAAAGGTTTATTTAAAATAACAAATATATTTTATGCAAAATTCTCTAATAACTGACTGTTCGGATAAATGCGTCCTTGTTCAACATTATACTTTGTTTTTCAGCCGTTCAACGAGGACGAATGCCGCCAACCCAACCTCACCCAGGACAATATGCCATAACAAACGGTGAACCCACTTTGGGACATGGGTACCTTTCCGGATACATCTCCCTTCTACTGCGAGCTGAACCGTACCCAACGTCACGATTCGGGCTCCAATGCCACACCCCGAACCAAATAATGGGAATAGACAATATATGCGAACTTGCGGCAAGGCTGTTATTCTCCGCAGTCGAATGGGCACGAAACATACCCTTTTTCCCAGACTTGCAAGTCACAGACCAAGTTGCAATGTTAAAATGGGTTTGGAGCGAACTATTTGTCCTTAATGCGGCCCAATGTCACATGCCCCTTCACGTAGCTCCCCTACTGGCCGCCGCGGGTCTCCACACATCGATGAGTGCGGACCGTGTCATGGCGTTCATGGACAACATTCGAGTATTTCAAGACCAAGTCGAGAAATTGAAAGCTCTTCATGTCGATTCTGCGGAATATTCTTGCCTCAAAGCGATTGTGTTATTTACTGCAGGTACGTCAGAACTTTTACGCATCTTATTACATCATTATTACGTTTGACGTTTGTCGGGTTATATTTCTATATCTAAATTCATTTATGTAAGGATGGCTTGTGTAAAAATTGGTTCCGCTTTAGTCGTTTGTAGAGGATCTAAATACACAGTACAATTTTCTGTGTACCACTGGGCAATTCGATTCGCTGATTCGAATCGATTCAAAGCACAATTATTCGAATCATTCGCCAATCGTTCATAGGAACAAAAACTTGCCAAATGATATGAAATGTCCATGTTTAACGATAAAATGTAATCGATTTTGGTCAAATTTGACCAAAATCGATTGTATTTTGTCGTTTAAATATGAAAATTGATGCTCTCAGATGGAGTGTGAATTGAAAATATACACCATGAACTATAAATGTCTTGATTTTCACAATGAAGACAAGTTGTAATACTGAAAATAAAATATTTTTATGTACACGGAATTGGTGATTCGATCCGATTCGAAAAAATTATTCGAATAGGATTCGAATCCCAAATGATTCGGTTTTCCCCACCCCTACTGGCCACTCTGTAAGAAATTTCATTTTGTCAAGCCTGTGCTACAGATGGATTGTGCTTCGATAATATAATCTACTCTTGCTTGCCAAAATATTTTTGACCTCTTTTTGAAATTTGTGGAGGGTGCCCGGGATCGTTTACAATTTAATTTCTGGGTTACTCGGCGCCCCAGTTCTCAGCCGCTAAGTCGTTGGTGGTAACAGAAGTTCATATGTGACAGTAATCGCGTTAATAAAGCGTCTATTTTCACTCTACTCCGCCACAACCTCGCCAAGGTCGCCAACTTTCTAACCTAATTATCGTGGTGGTTCAACTTATGAAATATTCAAAGTTAATTCCAGTAAAACTTGTTTCAGTCCAAATTACCGCGCGCGGTAAACTTTCCCGCCTTTTTTGACGAATATTAATCAAGAAAACGTCATTGACTTGTCACAATGCTTTATATAAATTAGGCATTGTGAGATTACAATGTTTTTCACTTTAGAAGATGACCAATTACATTTCTCAAGATAACTCGTCATAATGCATTGAATATTAATGAGAATTTCAAGCTATAAACAGGAGAATTTGGAATTCTTTGGTAAATTAGCGCAACCGCAATTTTGTAAAAAATGGTTTTTCGTTTTTCTGTATTCTCGTTATAAAAGCGCATCTATTTCACCCGGCGCGTATTTATATAGTTATCATTTTACTCGAGGCTGAATGAGAAATTCGGGAATTGGTCGCATAATATTAGTTGGTGTTGCAATCTGATAAGATCTCACTCGAAGAGGGGAAAAGTGTAAATGTGTTTACGCAGTGGGGTGGGAATTATTCGGCAAAATCCGCTAATATATATATATTTCAAGAAGCAGGGGATTATCAGAATTTATTACACTACTTAAGTCGTAAACCCAATCTGCATATAATATTTATATTTTTGGGGTAAGCAAACGCGTGTTACTTTCTTCGAATTTTTCTTTGAAACTTAGACCCTGGTGCGTTTTTTAAACTTTATTTTATGTTTTGTTTACTTTCCTGATAACTCTGTAATGTGATATCATTTGTATCGCCCTTCGTGTCGACAGAGGTGTCGAAATAAACTATTACTATGCATTAACCAATATGCTATCGGATCCCACCGATTAATTTAAGTTGCTCAGAGTCGAATATTTTGAAGCGACCGTTCGAATGTTGCATTCCTATTTTATTTTATTTTTTTAATTTTATTTTATTAAGCATGAGCCACAGATGGATCGCGCCTTGATGGCGCGATCCATCAGTGACTCATACTTAACAATATATGTCCAAACAAAACGATTCACAAGCAAAATTGTTTGATCTTATCTCAACCTTCAAGCCGATTCCTAAGTGACATTAAATTGTCTTCGGACACAGAACTAAAATGTATTGTAAATAAACATTCACCGGACAATACGTTGACGATCATTTCACGGCTGTTTTCTCCTATTGCCGTCTACTACTCAGTAAAAAAAACGGTCAATATTTCCCAAACGGAACTGAACCGTCATGATAAAGTGTAGTGAGTGGTATCTGCCTTGGGCGATGATAAAACCATCTACCACTTTTTTACTTCATATTAGTCGCCTCGGACTATTCTGAATTCTATCAAAGCCTGCACCTACATGGTTTTCAATATGGTTCACTGATGGCTCGCGCCTATTTTTCGCGACTTATTTTCGAATCGAATATCGTATTTTGTTATTTCATTCGAATTTTTCCGAATATATTTCTATATCAAAAGGGAGAATGTGAATTGAAGATTTTAATAAATTACCAATTTAAGCTTTGCAGGTACGGGGGCTTTAGAATATTCCTAACGTATTTCCTGTGTGCTGTAAGAGGCGACTAAACGGAAGTAAAGAAGCGGTAGTTGCTTTTATCATCACCCAGGGCAGATAGCACTCACAGCATTTTAGTTTCGTATCAGTTATTTCGATGTGTACATGTGTTTTGATGAGCGATGTGTTTTAATGAATCTTTTGCCGGTTTGATGATTCATTTTAGCTACTTATTCCGTTCTCGCGTAAAACTATTTAAAAAATAAGAAATACAGTAAATCGTTGAGCCATTTTCAACATGACATGTTTCCGTAAAATATATCTAATTGATAATGCAATTAGTTTTAATGAGTCTGCTAATCACCATAAAACCAAGGCTTCCGCCATGTCACCGACAAGTATTTACAATAAAAAAAAATGGCAAAGAAGTGAAAAAATACTATATTACAATAGCGCATTACAATAGCGATCCATACTGTACAGGCGGCTCAATCGGAAATTTTATTTTGTCGAGCATGGGCCACAGATGAACCGCGCCTCGACGGCGCGATCCATCAGTGACACATGCTTAACAAAACACGTTCGGTCAATATCTAAATATTTGTCTTCACTTATTTCTTTTGTCTTGCATGAGGAGATTAGGAACATTCAAAAAGCGGTGGGTGCATGGTTTCTTCATCACCCAGGGCAAATATTACCCACTGCTCTTTATTATACCGACTCAGTTCTGTATGAACGTCTCCCTCTCAAAGCTCAGTTGCTGATTTTTCATTGTTCATTCTCATTAAATTCGGTATTGATCATCTGTTCCTTTAAAGAACCTTATTTTGATTCCAGTCTTCGAACGAATTAATATCCAAATATGAATGTAGACAAATTTGTGCAAATTAACGTTGCCTTTTCAATGATAAACATGCCATTTGACCGTCACATTGCTTCTCGTACAAATCACGTGATTAGCGATTCATCCGAGTGGACAAGCCCCATGGGCGATCACTTAAAGGTATACTACGGTCATCGCGAACACCATATGGTCATCTTAAATATTCTTTTCTGGCAAAATTAAGTTATAAAAACAAAAATATGGAATGGGCAGCCAAAACGTGTGTACTAAATTATGCATAAGGTCTTGAGGCCAAGCGATATGGGCAACCGCTTAGTGATATCCGCTTAAATATACTGAAAATATCGATCCGCATATCGCATCGATTCACGTTAGAAAATGACCATTGCGTGACGTCATCAATTTTCTTACGCAAAACTTCGCCTGGTACAAACAGTCAAAACGAAATTCTTTGTTTCAAGTATGTGAACATGGAGGAACGCGTGATTGTTATCGCCTTGTCAACCTAAATACAAAAACATCATTTTCTCTTCCCACAGATATATATGCTCCATTCAAGTGGTTGTTATATCATATTCGGAGGATAAAGATTTGGATACTATTACAAAATTCCATCATAATATACAAAATTTACGCCCACCTCGGGTGCGCAACTATTCTCGAAAAAAATCATAATACTCGAATTTAAATTTTTTGTCCGTACCCCCATCATTCGAGATTTTTTGCCGCCGGTGTTCTTAATACATGACGAAAGTCAAATATCCTTAGATCTTTCAAGAATATTCTTCCAGTTGTGCTTAGGGTAAATTTCAATTCAAAGAAAAATTGAGTGAATTTACTTTAGCAAGCCTCCACATTCTCTGTTTCGGTTGTGTTGAAATTGTAAAGATTGAAACGATTCAAAATTTCGTCCACATTTTCAAAGGTTAACGTATAAATACCAATCATTGCTAATTAAAGCAACGTAAGGGTAAAGGTTTGAATCGTCGCGTTTTAACGTCGATTGATTTTGTTTTATCTGATTTTAATCGATGTACTTTGGTTCTGTATCCATTGTGGTTTTGTAAGTAAAACTGAGAACTGGTAGGAACAGGGTGCGGACTCCGCGGTGTGATACATTATCTATGGTGGGGTAAGACATTATGGCCTTCTCATCCTTATGTAGGGGTTTACAATATCGAATATTTTTCGATTTCCGAATCGAATAATTCTGACCAATCGAAGCGTTAGTCGAATCTAAATCTTACACTTAATAAAGACAACTTTCTTCGAATGGAATAATTTATGATTTTACGACAGCTCTATAACCAACCCATCAGGTAGTAGAATGGCATTACGATTGCGCGCTTTGGGTGCAATTTACCTAACGTATTATCTCCATTTTACGCAAAATGAATTCTTTTTGCTTCGATTGCTTTACCTTGCTCAAAGGCTAACACGCAAGCTATAGGCGGATAATCAAGTATTGTAAAACTATTATATGGTCGTGTTTTTGTCGATTAAAACGAACGGCATGAGTCAATAATTTCTCACTAACTCTTCTGTTTTGATGATAATTCTTCGACAACAACGACCAATGAGTAATTAGAGCCTCAAGCATATGAAAGTAGCAAATGAATGTGATTAGCTGATTTTGATATGTCATATCAATGTAGATAGAAATGATACTTTTATATTCAAGATTCGAGTTGATTCATCTGTATGTTCGATTCGGATGAATCGAATATTCTTTTCCGTGGTTCGAAATGACTCGACTAACGCTTTAACCAAAAATTTGCTAAGATAAGGAGTATATTTCTAAATATTTCGCCAATATTTTGATCATCCATTTTATTTTTGTAAAATTTTGAGATACAGGGCAGACAACTTCCTATAATTTAGCCTATGGCTATCGTTGAGTTTTTGTCTCCTTGGTAAAGCCAATCAAATGCAAAAAGTGGAAAATAATCGTGCGGTCGCCCAGGGCAGATGCAACTCACTACACTCTATTATACCGGTTCAGTTACATTCAGGATGTTTTTCTCTTTTGAAGTGCCAGTCATAGATTTCGTATTAACTCTCTGCCAAGTGAGTGGCGTTTGGGTAGGTTAATTTTAGGCATCAGTTACCGGTTTACGCTTTGAGTAAATTAAATGCGGTCTAGTTTCTGCAGTAACATCCAAACGCATTATAATTTTAATATCTATTACATGGTCGTATTACAAATGAACCCACAATATCCCGCGTTCATCTCGGTTCTTGATATTTACCAAGCATGGTACATGAATGAAATGCGCTTAAGAGCGCATTCCATTCATGTTCCATGCTTGGCAAAGTTTCACAAAATTAGGCTAATCTTTTTCGCGTGGGTGGAATAAATTTAAAATGGCGTCGTTGATCGTTTGCACGTTCCAAGTCCAGGCTACAATAGTGCGTGGATATGACTCATAAAAACAGCCTTCCCAGAAGGCATATGGTTCGGTATGTACGCAATAGGAATAACGCGTGCAATTTGTAGGTTACCATCGATAAGTCCTTATTTTAATAATAATATATTTATTGTTGAGCTTTTATTAAAATTTTTTGAAGAAAAATACTACTTTATCCAGAAAAACATCATATATTTTTCAAATTTTGATAATAATCAATAACAACAATCAAATTTTGCAAAAAAAATTTAAAAAATCGTGATTATGTTGCAAAATTGCTAATATTTCGACGAAAACATAATATATGTCTAATTTTGCGTCCTAATATTGACAAAAATGGGTGATTTGATAAATATAGCAAAATTTCCACTCTGCGATATTACGTATATTTCGAAAACGTTTATGCCTAAACAATGAAAATCAATGAATCTGTCGATGGGTTTTTAAATTAGGATTCGGAAAGATTCGGTATTGTCGTTCGTTATTCGATTCGAAAATGAATTTATCTGAGAGTTTTACCCTAAATATTGTGCAGATCGGCAACAGCGCGTACTAAAATAAAAATTAATTTTTTTGAAAATTGGCGTCAATGAAAAAAAAACGAGAGCAAACTCGTTCGAACCCAATTGAACTTGACAAAACTAGCCTTTGCCTCAGGCAAGATTGTCATAATTTTAACGATTGTTGCGTAAACAAACGATTTTAATCAGAATCTCAGTAGATTACGATTATAAACGGAAGACAATTTATGACGTTATAATAACATTTATATTGTTTAGAGTTTCAACTTAATTGTGACGTTCAAACGAAATTTGATGACGACGCTATATTTGCGATATATTGTGAATATTCAGTGCTCGCATTCAAAATCATTCCTCCTTAGTTGATTTACCACTTCCAGATTATACATATATTTTCGAATCAACTTCGTTTCAAATCGAATCTTTCAGATTAGAATATATTTCAAAAAATAATTATAGAATCTCATAAATAAGGACAGTTTTTACATTATGTTGGAAGGGGGATTCCGAAATACACAAAACCACAGCATAGAACAGGGATACTCTCTGTCGGGTTAACGTGGGAATTTCTTTTTCTATGCCTCTGCGTAAGTGGATCCGTATGCTAAAAGGATGCTATAGAAAGAGAATAAATTACTAGACAACAGAACCACTATAATAAAATGCAGTGAGTGGTATCTGCCCTGGGTAACGCTGAAACGATTCTTCCTATTATTACCGTAAACATTATGCATTCTGTCTAAGGGGAATATCACTTGTCTCTAAATAAGATTGACATTTTGGCAACAAATAGTAATTAATTCACAAATTAAATTAACATGTAACAACTGTCATATCTGGCAACGTAACATTCTCTTGGCAAGAAAGTCAGGCCGGAACCTCTGACCCAGTGACTTTTTGACCCCCAGCTGATTAGTATCCATACAACTGGCTACTCTTGTTGGGAAGCTTGTTTTTTTCAAGCATGAGCCACAAATGTAACGTGTCTCTACGGCGCGATCCATCAGTGGCTCATACTTAATAAAACACGTCTAAATGAATATTCAATATTCAGAACATATATAATATGACGTCACTGAGGCCATAATACACATGAAGTTGTCTTACCGATGCGTTGCATTACATTTCGGGAAACAAAATAAAAACGGAAATACACGCCTGTGTTGCTCGCGTTAATCGTGTTCACAAGCCTACAAAGCAAACTCACGCTACGAAACAAGCACTCTGCGTTAGCTTGCATAGCAAACCGTTCTGTTTCATTGGAAAACGTAAGGAACTGCATGCAAAGCATTGCGCTTGCGTGAAACGTAAGGGTAAAATATAACAAACCTACGCAAACGTGTAGCGCAATCTTAATGCTTAGTTACACATATCATATGGGATCACATATATGTTATCAGAGATTTGTGACCAGGATGGACTATGACTTTCGATTGGACCTCATTATTACTCTCTGATAAGCGAAACAGGATATGAATTTTTTTTTAGCCACTCGTTGGAGTGGATCACCCTGATCAAGGCCCTCTACCGGCGGCCACTTATAGACGGGCAAGGTTAGAATTGCTGGAAAGATATTATTTTTTCCTGTTCAGCTTAGCCTACCCAAGTTATTACAACCTGGGTTTAGTGGTGCTCATGGATTACCGGGACTCAAACCGATTTATGTCCCAGGTATGACGGTACATAACGATCGTACATATTGAGCATCGTCTTGATTTCACTGGATGATCATATCGCTTAGATTTACTACGATATGGCCGTGTTTCTGGAACATAATTACAAAAACTACTATAGTTTGACTATCTAAACTTGTTTTTCTCTGGGTGTCCTGAACTTTCGAATTCTTTTTCTCCGGTTAGATCTCATGCCCTGTAGGTACGGGCTTTAGAATAGTTCTAACGTATTTCCGCGTGTCGTAAGAGGCGACTAAAAGGAATTAACGAAGTGATAGGTGGTTTAAACCATCGCCCAGGGCAGATACCACTTGGTGCACTTTACCGCGATGGTTCAGTTCCGTTTGGAATGTTTTCTGTTTAGAGTGCAGTTGCTGGTAGTATATCTTTTAGTAGCTCTTTTCTATTGAGTGGCTGTGGGTGGGTTCCCTTCGGGAGCTGCTTCCGGCCTTGCTCAGAGTAAATTTCGATAGCAAAAAATTCTTCTATACTAAATAGAATCATCATCAGTAATTTTAAATTTAAGCATTTTCTCTTTATTTATTATTGACAGTCATTCGAATAAACAGTGAGGCTTCCAGCAGATGAGAATTTTCTTTTAATGGCCTTTGTTCGGGTGTTGGAGTAATGGTACAGCCGAAATTCCGTTTCTTGCTCTATCCCTCGTTTCATTATATAGGACTGGGATCTCAATCTATCAATCAATCTATTTGCAAATACTGTAAGGTCTCTCTCAATACTTAGATTTTCGTTGTTGCAAATGTTTCGCGCGCAATATACTTCATATAAATCTCCGTTGTTTTTGGTCCAGAACTGCTAATTTTCACAAGAAAAAAGAGAGGCAAAACACAATGTTTTTTGAGACTTTCCTTCGTCACTTCTCGCAAGAAATGTTTGACATAGATTAAACGATTATGACACCAATCCTCACCTCTTATAAATTAATTAATTAATAAATTGCAACAAAAATCCACACATACCACGGACGAGGTCGCGCTCTCGAGAAATTAATTTGCGAATTTAGCATTCCATTCGTTCGAGGTTTGCCATATCCTGTCATATGTTAATTAATCGAATTTGTTCCTAACATTTTCGACCTCTGAGGTTGTGCCTGGTTATTGCGAATTGTCTGTATTAATATTGTAACAACTGTACTGTAGAAAATGTATTTCAAGATTTTCGAAGTGCGATTAGGATTTGCGATTGGTTCAATCGGGGAGGCAGAATCTTGGCTTTCTTCGAGTGTCCGAAATGGTCTAAGTTATTTTCTTCGGTTAGACATAAAAGCTTCAAAACCATCAACACTGCTGGTTCATAGCAGTACTGATGATTTCGACCCTTTTTATTAAATATTAAAAACATATCCAGTAACAATTTGGGCTGGGCAAAACCAAATCATTTGGAATTCGAATTTGATTCAAATATTTTTTTCGAATCGGATCGAATCGTTGATTTCATAAAAATAACAAATATCCCATTTTTGCTATTACTATTATCGTCTCCATTATGATGATAAGGAAATATGCAGTTGCAAATCGATTGCATTTTGTCGTTAAAAAGGAAAAAATGCACTTCATTTAGCATGATTTGGTTCCTATGACCGATTCGCAATTGATTCGAATAATCCGTACTTCGAATCGATTCGAATCACCGTATTGCCCACCCCTAGTTGGAAACAGCGCCCAAAACGAAACATAAGGTCCAATAAAAATGTTTGGTATTTTGTCAAGTATGATTCGAAGATGAATCGCGTTGCCGGCGAAATTTAATTTCAATTAAGAATACACAACAGAACATGACGTCATAAATCATAACGACTAAATATGCTCCCATAGCAACGATACACTCAAACTTGTCAACAAAAAGTAAAAGCCCGATGACGCCATAACTCCAGAAATATCGGCGCTTAATCCTAGACGATGAAACTGTATGAAGGCGCCGAATACATCACTTGTATAAATCTCTCGAGCTATTAACATGGTACACTGTAACAAAAGTACAGTAAATTTCCTGGTCATGTGCAGTAATTGTATATTTCCAAAGTAAAAAAACGCCATATTGATGAGATTTATGCCAATCATGGCCTGCTGATAGATCGCACCTTCGCGGTGAGTTCGCGTGCGTATATGGCCAAAGAAATTTTGAATTTTTGTCAATACCGCCAGATAAAATTACTGTCAAAGACCAGTGATTTTGTTGCATTTTTTGTTACAGTGAATAACTAGGTTTTAATGATTTGATGAAATCAAATAAATTCCGTTTTGTTTATGACTTCAGTTTAATGATGAGGTCAAGAGTCCGATTCCCACCACAGGCGCCAAATGGTTTTAGAATTTGGCAAAATGCTTTGATTGAATTCCAACTTGACTGTACTTGGTCGAGACTAATAGAGACGGGTTTATTTAAAACACAACAAGTATATTTTTAATTAGTCAGATTATTCCAGGAGAAACATGTTAGGTTGAACATGTGTCACTGATGGATCGTGCCTTCATCTTCTGGCTAGGGCTGGGCAGTTCGATTCGGTGATTCGTATCGAAGCACAGATTATCCGAATCTGTCGTGAATCGGTCATAGGAGCAAAAACTTGTTAAATGAAGTGGATTTTTTATCTTTAACGACAAATAAAGTCGATTTTGGTCAAATTTGACCAAAATCGATTGCCATATCCTTTTCGTTGATTGAAATATATTACTTTCAAGTCTGTTTAATGCTACTATTTGCAATTCGTAACTATAAATTTTTTAATTATCATAATTGAGACATTCCAAATGATTCGGTTATGCCCAGCCCTACTTTTGGCCCATGCTTGCGTAAAATAAAATTGATTCGTGATGTTGTCATTAAACATGTAAAGGACTTTAATTGAACCATTTTCTTAGTCATGGACCACTAATAGAGAGGTCGTAGTGACAAGGCGTTGTAATTTTTTGAATAATATTTCTCAAGCGTTTGCCTGTTGTGGATGTTGTGTATATATAAATACAGAAAATTTGATAATCATATTTTAATGAATCCAACTGAATGCAAAAACAGTTTTGAATTATATTTGACCAAAATAGGGTGGTAACTTTATTGTTTGATTTAACTCACGAGAGTAATATCATTCACGACGAAATATTTAGAATATTCAAAATATCTTGATATATGATCTGAGATTGAACTTAGTCTACGAATTATATAACATAGAACGAAGTTGAATAATAAATCTTTTATATAGTTAGTAATTGCCAAAGGCATGATATTATATTTCATTTTTAACCAAACCAACAGTGCTTACCCCGGTATGACGTCTGATATGAAATATTTTACCTTTGAAAGGTCTTCACAATGTCAGACGAAACCTAATTAATTTGTGATTTGTTGTTTTGATGATTCCAGTGATCCTATTTCTGAGATATTATATGTTTACCAGGGTCTCCAGGTTAATCCCATGGTCACACGTTAGTGATTAGTAAAATTTTCATTAGTGAATTCTTTCAACCTAGCTCCGTGGTCTTGACGATGGAAGTAGCAAAATCCAATATATTTTGAATTTAGAATCGAATCGAATAATGGAATTTAGAATGAATCGAATCATATGCTTCCAAAACATTGTCAAATACATCATAATTTGAGTGTATTTTATAAAATATATACATTTTTTGTTCAGTTAATATTGAATTGTTGCAAAAATCGACAGGTAATCTTTTCGGCAAAAATATTGCTTATATATTTTTTAACGACAGTAATCTTTTTTGTCGTTGGAGATGTTCGAAAGTGGACATTTTCTTTTCTTTCATCTATGTTCGTATTATAAAATTTTCCAAGATTTCGCAGATTTTTAGATGGAATTTTATAAATTGTTTGATACACCTTCCTACGTACATTATTTTGCTTCAGTAGTTTTCCAAATATCAACCGATTAGCAAATATCACCGTCAATTTTTGATATTCCATCCAAAAATTTTCGATATTTAATTTTTTAGATTTGAATTCAGTTTTAAAAATGTAATGGGCCGGGACTCCGTCGGCACGGTTTTGGTAACTTCAGTAATGAATTCAATAACAACGAATATTTCTGTTCTACTGATGCTTACCTAGTGACGTAATGGAATGACGTTATGTACAAATTTTAAAAGCTATTAATTGGCCAGAGACAGCATCCGAATGGCCTAATTGAAGCTTCGTTATTTTGAAACACCGGACATTGTCGCGAAATACCTATTACCGAACATAGGTGTCCACCATTTTGTAATTGTACCTTGATGACCGGAGTTTAACCTTATTCCCTCGAGGTTGGCTCGGATTCCAGTTAGTTGGAATCTTTCCAGATCTCAGATTCGCGATCCACCACACTGGGACTTGATTAACCTATCTAACGACGATTTGATAACGTTATCGGAGTGATTTGTAGATACCTATAAATATATAAGTTTACAATCGTTAAAACCTAACCCGTAACCAATATTTTATTTTGTCAAGCACGAGGCACTGATTGACCGCGCCTCCTCGACATGTGTGGGCTAAATATTCATGAATGGAACACGACCTGATACAAGTACGCGAGAATTTCTGTGTATAAATGCGACGAATACCAACAACAAGATGCTCGAATGATACACAAGTTGGGCTGGGCAATTCGATCCGGTGATTCGGAGCACAATATATTCGAATCAATCGCGAAGCGTTCAAAGGAACAGATACTTACTGAATGAGCTTGAATTATCATTTTTAGCGACAAAATGCAATCGATTTTGTCGATAAAATATCAAAAATTGCTGCCTTTAGACACGGAGTGTGAATTGAATATACACTATAAAGTATGAATTTCTTGATTTTCACAATGAAGATAAGATGTAATCGTGAAAATGGGGGTATTTGTTATTTACATCGAATTCGATCCGATTCGAACAAAATATTCGCATCAGATTTGCATAACCCTATACACAAGACAAACAGTTTTGTGGCTACCGTGAAATGCGAGTTGAATGAGTGAAAAGAAAGGAAATACGAGTAACTAAGACTAATTTGAGCTCAAAGAGCGCCACAGTAGGTGCTCGCATTTTTGTAGGAAACTTTGATACTCCATACTGAGTTAATTTGTAAAGACGAAAATTCGATAACTTGAAATTCCAAAAAAATAACAACAAGTTCAATACATGTTTCGTTGGTTTATTCCGTTCTGAAATGGAGTGACGTAAATTATGGCTTATAATGTATTTTTAATTCACACTCCATATCTAAGAGCAACAATTTTCATATTTTAACAACAAAATATAATCGAATTTGGTCAAATTTGACAAAATTCGATTGCATTTCTTAGTTAAAAATGAAAATTCTGGTTCATTTAGAAAGTTTTTATTCCTATGAACGATTCACGAATGATTCGAATCATTTTTGCTTCAGATTGATTCGAAGCAGTGAATCGAATTGCCCATCCCTACTAGGAGGGCAATGTGAAATTGCGCCGCATGCGTACAAATTATTGCGTATTCTGAATATTTTTGAATGTGTTGAGGAAACATTTATTAAATCCACGCGTAACCTATTCTCAGTCACATATCAAACATTCCTCACCACATATCAATGCTTGTACCGTGTCACACAATTATCATAGGACCCGTTACTATATCCGGTGGTGTTAAAAGATTGAAGGTTTTGACATAGGGTCATGACCCCAGCACAAGCCCGACCTATGACCTCCAGCAGTCTCGGGTAAATTCTACTAGCATGAGCCAGTGATATACAACCCGTCTTAGGGTTAGCCTAACCATGGCTCATTTCAGATCTTTAATTTAATTGAAGGCTTCAAATTAAGCCTTAATACAAGGGATTCTATATAAAAATGTGATTAATTCTCGACATGACGGGTCTGACCGCAGTGTTGACCTCAATCTGGCAACGTTGTTCGAAATGTTGTCATTTGACAACGTAACCAGAGTGCAAATGGGCGCAACGGTATGAACGAAGTTTTTGGGATAAATGTATAGGTATGGCCTCAAAATTAGCTCTGGGCAATTCGATTCGGTGATTCGAAGCACAATTTATTCGAATCAATAGTGAATGAGGACAAAAAACTTTCTAAAGGAACCATAATTTTCATTTTTAACGAGAAAATGCAATCGATTTTGGTCAAACTTGACCAAAATCGATTATATTTTGTCGTTAAAATGTGAAAATTGCTGCCCCCACACACGGGGTGTGAATTGAGAATGTACAATGAACTATAATTTTTTTGATTCTCGCAATGGAGACAATTTGTAATACTAAAAATGGGATATTTTTCACTTACATGGAATTAGTGATTCGAATCAAACGAATGTTTCAATTTTGCCCAGCTCGATTCACAATATAGGATGTGAAGGTATAAACCTTGGCATTAATGATACCTCCGATAACTGGGAGTTGATCGGTTATAATTCTTCTGTACTGCTTATCAATTTAATCATATTACTGCTATGGGCCCAACATTTTATTGTCTTTTCACAAAATAAAATTTTACTCTTGCCAAAAATAAGACATTCTGCGCATTTTGTGACTCGTATTCGACGGAATCGCTCTTGACGAAGAGTTGCCCCATTTTTTTTGCGCTGCTGGTGTCACGTTGTGATTACTGGTGTCACGATGTGTTTATGTGTTACTGGTGTCACGATCTAGTACCTACCGATATACTACAGCAAAAAGTGAGAATTTTTTTTTTTTTCACAAATTATTGTCATAAACGTTTTATTAAAGAACATCAATTTTGTTTCTTACAGACGCACACGGACTCAACGACGCAGCTCATATTGAAAGTGTTCAAGAGAAATCCCAGTGTGCCTTGGAAGAATATGTTCGAACACAATACCCGAATCAACCAACAAGATTCGGAAAATTACTTCTAAGACTTCCTTCGCTACGCACTGTTAGCGCTGGAATGATCGAACAGCTATTTTTCGTAAGATTGGTCGGGAAGACCCCGATAGAGACTCTTATACGAGACATGCTATTGTCAGGTGGATCATATGGATGGCAATACCCACCTATGCCTATACAATGATATATTAGTCGCTAATGGCTTAAGAGTTTGTCCCTGGCAAATAAAGCTAGCCAATGCGTCGGAAGCTGTTTTACCAGCTCGATAACTTTAGGCAATATATACCAGACAGATGTGAAAATAAAAAACGCGGACTTCAATTTGTTCGCAAACGATGGATTAGGGCTGGGCAATTCGATTCGGTGATTCGAATCGATTCGAAGCACAATTTATTCGAATCAATAGTGAATCGTTCGTGGGAACAAAGATTTGCTAAATGAACTAGAATTTTCATTTTTTACGAGAAAATGCAATCGATTTTGGTCAAATTTGACCAAAATCGATTTCATTTTTCGTCAGAATATGAAAATTGTTGCTCTTGCATGGAGTGCAAATTGAAAATAGACAATAAACTATGAATTTCTATTTACATAGAATTAGTGATCCGATCCGATTCAAAAAAATTATTCGAATCAGATTCGAAGTCTAAATGATTCGGTTTTGTCCAGCCCTACGATGGATGTCTTGAAAACTTTAGTCCCGATTTAGGGGTCTCAATAATAGTGACGGCAGAAGATTTCCGAAGTCGGCAACTCAGAATTATATTTATATGAATAGTTAAGACGCTCCGGGGCGCGCGAAAGATATGATATTTTTCTGAAAAAAACAGCTAATTTCTACTGAAAAACATATTTAAAATAATTTCATCTTGAAGAGTAGAAAAAGGATTATCGCGTCTAAGGCGTCCGAATATTTGGCGCATATTTGCAATTCTATCGTATATCCCCGCCGCGAGATCCAACTACCAAGCACAGTTTTAAAAGGGTTTCTCAAAATCAGCTAATGAACCGATTACTGCGTTTCCTTGTGTTTTTATGTGTGGTATTTTCGAGTTTTTCCTGTGCGGCATCTTTGCCGTTTCAATTATATAAATTGTGCTGATGTGATTTCTAGATATACGATATTTATTTACTGTCGTAAAAGTAACGATTTCTTTACATTGAGGCTCAAACTTAGACTTACATCATCAAAAATTTTCCATTCGAACGAGCGTTGTTAAGTATGAGTCACAGATTGAACGCGCCACCGTGGCACGGACCATCAGTGGCCCATGCTTGACAAATTGAGATTCCAACTGGCCAGTTATAAGAATAAATATAACCGAAGTCAACATGAACAATGTACGAGCAATGAACACAAAACAATCTAGTCCGCTTGTATTTACCTACCAATGTTATTTTTAAAAGTATTAATTACATTGCATTTTGGTGTTAATTGAACAATATTTTCTTTCCAATCGGCGTGAAAATTTTTTTGCTTCCACGCTATTTCGACAAACCATTGTGACGAAATTATAGTCGTCAACATGACGTAATAATGCAAATTAAATAACCAAATATTTCGTAACAATAATAAAAATTGAAATGTCTTCACGGCCTTATCTTCAAAAACTACGCTACCTCAACTCAGCGTGCCAATACCGCCATCACGTGAGCAAATGACAACGTCAGTAATTTGCACAAAATTCCATTATAACGTCATAATGAAATCAGTGTTCTTCATTATTACGCAAATACGGTGTTGTTTAATGAGTATTTACTTTTGTTATTAGGATTGCCATTTTAGATGCTTTTAATTTACGAATTACGAATCATCTCGATTCGACGTGATTCTATTTAAAACAACTGAAACAAACATTTTTTCAAAATCTTGTAATAGCGAATCAGATTAAATGTGTGATCAGAAAAGTCACCGAATCACAGAAATGAGTATTCGAATCGAATATGTGTTCGAAGCAATTCGAATCTTAATTCTAAAAGTGGCAACCCTATTTATTACTTTTTTCGATTTCAATGAATTATTGTGTTTGCTCGTTAATATGTAAATCGTAAAGGATAATATAAAGCTCGTGGGAAGGAAAAGGCGTTTTTTGTTAAGTATGAGTCACTGATGGATTGCGCCGCTGAGGCGCGGTCCATCTGTGACTTATGCTTCACAAAACACAAATTCTGATCGGGATGTTTTGCCAATTAGGCATGTGATTTGCCCAAAACGAATATCCCTTGACTTCGGGATCGAATCGAATTATTTTTACGAATCAAATATTCGAATCCTAGGTATTATAATAAAGAAACAAAACTATTTCGAATTACTGGTAAAATCCCATCGAACTCTTTATGATTCGCGAATCGCCAATCGAATCGAATATTTTGGTCAGCTCTGATTAGGGAGGACCTACATAACGCAGTCAATCTGTGGCTCTTTCTATACAACAAAATTATTGGTTTTAATATTTTTGCAAGAAAAATATCGTGTTTTGAGCAAAAAGGATAATTTTGTTATGCGTTTATGACTGTCAACGACTAATACTATGGGTGAATACATTTAATAGCAGATTATAATACACTGCCTAAAATATTACGAGCAAATTATTATGTAATAATAAACTTTCCCATATTTTTCAATTTAAATCATTTTCCCGCCTTTTATAAATTGCAATTTATTAAAATAAACAGCGTGTGTGGGCTTTGTGTATGATACTAATATTATGAAGGCAGTTTATAATTTTCTATTTGTTTTATGACGTCATTAATGATTATGTGAAAGTATTTTGTTGTATGAAGTCAGTAATGACGAAAGAAAGGTGTTTGTAGTCACGGTATGTGTGACGCAACAGAGGTATTACTGTGACGTCACATTTACGAGACACTAAAAGCGCCAGAAGCATATATGTTTACTGTGATGTAATCAATTACGTCATCAATTGCACGAACATTATTTTATTATTTTTCTGGTGGGAACTGACAACAATATTATGTTCCAATTTTTTCTTTTTCACTTATATAATTTGACTTGTGGATTTTTCCTCCGAGTGAGAATGACTCTTGCACTATATGTCTCTTCTCCTCTAACAAGTCGCATTCAATTCTAATATATACTGTATAATGATGAAAACGATGAACTTTTCCAACAAACGAAAACGATTCAATCTACCAGGTCATTTATATTTTCCAAAACGTGTTTTAGTATAATTTTCCCTGATTGTTAATTAACAGCAAATTACTGAAACCCCGTGTCTTCATCAAATATTTCATTTTACCAAGCTTAGGTCACAGATGGATCGCGCCGCCAAGGTGGTTGAATTGTGCCGATGAAATATATAAGAGGAAATCGTTACACAAACGTAATCGACCGTTCCTACCAAAATTTCAGATCATTTGGAATTCGAATTTGATTCGAATAATTTGTAAGAATCGGATCGAGTTACTGATTCTATGTAAATAACAAATATTCAATTTTTAGTATTATAACTTGTCTTATTGTGAAATTGAAGAAATTTATAGTTTATAGGATATATTCAATTCACACTGAGAGCTACAATTTTTATATTTTAACGAAGAAATTTGACCAAAATCGATTGCATTTCGTCGTTAAAAATGAAAATCTGAGTTCATTCAGCAAGTTATTGTCCCTAGGAACGATTCACGATTGATTCGAATCACCGAGTCGAATTGCCCAGCCTATGACTCACTGATAGATCGCGCTGCTGAGGCCCGATCCATTTGTGACGCATGCTTGACAAAATAAAACTTTTGTTTGGGGCAAATCTTTTAGGTGACTTCTGTATTACTTTTTACTTTACTCTGAGTTTCATAACAAATCACTTAATTTTTTTGTCTTTGATTGTTTTGTTGTTATTATTATTATTGTTATTAATATTATTACCCCCAGTGTGTCCAAGGCACAGAGCATAAGCGTTGAAAAATAAAATTTTGTCGTTTTATATCGTTCGTGTGTTTCATTTGAGTACAATTCAAGGAATTCTCCGTTCGGAAAATATTTCCTTTTCATTATTTGTCAACTATGGGCACTGATGGTGACAGTGGATGGGGCTGGTCAAAATCGAATCATTTGGAATTCGAATCTGATTCAAATAATTTATCGAATCAGATCGAATCAATGATTCCATAAAAACAACAAATATGTCATTTTTACAATAAGTAATATTGTCTCCTTCATGATAATTGATATGTCACAGTTACAAATTACAAATATTAGCATAAACAAACTTGAAAGCGACGCATTTTCAATTACACTCCGGTCCAAGAGCGAAAATTTTCAAATTTGACCAAAATCGATTATATTTTGTTGTTAAAAATGAAAAATTCCGCTTCATTTGGCGAGTTTTTTTCCCATGACCGATTCACACTTGATTCGAATGAACTGTACTTCGAATAACCGAATCGCCCAGCCATATATGTGCCGCCGATCAACCGAACGTACCTTGGCAGTGCCATCATGTGGTGTCCTAACCCTGATTTGTTTAAGAAAAAAGAGATGTGGTCGACGACGGTAGTACCGACAAGCCACAGATTAATATTCAAAGAAAAGATAAATATTGACTGGACGGATTAAAAATAATCTTAAAATAGACCTTTTTGAGGACTTTTGTTTTTGCTAAAAACTATTAACGAACTTTTGACCTACTTTACCAAAAACCTGTTCTCGGTAAGGAGAGGGTTAACATAACCATCGTTGTTACTCTCAGAACTAGTGTATTTAGGGGGCGTGGGTGCCTAAAAAAATCCCAAAATGAGCTTTCAAACGCTTTGAAAACTCAGCATTTTTGAGTGCCATCGGCGCGCATAGGATGTTAGACTTATTTCAGGCCGTGTAATCACTTCTTTTTTAAAAAATAATTTGATATGTTTTATGGTAATACACAATAAAAATGCTATTTTCCTGTCGGAATGTTTAGCCTGCGGCGACCTTTCTGACGTCATAATTTGATTTTTAAAATTTGACACTCCCCCTTTTCAAGGATCTGAATACGCCACCTACTCTTAGATACGGTACTTGTCTTTTCATATTTCTTCTATTTTTTGTTGAAATTCACTCTGAGCAAGGTCGGAATCAGCGCCTAAAAATAACTATTTTACATCTTCTATATGGCAAAGGCCTATTACAAGATGCGGTCCCAGCAGTTGCACTCTGATGGCAAAACATCCCAAACGAAACCGTTGACGAAGTTGGGATATTAATATCTAGACACGCTCAAAATAAACCTGAATAAAATTTTGATTCATATGGCCCTTTGGAAGGTTTCAAGTTTAATTCATTTTTGTTCATTTTACTTCTTCTTGCTTGTTTAGCGTTTCATCGCCGGGGTAAATAATTAGATTCACTCTTATCATTGCTGAGTTTTTGTTTTAAACGGAAGTACTTCGCGTTTTCCATCTTGGTAAACTTAAGCGAAGTCGTTTAAGGGATTATAAGGCTTAAAAAATACGGGTTATGTGGGGGCTGACCCCACTGTGTACATTTCACTTGAGGGGGTCTACTTAGCGCGATTGGGGTTCATTGGCGCCACGCATGACTTACTAAAACAAATAAGGATATAGGCTAAGGGGTCAAAGGTCAATAATGGGGATAATAATAAGATAAACCATGAAATGGCTTCAGACACTGGGGTCAATGCCAAGTTTCTAGCAATAGCATGACGATGATTGGCGCCAAGTTAGGTATCGATTTCAATAGCACCTGCAAACTGGTAAAACTGAAAGCAAAAATATGTTGTTTTCTTTCTGTTTTCCTCTCTATCAACCATTTTTTTAGTGAAATTTACTCTGAGCAAGGCAAGAAGCAGCGCCCAGGAGGAACCAACCACGTGTCACTTAATAGCAAAGACCTACTAAAAGATGTAGTACCAGCAACTGAAGTTTAAGCGGAAAACATCACAAGAGAAACTGAACCGCCATGGTAAAGTGCAGTGAGTGGTATCTGCCCTGGGCGACGATAAAACCAACTAACAGCTATGTCAGTTGCCGAGCCTATATCCATTTTGACTTGCTGATTTTCGCCATTTTCAATTGTTGATTCACTCAGCCTAATTCTAAATGTTCCTTTATTTTCTCAGGCATGGGCCACTGATGGCATGCGCCTTGGCAGCGAGATCCATCTATGACCCATACTTAACGGATCCTGTTTAGGCAAAATATTTCGGATTGAGATAACACAACTTGAAAAGTCGCCAAAAGTAAGCAAAGTACCAAAACGGGTTTGTTTGTTTGTATATATTTTGTAGATGTACTGGTGTATGGTCTTTGACTATTCTTAGAGTATCGGTATTTGATCGAAACTTTTACAAAAGTCTTGAAAAAACAAAATTTGTCTATTTTGATTAATAAGTGGTGGAGAAATGAGATAATTGTTGCCATGAGTTCCTTCGCTCTTTCCGGGACAAAATATGTAGAACTTCTCGGCCCTTGTGCTAGATGCAATTATATATATTCCAGTACGCATATTTCAAATACCGGTGAACTCCGGCATACTTTGCGTATCTGTGAACGGAAAATTTACACAAGAAACACCCAAGTATAAAGGTTGGTTTTAACAATTTAAGATTAAAAACTTTTTTCCTCTTGTAGACATATTCGTATCCATAACAAATATTATTTATCGTTTTCTCAACTCAACTGTTTTTCCTTAATGTTATTTCGAAAACTGTGCATTTTACCAACAAAATGCGGCACAAAACACGATTCTTTTGCTCCACCTTACGACAGTTTAATACAGCGAAGTCGGCTGACAGATTAAAAAAATGTAAAGTAGGCGAAACAAACAAAACAAAAGGCCTGAATTTCATAAAAAATTATTGAACCAATAAGTAAAACTTATCCGGGGACAAACTTCGATTTCGTCTTTTCATAAAAATCGCTAATATTCTCGAATATTCCATTGCTATCAGCTGCGATATAATCGACGGCACTGCGGACAGCTGCGTCTGCGCATCATCACAGCGAGATATTCCATTTCACGAGTAAGGGAATTTATTTTACCAAGCTAAGTCACAGATGGGCCGAGCCGTCAAGGAGCGATCCATCAGTGGCACATGTTTGTCAAAATATAATTTTTGAAGAAGATAAGCTATAGTGCGTTTTATTGCATCATGAGTAACTGCGAAGGAACTTGCTAGAAACTGCGCACAACAATCCTTTCAAGGTAAAGTGCGAAATTTTGCGATTTTCCTGCCTTGTTTACTTTATAAACAGCGAAGTACATTGAGAAGTCATATCATTTGTTAAAAGCAGTAAGAACAGTCTAGGAATTGCAACATCACAAAATTGTGGCGTATATTTGGAGACAGTTTTAACGGAGTAGAATAGGATTCCTTTTAATTCTGCGGGTAGAAAAACCGAGGATACAGCTCAATCATATGGCGAACGACGGTCTCTCGTGCAGACACCTGTTTCGAATCGGAGTGAGGGTTTTTGGCTTATCATATTTTGTCATTTGCAAGGATCTGGTTGGTGGAGGAAGGCGTAACCATCGCTCACGTGTATCGCCGTGCACCGGTGAGGCGTAAAGCAGACCTCTCACATATACTCATCATCCCTCACTTTTGTCATGACGATCAGAGATGCGTAGCTATTTCAAACGCTTTACCGATTGAGCAAACCGGGCACCCAGTGCATGCTATTTTCTGCTTAGCATTCAACTACACAGTCTATTTACAATCAGTTCAGTGTAACGTTGAAAAAAATCTTAACTTATTGCTAGCGAGGCTAGAATTAAGGAGCTTTAAATTAGTTGCCTACCTTTTGAGTGGCTTGATGACCGTTCATTTAGATTCCAGCCTCTATTCTGTTTCTGTATGAATTAATAGATCCAGTAACTTTCTGAGAAGTTATTTAATATCCCATGTGGACTAAATGTCATTTTCAGAACTCATGTAATGCTAGTAAGCGCGCAAAAATTTTGAATGAAAACCTTAAAATAATGTGTTATGACGCAATAAATATGACCAAATATGTAGCGTTACGCTTGACTGAACGCAGCTGTTCACGTGTTCAGTGTAGTGGAACTTCATTTTCAGCTGTCGATTTTAGGAAATTTTTTCGTTTTTGCAATAAATTTTTCGTGTTTTTGTGAAAAATGGCATCGCAAATTACTGTTGAAGGGTATGAAGCTTTCATGAGCAAAATTAGTGAACTTGAGAAAGCTGGAAAAGAGATTTATTGTCTGTTTTCTGGGTCTGTTGACCCTCAAACTGGAAAGAATTGGTGTCCAGACTGTGTTACTGCTGATCCAGTCATTGAAGGCTGCTTGCCAAATATGCCTGAAGATGCAGTTTTTGTTCACTGTCATGTTGGATCGAGGGATTACTGGAAGAACAAGTCCAATGATTTCCGTGTGAATCAAAAATTGAAGTTGTCAGGGGTGCCAACTTTGTTAAAGTGGGGTGAGCCCGCGAAAAAATTGGTCGAAAGTCAACTTTTCAAACCAGATATGATAAATATGATGTTTGAAGATTGAAATCTGGCAACACTGACTTTGTGACCTTGTTAATTCCAGTTCAAATTCTTTATATCAGTCAAAAGTGCAATTACTAATTATTAGCCAAACAATTACTAATCTAATCTAAATCTAAAAGTTTAATGTTGTCATAATATTGCCATTCCTTCAAATTTAGTGGTGATACGTAATAATAAGATAAAATTGTCTAACACTGATTTAATGAACCTTACCATCAGAGTTTAGTATTCAGTTTGTATCAGAAAAAATGAAATGGAACGCTTTGGTTTCATTGTATGTGGACATCATCTTCTCCATCATCCCATATTGCGATTTCATTCGTTCATGTCTTACTTTTTTGGGTTGTCGTTAATGATATAGTAATATGAATAGCATGCGATATTTATCACGCACAGCATGAATACTTTGGCCAGTCAGTCTTGTTATCCATACTTTTAATTATTGGTGGAGTTTGGGTTTGCTTTTGGTAACCATAATGTTTATGTTGTTTTTTTCAAATGAACAACTATCTGCTTTTTTATAGCAATATTGATGGTTCTGTTTAGTTTCTACCGATTACTGAGAAAGAGACATTTTGATGTCGTACCCACAGATATATCATTTCATCCTTAATTTCAAGCCCTGTAGGTACGGGCATAGAATAGTTCTAAGGAATTTCCTTAGTATTGTTAGAGGCGACTGTAAGGAAACAAAGAAGTGGTAGATGGTTTTACCATCGTCCAGGGCAGATACCACTCACTGCACTTTACCATGGAGGTTCAGTTGCGTGTGGGATGCATTCCGTTTAGAGTGCAGTTGCTGGTACTACGTCTTTGTGTAGCTCTTTGCTATTATTTTGTTGTTAGTTGGCTCCTGCTTCTGGCCTTGCTCAGCGTGAATCTCGATAAAAAAAAAATTCTGGCGGATTCATTTTTTTCTGGTGTCTTAGTAGCTGACTATCTGCCAGACTGCATTGACTAAGCCCATTACGCTATCTTATCATCTTAGTTCAAATATCTTGAAATCATCAATATACATACATCTGTTCGTTTTTCGGCCCAATTTAATTTAGTCATCAACTTGCCATACGTGTAGCGACTAATTCCTCTTGCCATACTTTTTCAATTGATACGCTCAACTTTTTCTCAATATGTATGTTTCATCGGCACTGCTATGTATGAGACATACTATGGACAATTCTGCTACTTCTGGAAACTTATGACAAACATTTTAATTCAAATATATTTGCAATTGGTTGTCCGAGTGGTGGAGCTGCCGACATTCTCTCCGTTTAAAATTATTGCACAATGGTTGCTCTGTTTATTGTTATGCTTCAAAATGTACATTTGATTATATAATCTGAGAGAATTTGAGTATTAAATGATATTGTCCAAACTATTTGCTTCGATTCCTGATATCACGCCAAATCAACAGAATCAGAATATTATTGATTTGATAAAAATAATTACACATATTATGTAATGTCCTGCATATCTATTCGGTGATTTTTGAGATATCCAATTCCAAAAACATCATTAGATTTGTCTGTGAATCAATAATATATTCTAATGATACGTGCCATTTTAATGTTTAATATCATTTAATTTAGATTTTCTAGATATTGATATAATTATTTGCACAATTTTTCTTCCCAATTCTTCAAAAAAACAAAAAAATATGTCGATTGATACATCTTCCAGTGGCCCAGTAGAACTGAGAGAGTTGGGAAACAAACACTTCAAATCAGAAGATTATAAAGAAGCTCTGAAACTTTATACTCTGGCGTTAACTCGTGCAGACAAGAAAGCTGAGCAGCTGCCTTTATATAAGAATCGGGCAGCATGTCACTTGAAAACGGTAATTTTTTATTTTATTGAAACTGGAATAGAAATGATCCATATACATTTTTGGGAAGATATTATTATTTTTTTTTCATCGAAATTTGCAATCTACCATTTCTTGAAACATTTGGGCTGCCTGGTTAGCTCAGTCGGTAAAGCGTTGGGAATGCGCTTCAAGCTATTTATCGCTGATTGTCATGATGCAGGTTCGAGTCCTGTGAGATATGATGATTATATGCGAGAGGTCTGCTGGACGCCTCGCCGGTGCACGGTGGTTCACGTAAGCACTGCTTATGGTTTCCTCCACCAACCAAGTTCATGCACAGGAAAAATGAGAAATACGATAATCCGAAAGCCTTCACCCCGATTCGGAACTGGTATCTGCACGAGAGGTCGTGGTTTGCCATACGGTTAAGCTGAATTCTCAGCTTTCCGATCCCGAGGATAAAAATGATATCATATCCTATTAATTCTTGTTTGGTTAATTAGTTTTGTTTTTATTTTACAGAAAAATTATCAAGAGGCTTTGAAAGACTCCACAAGTGGTAAGTGAAGAAAATCTCACTAATTTCTTTTTTGGTAACTTCATGATTTCGCTGAAAACTGCGAAATTTTGAACATATCACCCTGAACACGACGATTTACATAGCGGAGGTCACCTTATGTGGTTTTCAGGAAAGGTATAAACTTTGTGATTTGCGCTCTATCCTAATTAAGTTATCACGTCAGGAGTCTAGTGGTGGGCGTGGATTAGCCAGCCGGACTTGCCGGGACTCGAACCCGAGATATTCAACCTGCGATATTTTAAATTAAGCTTCAGCGTATATCCTTGTTGCCAATATTGTAACCACTGGACCACATAAAAGACAGTCTTCTGACTACAGGAATCTAGAGAATAATTTAGTGTAAATAGCTCAGAAACATTATTTTATCTGACAAGCCTCATTAAGGTGATCCATTCATCAATTGGAAAATGTATTTTCAAATTCAATTCATACGAGGTCAAGTAAGTTTTTTATTTTATTTTCCGGTCTGGTTTTTCTTTTGCAGCCTTGAACATCTGCCCATCTGATACCAAAGCATTATTTCGTCGGGTTCAAGCCTTGGAGAATCTTGGTCAACTCAATGCAGCTTATGTAGATGCCCGTAGACTTGTACAAATGGAACCCAAGAATAAAATGTTCACTGCTGTGTGTGGGAATCTAAGGACTCTGATGGAAGTTAAGGTGAGATTGACTTTGAGATATTTCATCATCAGTTATTATGGCTATTATGATCAATAAGCAAGTTTTGTTCAAGGGAGCTTTCTGCTTTCGTTCTTCTGAACAAAATTTTTTATCGGTCAACACGATTGGCTACCAATTCCTTCCTTGGGTTCCTTAGTTCGTATTCCTGCATTTCATGTAGCTCTTTGCACTTTAGTGACTTCAGGAGAATTTTCAAGTATGATTTGTCTCCTGCGGCCTTGCTCTGAGCGAATTTCAGTAAAAAAAAGCTTAAAATTTGTTTTGAATTTTTTTGAACTAGAGTTGTCCTTATCGTTTGGTTTAAACAATGTTCAAAATTTGCTTTGTAAATGAATATAATATAATTAATCAACATATGATCTTTCCTGTTTGGCTTAGCCTACCCAAATTATTACACCCTGGGTTGTGTGGCGGGCATGGATTAACGAGCTGGACTCGCCGGGACTCGAACCCGAGATCTTCAACCTGTGATGCCAACATGTTAAACCACTAGGCCATCGCACTCACACAACTCAAATCTTTCTCTTTTTTCCATCAGATGTTTGAAGAACGTTCCACAGAAAACAGGGTCAATCAAATGTTCAAAATATTATTCGATTCGAGCTTAGAAGACGAAGATAAAAAGAAAAAGGCTGCAGAAAATTTAGTCTTTTTGTCGCGAGACGAGGCCGGTGCCGAGAGAATATTCCGGGAAGGAGGTCCTAGTGCTTTAGCGGAACTTGCAGACTCGAAAAGCAATGATGTGAAGCTTGCGGGAATCAGAACTATGTCAGGGTTGTGTAACGGTCATCAAGCCCGGGTAAGTTTGGTTCAATAATATTTTTTAATTTTTTTTATTGAAATTCACTCTAAGCAAGGCCGGAAGCAGCTCCCAAATGGAACCAACCAATGACCACTCAATAGCAAAGAGCCACTGAAAGATGTAGTACCAGCAACTGCAATCTAAACGGAAAACATCACAAACAAAACTGAATTGTCATGGTAAAGTACAGCGAGTGGTATCTGCCCTGGGCAATGGTAAAACCATCCACCACTTCATATATATAAATAAAGGGATGGCCATTGCATTCGTAAGATAAATACAAACATCAAAATTTGTATCTATCAATTTCGGCCGTGTTTCTGGTGACAAATTCAGCCGCATCATGGTTGAGTGACTGCGTTATTTCAAAATAATTCGAATATTGCAATTGTTCAGTACTCTGTGTAGAGGCATATCGGCAGAATCTTCTGGATGCCCATAACTTACGTCTATACGTCTAATGACAATCAAATAATTTTATTGGGTGGAAATAATTATTGTTGTATATTATAGCTTTTGTTTAATATGAGTCACTGATGGATAGCACCATCACGGTTTGATTGATTTACGTCTAGGTCTGGGCAAAACCGAATCATTTAGAATTCGAATCTGATTCTAATAATTTTTTCAAATTGGATCGAATCACTAATTCCATATAGGAATAGGAAATCTCCCATTTTTACTGTTACAACTTGTATCCATCATGGTTATCCAGGAATTGATAGTTTATAGTATTTTTTCAATTCATACTACATTGTCTAAGGGCGACAATTTTTATATTTTAATGGCAAAATGCTATTGATTTTGGTCAAAGTTCGCCAAAATCGATGACATTTTGTCGTTTAAAATGAAAATCCTAGTACATTTAGGATATTTCTACATTTAGTTTTTGTTCCTATGAACGATTCACAATTGATTCAGGTTAATTGTTTTTCGAATCGATTCAAATCACAGAATCGAATAGCCCACCCCTATCTGCGGCCCATGCTTCGCAAAATGACATTTCTCATCGAGAGAAACTTGTGATTCAAAATTTGAGAGAAATGTGAGAGAAAACTAAATTTCATAATGAAAGCTGCTGAACGAATGTTTTCTTTCATTTTTTTACAACACTTTCACAGTCGCTTGTCATCCTCCGAGAAGTTGGAATCGACAGAATTTGCGAATGTATAGGGTCACTAGATGGCAACGATGAGCTATCTACATCAGCTATGCACCTACTTCAATCAATCATTGACGCTTTGCAAGGTGAAGACAAGAGAGAGCACAGAGGGAAGGAGAACGCATTGAGAGCTGGTAAGTGAAAATATCTTGTCAAAGCAAAGGTGAGTATCAAGGTCATAGGTCAAAGAAATCTGGTTCGAGTACTGACAAGCCTGGCTCGCTAATCCAGTCACTCCCACTATTCTTCCATGTGTTTTCTAGTGGTTAAACATGTTGGCATCGTAGGTTGAAGATCTCAGGTTCGAGTCCGACTCGCTTGTCCATGCCCGCCACTCAACCCAGGGTATAATAACTTGGATGGGCTAAGCCGAACAGGATATGTTCATATCTTTCCAGCAATTGTAACCCATTACGTCTCAAGTGGCTGCTGGTACAGGGCTGTGGACAGGGTGATCCACTCTAAGAAGTGGCTATAAAAAAAGAACATAGGCAACTAAATTTTTAACAATAAATCGTTTTTGACATGTTCATAAAATATTCATGCCATTTTTGTCTGTTTAATTTCTTTTAAGAGCCATCACTGAAGTTGGTTTTATTCCATTTCAGATTTTGCCAAAGATCTTCTCGGAGTCATGATTGCTCTGCAGAAAATGTTGACAAATATCGAAGTATCAGCAGAAGGCCGGGACAATTGCATATCGTTGATCGCTAAGAATATTCCTAGAAGAGAACAAACATACGGAAGTGACGTCAGGACAGTGAAATTCCTTGAAATTGGAGGTTTGTGATTTTTGATTTAATTGGAATAAATCATGATATTGCTTCACAATCTGGTGAATGCGCAAAATGCAATAATTCTGTGAACAATTTTATCGATTGAATTTAATTTTGAGTGACATTTAAACTGACTTTTTCATTATTCCTACATTCAAGAAATAATATATTGTCCAGGGAAGATAACAATTATTGCACTCTAATATTAGCGGCATTTATTTGGGTTATTTTGAAGGGCTTTTAGTGAATAGTGGCTTTTGAGCGAATTTCCCATAAGAGAAATGCTATAATATTGCTCCTCACATAAATCAGTCGGAAAACATAATTTAGTCTACAAATAGGTCAAAGTTATTGAAAGCTATAGCTTTGTAGGTACGGGCTTTACGATAGTTCTAACGTATTTCCTGCGTGTCGTAAGAAGCGACAAAAAGGAAACAAAGAAGTGGTAAATGATTTTAACATCATCCAGGGAAGATTCAACTCACTGCACTTTATCACGCGGTTCAGTTTCGTTTGGGATGTTTAGAGTGCAGTTGCTACATCTTTTAGTAGCTCTTTGCTATTGAGTGGCTGTTAATTGGTTCCTTTTAGGCACTGCTTTCGGCTTTGCTCAGAGTGAATTTCAATGAAAAAAAATGCTATCTATCAATTAATCATATTTTATGTGCAATATTAACTTAAAAGTTGTCTATATTTTTCTAGGCGTTACATCCCTCATGAACGTAGCAAGTTACGCTCACAATTTGAAGATTTCACCGTTCAAAATGACAGAAAATACGAGGTTGAATTGTTCAGTTGCTTTATCAAAACTTTACGATGACTTGGGTGGAGATAGAGCTCGTGAAACTTGGAATGAGAAGACGATTGAATATGTTGGGTTAGTGAAATGGTATTTAATGGCTGTGTTCAATGTGGCAGAATGCCTGCTTTCGGACACCCGAAAAAAGTTTGTGATCCACCGGAAGAAAATTTAGTGAATGGGCAATATTTCATGATATATATATATCTTTCTAGAAAATTAAAATGTTTCATTTTCGAGTGTATGGTAGCAAACAAGGATTTAAAATCATCAATACTGCTATGAAATAGCAGTGTTGATGGTTTTGAAGCCTTTTTGTTCACCCGAATATAATGACATAATCATTTCGGACACCAGAAGAAAAACGATATTCTATCACTGTGCTCTGTTTTAAGAGGTAGGGGTGGCAAATCATGAAACGTACCAGAGAAATCACAAATGGAATTCAAAATAAACTCGCCAAATAAAAAGAATTGAAATGCGAAATGAAAGAGATGACAAGCCCAAAGCACCCAAATATTTGCCAATTTCTGTCTTTTTCATAAAAACTGCAAAAACTTCATTTGAAATGTTCCCCATTACAAATATCTTTATGAGGGAACCTTTTTATTAACATATTCCTCATTTATTCTCGCAGATCTTTATTTGGTGAAGGCAACATGACATCCAGTATGAGAGCGTTGTCAGTAGTGACCTGTTTATTGCAAGGACCCCATGACTGCGGACACAAAGTACTCGGGATCAAGGGAGTAATGGAGACAATGGTTGCAATGACGGGGGCAGAGGAAGAGGCCGCTCAGGTTTGTAATTTATGTCTGTTCGGCAAATCCTTTTTGATTTCGAAACTGATGGACGGTTTTGTTACTATTAGGAGCTGAAAAGATATGTTTTCCCTGAGTTTGGTACGAGCAAGTGAGGGTTTAACTGATATACATCGCCTAGGGCAAATACCACTCACTGCCCTCCACTATAGCAATTCAGTTCCATTTAGAATGTTTTCCAGTTAGTGTGTTTGCTGATACTACATCTCATAGTAGCTCTTTGCTCTTAAGTGGCCGTTGGTTGGTTTGGTTTTAAGCACAGCTTCCAGCCTTGCTCAGAGTGAATTTCAATAAATGCGAAGTAAATAACTGCCAAATTTTCCTCCACATATATTTTCGTTTTGAGCAGGGAAGAATATGATTTATCATGAAGTACTTATTATATCTTATTAACAAAAAATAACTTTTTTACCTACAAAGTATTTTCAAACATTCGATTGTAGTTTTACTCAAATAGCAAATATTTAGAAAAATGCTACCGTGTGTAGAGCTGGGCGGCGTAAGGTATACTTTGTACCGGCATACTGCCGTCAAAATAAAAAAAAATCAGGTGCATGCCTCTAAATGCGGGCGGGTTGTTGTTTTATGACATTGCAGAAGTTTAATCGAGGCATATCAGCAGGTGTAAGTGGCCTAAAGTCCTATCTTTTGTCATTATGTTATGCGATAATCATCATCTTGTAATTATTTTAGGCGGTATGTCATGAAATACCGGTATCACAGCAAACCGACATTGCGAAAATTAACGCGATACGATATTTTGGAGTACTCGGTACCGGTACTTACCGTTCTACCGATATGCCAGGTCCTAACTCCTTGAAAGTATGGCAAAGAAATTTTCTAGATATTTCTCATTTTCCAGGTTGCAGCAGTAGAAGCCGTCATCAGTTCATCATCAAAGAAAAACAGAGCTTTGTTTGTTATCGAGAACGGTGTTACGTTGTTGAAACAATTGTATAAGGTAACATAGTCAAAACTATTGCTGTGATATCAGTGCTGGGATCTTATCCGGATAGTTATCATTCTACAATCCTAGTTGAATTTTTTTTTGTGTGAAAAATATTTTACACAAAATTGCAGCATAAATAATGATTTACTGCGAATAGAGCGAAATAATCATGTAATTTTGTGTAGATTTTGTTTTGTGTAATCATGTTCGTAGACTTGGTTGGTGGAGGAAGCCATAAGCGGTGCTTTCAGGAACCACCGTGCACCGGCGAGGCATCCAGCAGACCTCATATAATCATCATCCTCCTCGGGATTCAAATTTGCGCCTTGACGATCAGAGATGCGTAGCTCGAAGCATATTCCCAACGATTAATCGATTGAGCTATTCGAGCACCCATGAGCCCATAGAACGTTCCATACAGCACCCAGGGTAGATGTCACTCGTCGGATTGTACTATAACTTAGTTGTTCAATTGGTTTTGTAGGGAACTCATTTCCCTCAAAGTTCGCTAATTTTCAATTCTATGTAGCCTTTGTATATCAGTAGTCGTTGGTCGCTGTCGCCTGTTCAGAGTGAATTTTCAATAAAAAAAGTCAAAATCGTAATTTTTACTAAAGATTGAGCGATTGCCACCAGGGATATTCATAGTGAATCTAATTGCTCAACCGGTGATGTGGAAATGATTGTTTTATTTTCAATAAAACATCATTTGCACATCACCGGTTGAGCAATTAGATTCATTATATAATTTTTACTAATTACCCTTTTTATTTTTGATCTCAGGAACCCAACTCATCTGATGCAGTCAGGGTACGAGCACTTGTAGGTTTATGTAAGCTCGGATCATCCCATGGTACAGATGTTAGTATGAAATCATTTGCTGATGGTTCAACAGTTAAACTAGCAAAACAGTGCAAAAAGTGAGTTTATATATGTAGTTATTAGGGGTTGTCTTCATTCAGATAGTAAGATTCTGAGGTATTCCTTGGTTTACCGTTAAACCTTCCTTGTTTTTACTTCGGATCTGTATATAGCTGTTGCCGCAAGGATACTTGAACGAGATAGTAATGAAGTTGAGAATATAAATAGCATGAACTCTTTCACAAAGTGAAAGTAAAGTTGTATTGGGATATTGTTTACTAAATCATATTTGTAGTGTTTCACTGCTATTTTACTGTTGTGTATTTGTTGAGAGAGACTTGAGCAGACCGGCAGAACGATACTTACATAACTGCTCAAACAACCGAAGAAACTGGTTTTCATCACGAGAGAATTTACCAAATTTGTATATTCTTTGCTATAGAGATAAAATTTATTTTTAAGTGTCTGGTAGCAACCAAACTAGAAAAGGTACAAAATCATCAATACTGCTATAGATAGCAGTGTTGATATTTTGAATCTTTTTTGTCAATGCGAAGAAAATGGTATGACCATTTTGGACGCCCGAAGAAAAACAGGATTCTGTCTTTCTGGAACTGAATTTGTTTAAGTCTGTGTATGAGTTTTAATGTTGATACTAACCAGAAAAACAATAATAATTTTATCTCCATTATTCAGATACCTTACAAACCCAGCGAAAGATTTTGATCTTCGTAAGTGGTCGGCTGAAGGATTATCTTTCTTAACTCTTGATGCAGATGTGAAGGAGATGATCTGTGATGATGCTAACGCTTTGAAGGTTGTTTGGATGATTTTTTTTTTTAAATTGGATTTTGGGTATACCGTGTAGAATGTAGGGTTGGATCAAAAAAAGGCCTCATTACACATTTGAATAGGTTGCATTTCTGTTTTTTTTTTACCCTTTCGTTTTACGCAATCTCGATGCTCTGCATGTAGTTCCTTACGTTTTCCAATGAAACAGAACGGTTTGCCATGCAAGCTAACGCAAAGTGCCCGTTTCGTTGCGTGTGTTTGTGCTTTGTAGTCATGTGAACACGATTAACTCAAAGCGATACTGGCGTCTATTGTCATTTTTATTTTTTATCCGAAACGTAATATATCGATCGCATCGGTAAGACAACTTCACGTGTATTGTGGCCTTAAGACTATGCTACCCAGGCATACAAAGAAAATAGGTTCCATCAGAAGAAAATTTATACAACGAGCAGTATTTCATAATCTCGCGTCAAGTCCCGGAGAGTCCGACTTACTTATCCAGACCCACCACTCGACCCAGGGTGTAATAACAGGGGTAGGCTGAGCCGAACCGGGAAAGATCATATCTTTCCAGCAATTGTAACTCTGTTCGTCTATAATTGGCGGACGATACAGGGCTTTGGTAAGGGTGATCCACTCTAAGAAGTGACAATAAAAAAAATCTATGCGCTACGTAGGCAGGAACTTTACAATTTTTCGTTTTGGCTCATTCTACCCAAGTTATAATAAGTTTACCAGGATTCATTCCCTAGATATTCAACCTGCACTACCAGCTTTGTAACCACAAGGCCAGCTCAGCTAACAAAATCATATAAATTTCGATTTCCAGGCATTATTCGAACTCTCTCGTACGAAAGACAAGACAGTGATGTACGGTGTTGTAAGTTGTCTCGTCAACATAACCAATACTTACGACAAAGGAGATGAAATTACACCAGAAATGATAGAACTTGCTAAATATGCAAAACATCATATACCTGAGGAACATGAGAAGGTGATTAGTTTTTTTTTTCAAATTTAATGCATTTTTAAACATTGATGAAATTATCGATATGTGTGACCAATTACTTTTTAGCAGAAGTTACTCCTAGATGACCAGGTCTAGTATTTTCAGAGATCAGCTCTCCAGTTTCGCTAATTGGAAATTTTTTTAAATCTGTACAAACTGCGAAACATTCCAATTTTTATTCACTTAAATTCACTTTATTCAAGGCAGAAAGAAGCTTAGTTATTCTAATTGCTCAACCGGTAATGTTCAAACGATGTTTTATTGTTTTTTGCCAACGCTTCGAATGTTTATAGAGACGTTCTTCATCAGGGCATCATCTTCATCTTTGCCGTGATGGAGAACGTCTGTATAGATATTCGAAACGTTGGCAAAAAACAATGAAACATCGTTTGCACATCACCGGTTGAGCAATTAGAATTACTATGTATATTTCTGGTGGCAATCACCCAATCTACAGAAAGAAGCTTTTAAAAAAGGCCAAGTAGCCAGCATCTTACATGGCGAAGAGCTACTACAAAATACTAGTACCAGTCACGTTAATTTCCCTTGTTTTTTAAGTAGGTAGCAGGCTTGCGTTGCGCTTTGTATCTTCGGCCAAATAGGTCTTGTCATAATGATAATGTGTTTCTTATGATTGTATATTGATGACGTATTTATTTTGAGACGAATAAACATACATGCAACTCAATTTATGACTGAAATAATTTTGTTACTTCCAGGACAAACGAGAATTTATAACTCAACGGGTGGACAAACTAGTCGAAGCCGGTATGATCCCAGCACTCGTTGCTTTGGCGAACACAGATGCTGCTATATTGACTGACACCAGTAAAGAATTGTTGTGCAGGTAAAACTTTAAAAAGCTTGTTCCCCTTTTAATAGGGTGGCGAGATTTTGCTTTCCGTCAGTTAGGCCAAATCTTCGAATCAAAAGCCTTCACAACCCTCAGCACCACCATTACATTTGTAGTTCTACTTTGTTTCGAGTCTTCTATGTTAGCGCAATGAACTACAGAGTAACAGAATCTTGTTGTACTTTGTGTTGTTAAAATGTTCATGCCATTTTTTTTCAAATGAACCAAAGGGCCATAGGGGATGGGTCTGAACGTGAGTTGAAGGCAAAAACAAGTTGACTGCGAAATTTCAAGTGATCTTTCAACTCAAGTAGTCTTTCGTAAGATCATATTCTTCAGACTGAATTATCAGGCATTTACCTTGTCTTCAGGGATGAAAATGTTGCATACCACTAACGTACGACTAGGGCTGGGCAAAATCGAATCTGATTCAAATATTGTTTTCAAATCGGATCGAATCACAAATACCAAATATCTCATTTTCACAATTACAACTTGCCTTCATTGTGAAAATCAAGAAATTCATACTTTATAGTGTATATTCAATTTCCACTCCATGTCTAAAAGTAGAAGTAGTCATATTTTAACGACAAAATATAATCGATTTTGGTCAAATTTGACCAAAATTGATTGCATTTTGTCCTTGAAAATGAAAATTCTAGTCCAGTCAGTAAGTATTTGTTCCTATGAACGATTCACGATTGATTCGAATATATTGAGCTCCGTATCGATTCGAATCACCGAACCGAATTGCCAGGCTCTGTCTATGACCAAAGATAATATTTCACTGCATCTCCAGGGTCTTTCACGCTGCCGTAGAGAATGAAGCGAACCGTGGTGCAGCCGTAGCGGCAGGGGCGGGAAGGGTTCTACTCCCTCTAGCAAAAGAAGGAACTACAAAAGGAAAACGCCTTGCTGCACAAGCTATTGCTAAACTCATCATTACACAGAATCCCGTTATTGCTTTCCCTGGACAGAGGGTAAGATTCTTTATTTGTTTTACCTTTCAACATGCATGCTAACAGTAGAAAAAAAAACATTCTTATATAAAAGGTCTACTACATCGGTTCTCAACCAGTGGGCCATTTTAAGTCTGTTTATGCTAATATTTGTGATTCAAAATTGCAAATTTTTTAACTAACATAATGCAGACAATAATAGTAAAATTGGGATATTTGGTATTTTAATGGAATTAGTGATTCGATCCGATTCGTCAGAATCGAATTTGAGATGATTTGGTTTTGCCCAGCCCTAGTTACGAATCTTCATTATTGTTCTGTTTGGGAATGCCAATCATCCATTATCAACTTTGTATTTTTTCTTCTAGTCTCTCGAATGTGTCAAAGCCCTGAAAGAACTGATGCACCCAGAATGTGCCGGTCTGCAAAACTTCGAAGCTTTGATGGCTTTGACCAATCTGGCAGCAATAGATGAATCTCACAGGTAAGCCTTTGTATGTGTCTAAGTGTGTTGAATATTATTTCAAGATTTCATTTTATTGGAGTGGGAATGCAGTGTAGAATGAGGAACCGGTAAGGTTATAGAGTCCCAATGATGTGGGTTACATTGCTCGCCCAGGGGCACCCCGTGTGTATTGCTCTTTAATAGCTTCTTTGTTCATCTATCTTGATCATACTTTGTTGGGTTTTGAACCCACATCATTCATTATGTGTTACGTTCGGCAGCTATCGTCGTTTTTAACATGCCACCGCGGCCCACAATATATACATAAATATATAGATTGAGGTAATTGTATATGAGCGGATCATTAGTCATTGGTCGGATCATTTTTTGAATCGGATCAAATCATGATTTCGATGTGAATAACCAATTTTCACAATTACAACTTGCCTTCATTTTGGAAATCAAGAAATTCATATTTATGGTGTGTATTCAATTCACACTCTATGTCTAAAAGAAGCAATTTTCATATTTCAACAGCAAAATATTATCGATTTTGGTCAAATTTGACCAGCCGGACAGGAAAAGTCCATGTCCTTCAACAATTGTAACCCTTCCTGTATATAAGTTACAGGGCCTTGGACATGGTAATCCACTTATAAGAAGTGACTAAAAAAAAGAAAATTGAGAAGGTTTATGGTTTATATATTGAAAAGTATTCATATATATATATATATATATATATAACTACAGTGAGGACCTGGGTGGCAGAATCTTGCTTTTTCGGGTGACTGAGACGCTTCAAAACCATCAACACTGCTATTTTATAGCAGTATTGTTGATATTGAACCTCTATCTACAGTATGATTGTTCCTTTAGCAAGAGATATCCATTTTCTTATGTTGTCTCCCATATCAAGAGTAACTGACATGCTGGGGAAACCCAAGTCACAACTTCCAATACTTTTTCAGACGCCGAATGGTCCACGCCAAACTAACATATGACATTGAAACATATATGTTGGAGGAACACGACTTGATTAGAAGAGCAGCTACAGAGACTATGTGCAATATGTGTATGAGCCCTGATGTAAGTAATATTTGAGTCCAGAGTTTGATGTTGTATTAATGGTGGTTTTATGTATTTTCAACTTTCCAATCCCATGGTTATCTAACCCCTGTCATTTTTCCTTACAGTACTTATAGTGCCAGGCAATTCGTTCTGAAGATTCGAGGCATGATTAATTCGAATCAATCGTGAATCGTTCATAGGAACAAAAACTTGTTAAGTGAACTAGGATTTTCATTTTTAATGACGAAATGCAATCGATTTTGGTCAAGCTTGGCCAAATGCATTTTGCATTTTAAGATTGTCATAGGCTTTGCCTACCAAGAGGCTTACATCAAAATATTATGAACTTGAATGCTATGTGGTAAATGAGACTATGTGCAATATGTGTATGAGCCCTGATGTAAGTATTATTTGGGTCCAGAGTCCGATGTTGTGTTACTGTGTCCGAAAGTTCCTTCTGAATTCTGACAATCAGGCTGGCAGAATATTAGTTGTATTAATGGTGGTTATGTGTATTTTCAACTTTCCAATCCTCCCATGGTTATCCAACCCCTGTCATTTTTCCTTACAGTATTTATAGGGCTGGGCAATTCGTTCTGAAGATTCGAGGCATGATTAATTCGAATCAATCATGAATCGTTTATAGGAACAAAAACTTGTTAAGTGAACTAGGATTTTCATTTTACGAAGAAATGCAATCAATTTTGGTCAAACTTGACCAAAATCAATTATATTTCGTCGTTAAAATATGAAAAATTTTGATCTTGGTGTGAATTGAAAATACACTACAAACTATAAATTTCTTTAATTTCACGAATGGGGAAGTTATAATTGTAAAAACGGAATGCTTGTTATTTACAAAAGAATTAGGGATTCGATCAGATTCGAAAAAAATATTTCAATCAGATTCGAATTCCAAGTGATTCGGTTTTGCCCAGTCCTAGGTATTTACCGGTGCATTTTAAGCCGATTGTTCATGTCATAGGCTTTGCCTACCAGGAGTCTTGCATAAAAATCTTATGAGCTTGAATGCTATGTGCTAAATGAGAGTACTAAACAAGCTGGTATAGGGGATGGTAGAATTCGATGGCCGTGATTCGGATGACCATTGACCATTTCTCGGTCTATGCTGAAATACATTTGCCTGTGTAACTACTTACGACATTTCTGATTGACATAGTAATAAATTCTGTCTCTTTCTCTCTGTTATACAATGTATAATGTACACAGTCTGCCTTCCGAGATCCATTTTGTTTCTATATGAATACAATTTAATTCGTTTTCTGAACTTGTTATATTTTTCTTCTTTAGTTCCAAGAAATGATGGCGAAAGGTGGTCACGATCGTTTGAAAATCCTTGTCTTACTTTTGGCCGAGGATGATGAACCCACTAGGCTGGCTGCATCAGGAGCGCTCGGTATCCTGACGTCAAATAAAGAAGAAATCTGTAAAAAGATACGAGACCAGGTTGGTGTTCTGCAATGATTAGTATTTCTTTAACACATTTCCTGTGTGTGACTAAAAGGAAGCAGAGAAGTGGTAGATGGTTTTACCATCACTCATGACAGATACCACTCGCTGCACTTTACCATGATGGTTCAGTTCTGTTTGGGATGTTTTCCATTTAGAGTGCATTGGCGGTATTACATCTTATATTATCTTCTTGCTGTTAAGTGGGCGTTTGTTGTCCATTTTAGGCTCTGTTTTGGGTTTTCCTGAAGTGAATTTCAATAAAAAAAATGCTTCAAGACTCTAAGTTGCCATCACAGTCAGCACGGCACCACAATTTGAATGGTTCAATCTTTGCCTTTAATAAAACCAATCTTTATTTTTCAGACCCAAGCCTGGATAGACAACCTATCAATGACTTGTTTAAGTGATAACTTGGAAATAGCGATACGAGGATGCGTCATTGTTCATAACGTAGTTGCTGCTTGCAAGAAATCTGCTGAAGAGATCGCTGACAGGTATGTGATACTATGTGATTAAATCTTGTTTTTATTCAGCCATTTGTACATCTATCTTTCTTGTAATGAACGTTTTCATGGGCTGGGCAAAACCGAATTATTTGGAATGCGAATCTGATTCGAATATTTTTTTCGAATCTGATCGAATCATAAATTTCATGTGAAAAACAGTTTACTGTTACAACTTGTCTCCATTGTAGAAATCAAACTTGACCAAAATCGCTTGCATTTTGTCATTTTAAATTCTAGTAGTTTTTGTTCCTATGAACGATTCGCGACGGATTCAAATAATTTGTGCTTCGAATCACCGAATCGAATTACTCAGCCCTAGCTTAGGGGAAGCTTAAAATTTGAAAAAAGACGTCACGTCGGCTGGTTTTTCCTCATTCATTAGGGTAAATCAGTTTCAGTTCTGCAATGATGAACGACTTTTTTTCTTTTTTTTTTATTGAAATTCACTCTGATCCGAAAAGGAACCAACTTACGGCCACTTAATAGCAAAGAGCTACTAAAAGTTGTAGTACCAGCAACTGCACTCTAAACAGAAAACATGCCAAACGGAACTGAAGTGCCAAGGTAAAGTGCAGTGCGTGGTATCTGCCCTGGACAATGGTAAAACCATCTACCACTTCTGTGCTTCCCTTGAGTCGCCTCTTACGACACGCAGGAAAAACGTTAGGACTATTCTAAAGCCCGTAATCATGTCTTCACTCACCACTCAACTCTGTGTGTTCTTGAGCTGATCGGAAATCGTGTACCTGCCTAACACTACTTACCTTGTACAGGCTTGATCTACTCGAATGACAGCCTGCAAAAGTTCCCTGAAAAACGAAATCTATATTCATTTTGTTTTTTTTTTTTCTTTTTCAGCAATATTCTTGAAATCCTGATCGTCCATTCAAAATCAGAGGATGAAAAGAAGAAGAAACTCAAGGAAATTGCGCTGAAAGCATTGAAGCAAATGGAAAACGATAAATTTATCCAATCAACAGAAAGAGAAAAGTGAAGAAATTATATGTGCCGCTATGATGTTACCTTTTACTATAGAAACTCCACAATGTCAAAGGGATTCTGTAGAAGATGCTGTTCCCCTATAAGTCAGATTATGGACTCCCCAACACCACACCGCTTCCCAGAACAGATCCATTATTTCTGTTGAATCCACCTTAGCCGTGTAGTACCAGTAACCTCACACCCAGTCAAAAATATCCCAAATATTCTGCACTAGATGCTATTCCCGCATAAGTCAGACTATGGACTCCCCATCGTCCAGAATTTGTTAATTTTCACTTCCATAAGTGGTGGAATTTCACATCAAAAATACAGAATACTTTCAATGCGCTTCCGCTCTTGGTAAATTATTTATTCACAGTTCATTTTGAGGATTTTGCAAATTTTTTTTATACTTTGTTAAAGTTCACTTATTTTTCCGTTGGGGAATGTTCGAAATATATTTATTATTTATCAATTGTTCCGGGAAGTGACATAACCAAGGGACACTAGGGCATGTGTCCTTCGCAAAAATTTTTCAAAAATTCCGCTATAAATCTGTAATAGGTGTACAAATTCCGCGCTTGTGCTTACACATTATGAGGTTATTCATTAGATGAGCACTAAAAAAACAAAATCTTGGCTGTGCCACTGGTACTGAACGTGTTCCATACCCAGACTATGGAACTCTCTGTTACCAGGCCGTTTTCTGGGTCTTATTGACTTAAACCATTTTCTGAACTACGCTAATTTCACATTTAATTCTACACAAAGCTTGGCGATAGTGTGAGGGCTATTTTTCTGGAGTATCATTTATATTATTCATTCAATCATGAGCAAACTTTTTTATATCTTTTTTGCATGATTTTCACTTTTTTTGTCATTTTGCTTGTTTTCGATCACAATTATTTATGTAAATAAATAGTTCACACATTTTGTATATAAAATTATCGCTCACGTTTTGTGAAATAAATTTACTTGAAAATCATTACCATTTCTAGTTTATATCGTTATTGTCGGATTCTTTCAACTGGTGGATTGCTTCGGCGCTATTTCATCATCTTCTGGGAGTCCGCTATTTTAAAATCGAGACCCTTCCATTTTTAATAAAAATGTTTCCAAGCGAGGCTGTAATAGACATACATACGACTAGACGACGACTAGGGCTAGGCAAGACCGAATCATTTGGAACTCGGATAATTTTTTCAAATCGGATCGAACCACGAATTCGATGTCAATAACAAATTTGGCATTTTTACTATCACAATTGTCTCTATTGGGAAAATCAAGGAATTTGACCAAAATCTATTGCATTTTGTTGTTAAAAATGAAAATTCTAGTCCATATAGTAAGTATTTGTGTCTGTGAACGATTCGCGATTGATGCAAATATATTGTGCTTCGAATCGATCGGCCCTACTTACCGCACACCAAGTCTTCTGAAACTGCTGTTATACAAATACTATATTGGGAAGCATTTTTATCAGCACTTCACCAAGAATTGCCAACACAAGTGGCTACCCATCGGTGAGCTATAATCCTCACTTCTACGCCAAATTCGAAACTGAGCGAAGTCTCCGGGGTGCGTGTAGCCGCAAGCGTATTATCCTTATCGCTTCTTTCAACTGAGTGAACCCGGGTTAGACCGAATGCACGTTCGTGGCTTATTACTTTATAATGGCATAGCTTGTTTTTTTTTCACAGCCACTTTTTGGAGTGGATCCCCCTGCCCAAGGCCCTGTACTAGCGCCACTCATAGACGGGCGGGTTTATATCGCTGGAAAGATATGATCTTTTCCTCTCCGGCTTAGCCTATCCAAGTTATTACACCCTGGGTTGAGTGATGGGCATGGACTAACGAGCCGTACTCGCCGGGACTCGAATCCGAAATCTACAACCTGCGATGCCAACATGTTTAACCACTAGGCCATCGCGCCCACGAAATCTTTAGGTACGTTTTACCACCGAATCGAATTCTATTTGAAGGGGTGTGTTTGAAACAAAATCACGTAAAATTTGATCTCTGCGGCATATATTTGGATCTGCTATACAGCTCATCTATTCACATTCAGACATTATCAACCGTTCTGGAATCGTTTTAAATTAACTGTGCAATCGAACGTCTTCAATTTTTTTTAAATTCTCGATTAGATTTTGTCCAAACATCTTGTGTTGAGTATGAGTCAGGAGACACGGTTGTGACCTGTTAAAATCTGGCTTGTTGATCTCGAAGGCATTATTGATGCGATTGCCGTGTTACGTCACTATGTTTACAATGCAACACAAATGCAATGTTTCGTCTGTGCATGGACTGGCGTGTGTGAAGATGTTGTGTTTGGATATGACTAGGTGTGTTGAAGCTACGATAGGATACCTAGGATAACTTCTACAATACAGAATATGTGACTGATTGAAGCAGGAAGGAATATTTACTAACAATTTTTCGGAAATATCGGCAACATGTCAACTCAACGACGGTGAGTCAACTTTAATTTTGAGATTGGTCAGGTTAACATGGACTAACGTGGAAGTTGTCTTACAGATGCTTTGCATTACGTTTGGGATAATAAAATAAAAATGGCAATGCACGTCTGCATTGCTTTACGATAATCGTGTTCATATACCTACAAAGCACAAACGCAAAAAACGAAACAAGCACGCTGCGTTAGCTTGCATGGCAAACCAACCGTTCTGTTTCACTGGAAGACGTAAGGAAATGTAGCAGAGCATCGCGCTTGCGTAAAACGCAAGAGTAAAATAAAACAAACCAAGAAAAAAACGCAACCTACGTAAACGCGTAGTGCGACCTTAAGCCTACTATTTGTTCTTCCGTTACTTTAGTGGCCACGTATGCACTACCTTATGATTAGGGGCTTGGCAAAACCGAATCATTTGGAATTCGAATCTGATTCGAATATTTCGTTCGAATCGGATCGAATCACTAATTCTACCTAAATAAAAAATATCCCATTTTACCATTATAACTTGTCTTGTTGTGAAATTTATAGTTTATAGTATATTTTCAATTCACACTAAGAGCTACAATTTTCATATTTTAACGAAAAAATATAATCGATTTTGGTCAAATTTAACCAAAATCGATTGCATTTCGTCGTTAAAAATGAAAATACTAGTTCATTTAGTAAGTTTTTGTTTCCTATGAACGATCCGCGATTAATTCGAATAAATCTCTCTTAGAATCGATTCGAATCACCGAATCGAATTGCCCAGCCCTACATATGATACATAGGCTTAAGGCAATGCTGGGGTCAATATACAAGGGGAAATGCCCCCACATCTTTATCAGTTAGGCCAGATCGCATATATTCAACGGCTCACGGCGAAACATTGGAGTACAACGCGAACCCACGGCCGCTTTAACCGTCCTACGCGAAAGACGGGTTTGAAACCGTAGCCAAAGATATAATGCGATAGGTTTGTCGAATACGGCATAATAACTGCAGGAAGAGCCCCATGTTGTCACGCCCGTATTCCATGTTTCCATCCTTTCACAGAAAAGAGAAAAGTAGGCAAAATAAAACGTTATCCTATCCCTTTCCCAGAACTATCGCAAATTTTACGTTAATAGTTGTAGATTTTTAATAAAATAATAAGATTTTACATAAAAAGCTCAATGAGATAAGTGCGAATGTAAAACACTACGATGTAAGTGCAAAAAACTTATTTTTTTTGTAAAAAACACAAGCCTTACTCAAACCAATCGAATATTTTAATTTGTGAAGTATGCGCCACAGATGGACCGTGCCTAGACAGCGCGATTTACAAGTGCACTACTAGGGCTGGGTGGAAACGAATCATTTGGAATTCGAATCTGATTCGGATATTTTTTCGAATGGGATCGAATCATCATTTTCTATTGATAACAGAAATACCATTTTACTATTACGAATTGTTTGCATCATGAAAATCAAGAAATTTATAGTTACGAATTAATAATATTGGCATAGAAAGTTTCAATGAAAATGTCTCTACAATTCACACTCCATGTCTGAGAGCAAAAAGTTTCTTATTTTAACGACATAATACAATTGATTTTGGTCCAATAGGACTGCTTTACTTTCTGAATCATACTTTCTGTTCGGTACCTTTGTCGAATCATTGATCAGAAGCGATTCGACCCTGTAGATACGTATTTCCTGCGTGTCGTAAGAGGCGACTAAAAGGAAGCATAGACGTGGTAGATTGTTTCACCATTGCCCAGGGCAGATACCACTCACTGCCCTTTGTCCGAGTGGTTCAGTTCCGTTTGGGGTGTTTCTCGTTTAAGAGTACAGTTGCTGGTACTACATCTTTCAGTAGCTCTTTGCATTAAGTGGCCGTTAGATGGTTACTTTCAGGCACTGCTTCCGACCTTGCTCAGAGTGAATTCTGGTTTTATACGCAATCAGAAATTTTGTTAAGTAGGGGTACAAAGGCATGTAAGTTTTGAATATTTCCTTTTTCGAATCGAATCTTTAAGGAAGTAATTCCGAACCGAAAATTCTCGAATAAGATTCTATTTGAAAAAACTCATTCCAAGCTGTACTATATTAGTTAGTATTACAAAACCCAAAATGGAAACACTTGTTGTTCGAATTCAATCAGCGCTGAACAAGAACAAAATAGTCATGATTCGATTTTAGGACTAGGACGATTTTAGGCTCAAAAAGGTATCATAAAATATCACAAAATATATGTATATATATAGTCGATTTTGGTCAATTGCATTTGTCGTTAAAAATGGAAAATTCACTTCATTAAGCAAGTTATTGTACCCGTGACCGATACACGACATCTGTGCTTCGATCGTTTCGAATCACCGATCGGATTGTCCAGCCCTAATCACAATGTATTTTCTCAAAATGATTCGTCAAAATTCTAAAACTTACATCCCTGATTATGGGTCACTAATGTGATGCGCTGTCGAGTCGCGATCCATCTGTGGCACATACTTAACGAAATGAAAATTCTGATTGGGTGATCATATCAACGTTCGTACAAAAGGAGCCCCGCTCTGTTTGTAAGATCGATAGTCGACCAAGCCATGATGCAACTTCAAGTACGGTAGTGTATGATCGTTACTGCTTTGCAGTAATTTTAGGTCAGAATAGTTAGGGAATTTAGCAAGAGTTGGGAAATTGCCCTGCTCCTTCATGTAGTTTTTGTGACTAGGTTCGTTTCTCGCTAGTAATTGCCTGGCGTAGCGTAGAGTCCCGCGCTGCGCGGTTGTGTATAGCGTTGTTTTTCCACGGGGAAAGCCTTTATTTGTGTGAGATATCGGAGTCTCCGTTTCTACGTCTTTGTTTAGAGAAGGTTGAGAAGCTATTTCAATTCCTGACTCTGACGGATTTGAGTTCTCCGATGCCGGAATTCCTGGTGGAGTGTCACCCTTGACCTCGAGAAAATGTCGTCTTCGTAAATTCTCTTTCTCCTCTGCGTTATCTGTGATTTGTTTGATGATTTCACGCCGAACTGTATGTTGTTCGTTGGCCTGAAAGAAGTTAAATAATTATTTTATTTCAAATTCCCAATTCTTTTTACGGCGATTCTAAATCTGTGCGTCTAAAATTACCAATTCCAGATAAGTTTATTTGCGAATCTTCTTATTTCAGATTGTTCCGAATACGATTCGATTTCGAAAAGTGAATGGGAAATTATAAAAAGTACAGAATTTTATAATATTGGAAAAAAAATTGGAAAACTATATTTAAGAGCTACATAATTTTGCTCAAACCTTGTCTAATCATACAGAATCATGAAAGTGTGTATTCGGATAATGGAAATCGGGCGAATATCTGATTCCAATCTTGAATTATCAAAGTAAAATTTCAAGCCAACTTGATTCATAATATTTAAAAACATTTACGAGCACTGGGGGGCGGTGTCAAATCCTGGAGAGACATAAAGAATGAAACTAAAATAATATCAGCAAAAATTGCGCGACAAAAGCGTGTGAATGTTCTTCAACTTTTTTATTTGAAATACACCACTTTGGGGAAAAAACTATTAAAACAAGTTTGATATGCTGTGGCGCCAAAGGCGCCCGAAAATTTCGCATATTTCCAAAAATCTTAAGATAGACACGCCCCCTCCATTTTCGGAATTTAGGAGACACATGTCTTCTTCTCAACCCTAAGTATCTTCGAGTTCAAATCTTTGTAAATTCGCTCATAAACCAATTAGGGCTGGGCAGTTTGATTTGATGATTCGAATCGATTCGAAGCACAATAAATTCGATTCAATTGTGAAACGTTCATAGGATCAAATACTTACTAAATGAACCAGAATTTTCATTTTTGACGACAAAATGCGATCGATAAAATCGATTATATTTTGTCCTTAAAATATGAAAATTTTTGCTCTCAGTCATGGAACGTGATTTGAATATACACCATAAACTATAAATTTCTTGATTTTCACAATGAAGACAAGTTGTAATCGTAAAAATGATATATTTGTTATTTAGATCAAATTCGTGATTCCATCCGATTCGAAAAAATATTTTGAATCAAATTCAAATTCCGAACTATTCGGTTTTGCCCAGTACTAAAACCAATGTCCACCACTCAGGCCCACGTGTCATAACTTGAATAGGCTCGATCGCTTTGGATGGGGAGTATATCCCTTTCCGACAACTTTAAACCTGCTTGCCTGTAAGTGACGGCTCAAGCACTGCATTGATCCGTTTAGTCCACTCAAATAAGTGACCGTAAAAAATTTAAAGTAATGTTATAATTACCTTTGAATTTAGCGTATCCTTGGCGATCGGCGACGACGACGGAGAATCCTGGGTTGATTCAAACGCTTCTAATTCTGCAGAGACGCTAGATGTCTCACTAGAATTCGAAATTGCCCAAACGGCAAACGGGGTTGGTCGTTTGTGCCCATTTTCGCCCGCGGATTTGCGGGTCTTTATAGATTTTCGTAACTCTGATACGTATTGTTCAACTTTGTTGCGGGATGAGCTCGGTGTGCCTGTGGAAGTTTCGCTGGTCTCCGAACCCTGCTTTCTTGCGGATTGACTTGCCGCATATCTCGATTTTTGTTTCGACAATGCTTTGACGGCAGGGGATATGGGCGGCCTTCCACGGAACGACCCAAAGTCTGGCATCGATATTCTGGAAGGGTGTAATGGGGGTTGGATGCAGACACGTGACAAATGTGGGTTCACAGCTTCCGGGGGTTCACGTTCCGAAAATGGACGGACTGATGTTGATGGGCGACCACCTTTTGAATCAATATTGCGCGGGTAGGATGAGTCTGCCACCGCGCGCTTTTTAATCCATTGTGATGTAGTTGTCAAACGAGTTCGGTATTGTGACATCACTGGTGGAGCACTTCTATTGCGCAAAATCATTGATTTGATTGTTCGTTCATAAGGTCCATACACGTCTATGACGTCATTTTCATGATAATAATTATCCTCTTCGCGCCAAGAATGTGACGCAATAATCTCCGTAGGAGCATTTGTCGGGGTCGTTGGAGGTGCAACAGCGCCACCAGGTGCTATACGTGTCGATGCTGATATGTGGGCAGGCGTGCTAGGTGGCGCCATAGTGCCCGTCCCAGGGAGTACTTTCATTTTTATATCCACACGCATGTTCACTATCTTTCCATTAGTGTGATATCGTTCCTTCGAATAATCATCGTGCAACGGGTATGAATATACTTCCGGCATGTAGTCATCGTCAATTTCTTTGTTTGTCGTAATATCCGGTAGTTTTGACACCGCGGGCACCCGACAACTCCCAGATTCGACCACGACAAAAGTAGCTTTCGATTCCGGAGTGTCGGACCCATATGCGGTCAACGCCCCACTAGGAATTCTCATTATAATTATTAACTGTTAAAACCTGCGATGCAAATATTAAAATTAAATGCAAATTTAATGTGAACCGAATGAATGGCGAATAGAAAGTTCTTTCGTTAAAAACATGAATCCGCGATTCTCCGATATATAAAAATGTACATGGCAACTCTGGATCTAAAGGGTCTTAAGAAATGAGTTCTCGGGCCGAGTATTAGTAACTCAAACTGATGCGAATCCAAGCGCCCATGTTTTAGGGGGTACCAAGTATCATACCCGGCGAAGTATTCGATTCGATACATGATTCGCGAATTCATAAATTATTCGATTCGATTTTTCTCCTTATTCGAAATCGACAGAATCAATGAGGTATGGAATTTTAGTAGTTTTTTATGTAATCTTCGTTTTTCTCGGAAATACGTCTTTGTTGGTTGTAAAATCGTTATTTTAATATTCGAATCGGCTCGCATAAATTATTCGATTCTGAAATAAAGAGATATTTGAATTTGGTCACCCCATCTGCGATTGGTACATATTAAAAGATGTTTGGACGAGGTTACTCCGGTGTTGGTGAGAGATTTTTTTCTTCAAGTGCTTGAAATTTTGCCATTGTGAAAGTCTAAATAATATTATTTCCACGCGCCGTGATAAATCCAACGTAGGTTGTGCTAATATTTCCCGTCGTGAGCAAATTTTGAAGGTGGCTTAGCCCTGTCTGGAGTGTGGTTTGCCACAACTCAGCAATAATAAAACCCTCCTCATTTCCATCATATTCACGGGGAAGACAAATTGGCGGGATGTCAGTTTTAATACTCTTATGACGTAAATGTACATTGTGACAACACAACAATCAAACAAAGAACTTCTCCCGTTTGATTGTTTCGTCATAAAAGTCGCCGATATATGTGAAAGCAAACAAAAAAAACGTGAGCACACAATGTAGATCGAACTGGATAAAGACATAATTGATACAAAATCTTCAAAATATTGGTTCTGATAACATGACAATCGCACAAGATCTCTGCCAAGAAATGTATTTTGATGCCCTTCTGGTAGTTGGCTGTATTTATTCTAAATAGGTCCAATCACAGCTAGGGGTGGGCAATTCGATTCGGGGATTCGAAGCAAGTTTAATTCGAATCAATCGTAAATCGTAAACAAAAACTTGTCAAATGAACTAGGATTATCATTTTTAACGACGAAATACAATCGATTTTGGTGAAATTTGACCAAAATCGCTTACATTTCGTCGTTAAAATGTGAAAGTTATTGCTTTTAGTGTGAATTGAACATACACTACAAACTACGAATTTCTTTATTTGCACAATGGGGGAAGGTTAAAAAAGTAAAAATGGGCTATTTACAAAGAATTAGTGATTCGATCCGATTCGAATCAGATTCGAATTCCAAATGATTCGGTATTGTCCACCCCTAATCACAGCGCCGCCATTTTCTGATTTATTGCATATATATCAGGGGTGGCCAGACCTGCTTCATGCTCGAGCCGCATACAACAAAAACCAGTTTTAAAAGAGTCACAACACAAACACAATAAGAAATATGAATTTATTCACTCACAACGAAGTGTAGCTATTGATTAATATTAGTGCTGCGTGGTATACTGTGAGTCTCCACCTGGGCTGCAAGATGTTTGAAATTAGGTTGGTATGATGTTAAAGCAGTTCGGAGCAGTTCCTTCAAGTGTTGGTTTGTCAAAACTGAACGGTATTTTGACTTTTAGCGGGAAAATGCATGTCAATTCATCAAGGCTAATTCATCAAAGAGCCGCAATCAAAGTCTCAAAGAGTTGCATGCGGCTCGAGAGCCGCAGTTTAGCCACCCCTGATATATATTAATGCATATAAACATACATAAAAAAAGTTAGCGTAAAGCGTAGTTATTTTTCTATTAAAACGAGTTTTTATAAAGTAATCTAACATTTGTAATCTACACTTTAACAGAAATGCGATAAAACCACTGCTCTTATCAGTAAGTTCACTTAATCATATAAAATAAATCCATTCAATCGATTTTCTTGGATCAATGATGAGTGAAACTGACCGCCGTTCGGTTCAACCTCACTATACTTAACTTGGGTAGCTTGGGGCATGGGTGGGCAAAACCGAATCATTTGGAATTCGAATCTGATTCGGATAATTTTTTCGAATCGGATCGAATCACTAATTCCGTGTAAATAACAAATATTCCATTTTTAGTATTACGACTTGTCTCCATTGTGAAAATCAAGACATTTATGATTTATAGTGTATTTTCAATTCACACTCCATCTAAGAGCATCTTGGTCACATTTGACCAAAATCGATTGTTTTTTTATCGTTACAAATGGAAATTTCACTTCATTTGGTAAGTTCTTGTTCCTTTTAACTACTCGCGATTGATTGATTATAATTGATCCACGATTGATTCGAATCACCGAATCGAATTTCCCAGCTCTACTGGTCGATAAAGCGTTTCGTTTTATTTTCAAATATATAATTACTGCAAATGAGCAGTAAATTTACTGCATTTTTAGTCGCCTTATATTATTCAAAACTCAAAAGCCAAGCTACGAAACGCAGATTTTTGCAGTCATAACTCACAAGCGTATTTAGAGGGGGTGACCCGGCATCAGCCACGCTTCCCTCGCCGACCAAAAAAAAACAGGTTTTTAGGTGGTTTAAATCGTGGAAAATTTGGGCGGATATACAATAAAATGCTAGATTTAGCATAAATCCCACCGGGCACGCCGATCTAAATGTTATTCGTAATTCACTATAAAGAATAACACAGTATTACATTTTTATCCTGCGAAAGAGGAAAGCCGAGAACACGGCTTAGTCATATGGCGAACTACGACCTCTCGTGCAGACGATGTCAGACACCAGTTCCGAATCGGGGTGAAGGTCTTGACTTAACACTTTTACTCATTCGTTCATCCTGCGCATGGATATGGTTGGAGGAAGCCGTAAGCAACGCGTAAGTTGAACCACCGGACGCCGACAATACTTCCAGCAGACCTCTCGCTTGTAATCATCCCTCCATGGATTCGAACCCAGGACGTTGGAGATGCGCAGCACGAAACCTATTCCTAACGCTTTACTGACTGAGCTACCAGTTTTTTTTTCAACTCGCGTTAACGAACATCTTCTGGGATGAAGATTTTTTAGCTTTCATTCCTGTATTTACGTAGCTCTTTGTACACCAGAGCTTTCAGGAGACTTCAAATCTGATTTGTCTCTTGCGACCTGAGTGAATTTAAAATGAAAATCATAATCCGGAACGCGACTCTGATATTGAATTCCGTTTGTCTAGCAGACTGGACTCAACACGACTGAATCAATCATAGAATCTTTCAAAACACTCAGCAATTAAATCGCGTGGGATAGCTCATTAAGAGAACTTTGTCGAAACATCGTTTCGTCAAGCACGAGTCACCGATGGATCGCGCCATCAAGGCGCGATCCATCGGTGACTCATGCTTAACAGAATAAAAGTCACACGAGATCGCTCATACAGAAACTACTTATAACTTGATACCGTGTATGTATGACCATTCAACGATGATTAATTTGTATGAAAAAACGATAAAAACACTACAAGCTGCTTCTGTCCTTTGTTCTTAACTCTACTGAATAGCTAATAATATTAATAATAAGTACATTACGAAAAGAAAATTCCATTAATATTATTGATGCCATTTGAATTAGTATACGTTTGACTTTTGATCATTGTTTTAAAGCGTTATTCAATGCGTTTTCTTTTTCTTATCGAATTTTGATTTCAGCGCCATTATCAACTTTACTCTTTCATACCAGTGTTGATGGCCTTGAAGTTTTTCGTCTGTCCGAAAAGAATGCCTTGGACATTTCGGACACCCGAAAAAAATAAAGTTCTGTCTCCTTGGCTCTGTCTATAACATATCCCCGCTCAACAGCTTTCAATATTATCTAGGTTTTCGACTTTTGCAAAATAACATTCTGCTGATATAAAGGGTAGAGGTCTGCAATCAGTATTATACTATGATCTTTCCTTTATGCTTAGTTTAATCCTGACACGTTTTGTGCGTTTTTGTTGGCCGAGTATATTATTCCTAACGCTATTTCTTGTTGATCTATCCTCCGCCTAAACTTTTATACTAGACTATGTACACACCATAGCAAACGGAGGCCGAGTCGAAATAACAATTTAGCTTTGTTAAAAACTGGAAAGTGTCTATAGTTACCATTGGGGCGCGTCGTGAAAAATTTCCATTGTTTAATTGTCAATATTATTGTTTGTTAACAAAAGAATTTTTTAACAGCAGACGACAATTAAGGTGACCGATTTGTGAGTCTGTTCTTTATCAGCGGATTTTAGATTAATAGGGGGGATTTTTCACCAAACCGATTTTGCGATATAGATAGGGATGGGCAAAACCGAATCATACGGTATTCGAATCTGATTCGAATATTTTTTTCGAATCGGATCGATTCACTTATTCTATGTATATAACAAATATCCATTTTTACTAATATAACTTGTCTTCATCGTAAAACTGAAGAAATTCATACTAAGAGCAACGATTTTCATATTTTAACGACGAAATACGGCCGATTTTGGTCAAATTTGACCAAACTAAACTAAAACGGCAACCGTAATTAAAACCCTGAAATATCATTAAGTGTTTACTGCAGAAATCCATTAACATTTACCACATGTTTCTTTTTGCCCAAGGAACACTGGTTCTTCGATATTACACTGTCTTCACTCATCACTTTTAATGTTACCTGGTATTGTTATCACACTTGTATAAACAATACGACAAATATAGTCCACAAAAACTACAAACACTCGAATGCTTTCATCACGTTTCATGTTACAACTTTTGTCTGGCGATAAGTACTGCTATTTTTGGGATTCTATTATTAAATGCTTAAGATTCAACCGTAATGGGCTATTTAATCCAATTCAAAGTATTGGGCGCCGGGTTATGGAATTGACATCATCACATTGCGACATTGGGGGGGGGGGTGTAACTGTGAGGGAACCGGATGCAGCGTTGATCATTGTCCACTTCCACCAACGGCGGAACTGAAGGACGGGGAAAGCAACATGGAAGGGTACACGTGAATTAACTTATTTCCAATTTTTACACTTTCCTTCGTCACTGATCATTTCGGAATATTGATAAAAGCGTCGAATGCACGCGAAAGTATTTTCTACCGTCATTTGCCATATAAGTATAGTAGTATTACAACTCAAACCCAGGGATGTCCAAAACGAAACGAATATTCGAACACATTCGAAAATGAACATATTCGATATAGAAAATTATTGATTTTCGATATATTTCAGAATAGAGGGCATGAAAATATGTCATTTTCATTTCATGAATCCAGACAAAGAAAAATTCGTTTTTGCTCCCAAAATTAACATAGTTTCACTGAATAAAGGAAATCGTGATCAAAATCTTCTTGATTTTGCAATGTTTATTTATCTTTAAAAAAATCAGATAGCTGTCTTTCATCAGTAAACATGGTTTATTTCAGAATGTATTCGAAGTAGTAATATATTCTGTTTTGGCCGTCCCGCATAGCCAGAGCCAATTCAATATCTATTTAAGTTTCCAACAAATCGAATGTTTTTTTTAATAGCTTATAAATTGTCGGTATATTTTAAAAAAGTCTTCAAATAATGAAAAATAACGCTACTTTGGATCAAGTTTCCAAATTAAAATAAAACTAAACATAATTCATTTCAAACCTGCCTGTATTTTTGCCAACTCGCGCCCTTTTCCAATACGCTCTTCCCCTCAAAACATGATAATACCAGCATTCCAGCTAAGTCCTTTTTCGTTCGACCATCTGACATCGCTTTTCAGAACTGAATGTTCCAGCTACTAGCATTGTCAGACCAAATCGCTGATCAAACACACGAACATTGGAGCATAAACATCAAAATTATTAGTTGCGTTTCTACTTTACTACACCAAGCATGGGCTTTAGATAAATTGTGCATTTAATGCACAATTTATCTATAGCCCATGCGTGGGGTATAATAAATCTTTTTATATTATAATAACCCACTTGACTGCTATTCACGCTTATTAAATTACTCCCAATTTGAAATGTCTAGTGTACGAGTGCTTATCGAGTACCAATTCACATATTTCAAGTAGGACTAAGAGCCTACAAATTAAATTTGTGGTCAGGGGTGTAAAAGCGATTGAAATGTGTCGTATTAAAATAAAATAGTGATAAATCCGCGAAACCGTAGTGCTGGAATATTCTACTTTAGTCTCGCGTATCACGCTTGCGTAGGTTGCGTTTTTCCAGGTCTTTTTTTAGGGTTTTCAAGCTCTGGCCTGTCCGTGAAACTACTGGAGGGCTTATACCCAACAACCGTTAGGCACGGACGTGACTGTGTATCTGTTCTATTTCACAGCCACTCGCGAAGTGCCTTGCTGAAGGGCACGCTCAGTGGTGGAAACGGTGAAACATCGAATCATCGGCCGTCCGGACAATACGATCGCGCTTAACCGACCGAGCCACCGAGCCGGGCTTGATTTTTTATCGTTGCATTTTACGTTAGCGCAACGGTGTGCATGCATTTATTTACTTTTCGGGCGCAAAGGACCGGTTTGGTCTGTCAGCTAACAAGGAGTACTCGTTTCGTTGCGTACGTTTGTATGATTTGTAGTTTTTGTTTTTCTATCTGAAACGCAATGCATCGGTAAGATAACTTTACGTTTTTCATGGCCTTTGGAATACTAGAATACCTGACTATACGGATAAAGAAATCCGCACACCCACCCTTTCAAACTCTCGCTGACTGATCTGAACCAAGAATTAACTTAGACTGTTTGCTTTTTGACAACTAAAGTATAAGTAACGGATGCATCGGTAAGACAAATTTGACGTGCGGTGTAACTTTGAGACATACTCAATATTTTTATTGGAGATTCCTTCAAGCCCCAGCAGAAGCAGCAGAGGAATGCGACTACCAATATATCAAAAAATAGGTGCTGAACTCTGAGCAGAAACATTCCACACAAAACCTAATCCTTGATGATAGAGCTTAAGAGCAAGGCCAGAAAGAAGATAATTAGAGCAAAGGATAATTTTTTAATCATATTTTTGGTCCTGTAGGTACGGGATTCACAATAGTCCTAACGTATTTTCTGCGTGTCGCAGAAGGCGACTAAAAGGAAACAAAAAAGTGTTAGATGGTTTTACTCTTGCCCAGGACAGATTCCACATACTGCACTTTGCTATGGCGGTTCAGTTCTGGTTGAGATGTTCTCCGTTTAGAGTGCAGTTGCTGGTACCAAAAATCATTAACGCTGCTATGAAATAGCGGTTTTAATTAATTTAAATCTTTTCACGAAAACAGGATTAATCAAAGATTAGTTGGCGTAGCAAATACAGTTCATATATTATATCTGACCACATATTTGGAACGCTCTGTAGCACAGTATAAGTGCATGAATTGTACTCCACGTTGATTGAATAGTCTCGTTCGCGGTCCATCATACTTAGGGATTAATGGAGTGACAATTCACGCGTTTTTAAGGGTTCTTTAAATCACTCGGGTTGATAGATATGGGAATCTCCTATGTCTCCTCAGTAGGAATATTTTTCTTTGACATTATTTTGTAAACATGAGTTCGGGCCACAATACACGTTTGCGTAAACTGTGTATTTTTCTAGGTTTGTTTTATTTTACCCTTGCGTTTTCGTAGCGCAATGCTCAGCATGCAGTTCCTCACGTTTTTCAGCGCAATCGAACGGGTTGCTATGAAAGCGAACGGAGGGTGCTCGTTTCGTTGCGTGCATCTGTGCCTTGTAGGCATGGGAATATGATTAATGCAAAGTAATTAGGCGTGTATTGCTATTTTTATTTTGTTACCCCAAACGCAACGCAATGCATCCGTAAGACAACTTCACGTGTATTGCGGTCCTTGCAGATGGATCGGCAACGTTTATCGAAGCCTCAATACAACACACTTGGCAAGGAACCTACCTACCTGCTGTTCAAAGTTAAAGCCGAAACCAATCGACTAAAATATAATATTAAGATGAAAATTACTAAAAAGCTTCAAATATACCAATCAACCCAGGGTGTAATAACTTGGGTGGGCAAAGCAAATTCACTCTGAGCAAGGCCGTGCCTAAGAAGCAGTGTCTAAAAGGAACAAACTGACTGTCACCTAATCGCAAAGAGCTACTAAATATTGTACCAGCAACTGCACCCTAAACGAAAAACATCCAAAACGAACTGAATCTCCATGGTAAAGGGCAGTGAGTCGTATCTGCCCTGGGCGATGGTCGAACCAGCTACCACTTTTTTCCAACAACTCTTCACCCTGTCCGTCTTTAAGTGTCGCTTTTGCAGGACCTTGGTCAGGGTAATTTATCCACTCCAGGGAGTGGAAAACGTTAATTTTTATCTACACTGCAACAAAAACTGCAGGAAAATCGTCTTTGATAGTAATTTAACGTGGCGGTATTGAAAAAAATTCGAAATTGACTTTTTTGGTCAAATATGGGGTGTTGGTGGAACGCACCGCAAAGGTGCGATCCATCAACAGCCTATAGTTGGCATAAATCTCATCAACATGGCGTTTTTTTACTTTGGAAATATTACTGCAAATGCAAATGATGCAAATTACTGCAAATGACCAGTAAATTTACTGTACTTTTGTTATACTGTGTAAGCTGTTTAAAACGTCGAAAATTTCGTTTGCCTATCATATGTATCCATGGTAACCAGTTTCACTCCGCTAGGTATTCTAAAATTTGAATTGAAACTCATTCCTTTTTTGTTAAAAGAAACATTAGGCTGAAAAATCAGGGTAAATGCCCAATTTTATGTTGTAAAATTCGATATCATTTTGAATAGATCTGCATAATTCGAGTACAAGCTCATTCTGTTAATCGATTAATCTAATGATGATTCAAATTACTGCAAATGACCAGTAAATTTACTGTACTTTTGTTACTGTGTAAGCTGTTCCAAATGTCGAGAATTTCGTATTTCGTTTGCCTATCACATGTATCTATGATAACCTGTTTCACTCCGCTAGGTATCCTGAAACTGGAATTCAAATTTATTCATTCTTTTTTAAAAAAAGAAACACTATGCTGAAAAATCGTGTAAATGCCTAATTTTATGTGCCGAAATTTGGCATCATTGTGGATAGCTCTGCATAATCGCCCAAATAAACCCAAAATGTTATTCCACTAGATGTACATCCAGCAATTCGAATCCAAGCTCATTCCGTTAATCGACTAATCTAAAACACACCATTTCACAAAAAATTATGGTGTCTGTAAAATTTTACAACGAAAATCAAAATATTGCATGGCCGTCCGAACACGCTCTAGTCCTATACCGTGTCAATTACCCCTAAAATGTGAAATATACCTCTAAAAACCCAATAAAATCAAACTTTCAATTGAACTAAGTTTTCTTATAATCGTAACCAAGGTCCGAGGACGACAATTTAGACATATATCAATGTTACGTAACAATGTATTTCTTGTTGTACACGAGGACAAGTACACAAAGGCGACTTCAAAGTTGTCTACATACGGGCGGCGTTAGCCCACTTTAACTTAAGTGCCTCTTAAGTCATATTACGCTGCTCCCTGACCAAACACAAATTTGATTTTGTCAAGCATGAGCCACAGATGGACCGTGCTGCCGAAGCACGGTCCATCCGTGGCTCATGCTTAACAAAACATGCTAGGCACAAAAATTTGGATGGACCTTTTGGCTCTGAGAACACTGGAGATATTTAATTCATACCGAATATGACACTAATCCTGGCGATAAAATAACAATAGCGACCATGGGGTCCATTCAGAGTATTATGGGGGTTTCTTGTTAATGCCAAAATCAACATTGATTAAAACTCGGAAAAATATCAATCCCTAGAATGGTAAAACAAACACGATGTGAACTTAATATTTTATTTGGGAGAATAGAATTTCATTTATATACTGAGAGAAGAACCCTAGAATATGACTTAACAATATGGCGAACTACGACTAGGGATGGGCAAAACCGAATTATTTGGAATTCGATTAATTTTTTCGAATTTGATCGAATCACTGATTTTTTGTAAATAACAAACATCCCATTTTTTCCTATTATAAGTTGCCTCATTTGTGAAAATAAAGAAATTTATAGTTTGTAGTGTATTTTCAATTCACACTAAGAGCAACAATTTTCATATTTTAACGACGAAATATATTCGATTTTAGTCAAATTTCACCAAAATCGATTGCATTTCGTCGTTAAATATAAAAATCCTAGTTCAACTAACAAGTTTTTGTTCCTATGAACGAATCATGATTGATTCGAATATTACGAGCTTCGAATCGATTCGAATCACCGAATCCAATTGCCCAGCCCTAACTACTCCTTGTGCCAATACCGGTTCTATGCCGTTTTTCTATCACGTTTTAATTTGCAGTAACTTTTCTAATAATTTTTCCTATGCATGAACATAATTTCTGTTGGATGAAGCCGTATCCAACGGTTAGATGAACCGCCGTGCGTCGAGCAGGTATCCTACATTTCTTTCTCATATTATCCTCTCTCACGCGATCCGAACCCCCGCAGAGAATATCACAGATAGGGCTGGGCAAATCCGAATCATTTCGAATTTGAATCCGATTCGAAAAAACTATTGATGAAAAATTATTGCTTTTGGACATGTAGTGTGAACTGAAAATATATTTGAACTATAATTTTTTTGATTTTCACAACGGAGACAAGTTGTAATAGTAATAATGCAATATTTGTTATTTACATAGAATTAATGATTCGTTCGGATTCGAAAAAATATTCGAATTCTGAATGATTCGGATTTACCCAACCCTATATGTTACCAACACTTTTAGAAGAAAACAGCTACACAGAGATATATAAAATTTTATGCCAGACCCTTCATCTATCCTGCAGTGATTGGTATCTCACAATCTCCCTGGCGATCGAAATAAAAAATAAAAACACTTATCGCTTCCCTACCAAATCATTGAAATATCACTCACGCTACCCTCATCGTGTATTAATTACATCGAAACGCGGAGCTGAAAGATTCGAAGCTTGGCAAAGTATATTCTACTGATTCTCCATCGATAATATTAATAAAAGCAGAGCACCACATAGCAGTTAAGATAGGTGAACGATTCGAAGCAAAGTATGCTACGATCTCTATCGACAAAGGTGATAAAAAGCAGAGCACCGCACAGCAGCTAAAATAGACTACATTAGTAGCAGAGCAAAACCACAAATCCCAAAAAATATACAAAGGTGGGACTAAACGGTTTGAAGCTTGCCAGGATTGGCTATGAGTCTGTACCGATGATATTGAGTAAAAGCAGAACACTACATGGCAACTAGAATAAACTACATAAATAGAAAAGAATAGGCACAAATTATACAAAAACATTAACACAAAAGCAACCAACGTTTATAATTCTTGCTTTGAAATATGTAGTAACCAGGCATGAATATAGAGAAACAAAAATTTAATGCATCACAAGTCTTCCGTCTACGCTCACTCCAGTGCTATAGTACTCAGTAATATGAATATATCGAGCACAAGGTTATTTTACCGCAATGATTCAAGCCTCTAACGATATTCAAACCTCGTAACTGCACAATACAACTTTAATTTTAAGTAAATAAATAACAAAGCACAAACACAAATGCTACAAAAACATTTATACCAACTTTTATTATTCTTGCTTTGAACGGATTCGGGTAACTATGACCTGGAGAGGTTGTAGTGACTTCGTACATCTGAGACTTTGAACCTCTCTACGTTACAAATTATACTCTCAAAGTATAAATCTTGCTTTGAACGAATATGGGCCTTTGTAGTGACTGTGCGTTTGTTCTACGTTACTGCTGGGCACACTTGATAATGCAATGGTCAAGCATTGAAAATATCGGCCTCTTGGAAAAACGATCGCGTCTAACCGAGTCACCAAGTCGAGTGAGTAGCGTAACTTCCAAGAAGTATTGCATCACACAAATTAAAGTTTCTAACGACATTCAAACCGTGGAACCTCACACTGCAACCTAGATAGAAAGTAAAAACCGCAAATTATGTAAAAACATTTACACAAAAGCAGCTGACATATATTCTTTCTTGCTTTGAAATATGTAGCAGCCAGGCGTCAATGTCGACAAATGAGAAAGAATGAGTCAAACAAAATCATCTCAAGAAATAATTTAATTCTGATAATTCTGCCAATGTGGTGCGGTCCGTTAGTATCTTATGCTTAACAGATTAAATGTCATTGACTCATACTTAGCAAAAGCTTTTCTGACAATTTTTTCCGCCTGCCACAAAACTTTTCTTGCTTATTGAATAGTGTAATTCTTTTACCTTTTAGGGAGGTTCAAAGTCTTGCTTCACACTTGCACAAATTTATTTCTGCAACGTTTCGTCTGACGAAAGTTTGAAGTTTGCCCTGGCTTGTCCGTGAGGGGGTTTATAACAAACAGTCGTTATACACGGTCCTCAGTAGTGACTGTGCCTCAATCTGTTCCATGTTACAGCCACCTCCGAAACGCCTTGTTGGAGGGCACGCCCCGCAGTGAAACGGCCATGTATCGAACCATCAGCCTTTTGAACAATATGATCGCGCTTAACCGACTGAGCCACCAAAGCGGATGAGTAGCGTAACGAAATCTTGCTCTGCGCAATTTGAAGTCTATAACGATATTCAAACCGCGAAACCCCGCACCTCAACTGAAATATACTACAGAAATAGCAAAGTACAACCACAAATTATATAAAAACATTTACACAAGAGCAACCGACATTTATAGATCTCGCTTTGACTTTTGTATCAACCAGGTATGAATATCGATAAATAGAATAATTAAACATGGCAAGTCCTCGATCCATGATCGTTTTGACATACTTTCGAAACTAACAGAACTCTCGTGATCGTAACTTAAATAGTTCTAAAAACAAACTCTAACATCGTTAAATATACATTAAGCTCACGAATATATTTATTTAGAACGTGCTTGCTGACCCCAAACTCATTTATCATTTATTTGATAATGTTTGACATATTCTTGCGTTTTACTGAGATGCAAATATTGTGTTCTTGTAACTATAAGCTAAGTCGCGACGATTCGATTCATTGCTCATAAAATGTTTCCTAAATCCCACGGTATTCTGTGTAAATATGAACCTGGCGAAGATGAGTAAATCATAGTTTTATATTTTATCCAAAGTCAATCAGAAGTATGAGTCAGATGTGGACCCAGGGAGCGGCAAAACCGAGTTGCTTGGAATTCGAATTTGATTCGAATCGGATCGAATCACGAATTCGATATAAATAGCAAATATCCCATTTTTACAATTACAGCTTGTCTTTATTGGGAGAATCGAAAATTTAAACTTTATAGTGCATATTCAATTCACACTCCATGTCTGAAAGCAACAATTTTCATGTTTTAAAGTTTTAAAATTTTAATGTTTAATTTTTAATATTTCAAAATTAAAAAACGCCATGTTGATGAGATTTATGCCAATTATGCGCTGTTGATGGACCGCCCCTTCGCGGTGCGTTCCACTAACACCCCATATTTGTTAATTTTAAATATTTTTCAATACCGCCGCCAAAGCAGTGAAATTACGTTACTCAAACAAAACATATTTCGTCATTGAGAAAAAAAAATTTGAACACATATTGATATTGTGATCGAATAAAATTAGGAAAGATTCAATTCGAAATGTTTTGATCCAATATTCAATGAAAGTAAGGCTGGACAATTCGATTCGCTGATTCGAATCGATTCGAAGCACAAATTATTCCAACCAATCGTGAATTTTTCATAGGAACAAAAACTTCCTACACTGTACCAAAAAATGCAACAAAATTTATAGTCTTTGACAGTAATTTTTCTTGATGGTATTTACAAAATTGACTCCTTTGGCCAAATATGGGGTGCTGATGGAACGTACCGAGAAGGTGCGGTTCATCAACCGCACATAATTAAAATAAATCTCATCAAAATAGCATTTTTTAACTTTAAAAATATGCAATTACTGCAAATGACCAATAAATTTACTGTACTTTTGTTACAGTGTATTTAACGACGAAATGCAATCGATTTCGGTCAAATTTGACCAAAATCGATTGCATTTTGTCGTTAAAATTAAAATTTTCGCTTCTGGACTTGAGTGTAACTGAAAATACATCGCGTTTAATTCTGTTTAAGCTAATGTTTGTAATTCGTAACTGTAAATTACTCGATTATCATAATAGATACAACATCAGTAATAGTAAAAATGGGATAATTGTTATTTTTATGGAAACAGCGATTCGATCCGATTCGAAAAAATTATTCGAATCAGATTTGAATTCCAAGTGATTCGGTTTTGCTGAGCTCTGAATGAAAGTACCTTGAAACCATAAACCTACGTTTGACTTATTGCGATGCCAATATTATGCCTTTGTAACTATAATTGAATAAAGCGTTGCTGATGACAGTTTATTGCTCGTAAAATTTTCCATAAATCTAACGTCATTGTGTCCAAATACGCGCCTAAAGGG